>JASVEL010005712.1:0-278673 GCA_032618575.1 Nicotiana noctiflora
GTCGAGTATCCCCGCACTCAAAACAAGCTCTGGGAGGACGCGGTGGCTATGACTGACCGGCCTCGCCCCTACTAGTCCGACCCCTGGAGGTACCCCGCGCAGGAGGCGCACTAGAAACTGGGGGAGCATAATAAGGCTCCTGAGGTGCTGGAAGAGCTGGAGTACTACCGGCTTCTTGGCAATGCTGAATGAACTGGTCGACCGGAATAACCTCTGCCAAAATGGCCCGACTCACGAGACCTCTTGGCCTCCCTCTCTCCCCGCTCTCTATAGAGCATACTCTCGATCCTCCTGGCAATGCTCACCGCCTGTTGATAAGGTATATCCGTCTCCAACTCCCTGGCCATGCTGGACCGGATCGGCGGAATAAGGCCCTCAATAAATCTCCGCACTCTCTCCCGGACCGTGGCTACCAACGTCGGTGCATGTCTGGCTAACCGGGTGAAACTGATGGCATAGTCAGATACTGATATAGAGCCCTGGCGCAACCGCTCGAAATCTGCTCGCCAAGAATCCCTAAGGCTCTAGTGAACAAACTCCCTAAAAAACATATCACAAAACTGTGTCCAAGTCAAAGAGGCAGACTCGTCGGGACTATCCAACTCATATGTGCGCCACCAATCATAAGCGATTTCTCGAAACTGAAAAGTAGTGAAGGAAACCCCGCTGGTCTCCACAATCCCCATGGTACGAAGAATACGATGACACTCCTCCGGAAAACCCAATGCATCATCTGTAGCCAAACTGCTGAACACTAGAGGATCATATTTCTTGACCTCTCCAATCTACGCTGCTCGTCCTCAGAGAGGCAGCTGGTCCACTTCCGGGCTGTGTTGGGGCGGCAGGAGGCATAATCATAATCTCCGGAACCTGTCCCACTGGCACTCGCTGCTCAGGTGTAACGGCTACAGGAGTCTGGGATGTAGCTGCAGTGAGAGGAAGCAACCCTGCCTGAGCCAAAGTGGTATACATACTCATGAACTGGGTCAGGGTCTCCTGGAGTGTTGGAGTAGTAGCAGCTGTAGTCGGTGTACCACGGCCCCGACCTCTGACAGCGGCAACAGGGGGCACGTGTGCTTGATCCTCGCCAGTAGCACGTGTCCTCACCATCTGTGAGAGAATAGAAAGCAGAAGTTTAGATTTGGTGCCAAAAATGTCGCACGACAAGGAATCCAAAAGAAATGAAGAGTTTCCTAAACAGTTACATAGCCTCTCGTAGGTAAATACAGACGTCTCTGTATCGATCAGCGAGACTCTAAGTAACCGGTCTGTGTCTCGTGACTCCTATGAACCTAGAGCTCTGATACCAACTTGTGACGACCCTAGTTCACCAATTGTGAACCTGTCATGACGGCACCTAGTCTTCACGACTAGGTAAGCCTAACATGATGCGGAATATACAATTTCATGAAACAAAAGATAAGAAGATAGCGGAATGATATATAAAAAGAAGGTAATAAGGGCCGCTTGGCACATACACTCGCCAAAACACACTATATAGCCTACTACCAAGACCCGGAATCCCATGGGTAACACAGACTAAAAAGGGAGAGTACAACTGTGGCTCTATACATCAAGAATGTCTAAACAACGAAATGAGGCAAAATAACTACTATGACTATGAGAATAGAAGGAGGCTCTCCGGATCCGCGGACGTAGCAGATCAAACCTCGAGTCTCTGGATATGCTGCTAAATCACCCGAGATGAGCCTGTCCTGATGTACCTGGATCTGCACAACAAAAGTGTGCGGAAGAGTAGCATGAGTACACCATGGCGATACTCAGTAAGTGCCAAGCCTAACCTCGATGGAGTAGTGACGAGGAAGGTCAGGGCCCTACCGAGAAAACAATAACATAATGATCAAAACAGAAATAAGCAGGAATAAGTAATAATGAATCTGAAATAACAAAAATGAAGTAATTACTGCAACCGATTACGGTTAGCTAACTACAAGTAACCAACACAGCATAAACTCAAACCAACAAGTCCAGGACCTGTGGGAATTGAACCCACAGTCCCTCTCTATATCCAACAACTCAGGATCTCCAGGAATTTAACCCGTAGTCCCAATATCAGTATCTCTGGGTCTCCAGGAATCGAACCCGCAGCCCGTATCTCAATATCTCAGGATCTCCGGGAATCGAACCCGCGGTCTGTATCTCAATAAATATATCAATAAACTCCGGGTCTTCGGGAATCAAATCCGCAGCCCTTGGATCTCTGGGAATCGAACCCGCAGTCCACAAACAATAACATTCCGGGTCTCTGGGAATCGAACCCACAGCCTTTGGATCTCCGGGAATTGAACCCGCAAAACACCAACACAAACAATAAAAAGAACGCACAGAGAAATATGATATGCATAACTACAACTTCACCAAAACAGTACCAATAATTATCACGAAGTTCAAGTAAGACAATTAGGCAATTAGACAGATAAATCCTATCTAATCATGTTTTTCTAATGAATATCAGGTAAATGTCACAATTTAATCAGCTAAGAACAGAAATATCATGAATTAGACAATTCAAGTAAGGTGGGTTCCAACAATCTGCGCATGCGCACGCCCGTCACATCGCGTACAAGGCATTTAAATTAGCACAAAATATCCTAGGGGTGAAGGTTCCCCCACACGAGGTTAGACAAGCCACTTACCTCAACTCCGGTACGAAACCGCTAAGAGATAACTCTCTTGCCACGAATATCGGCCTCCACAGGTGTAGTATCTAATCAAAATCAATAGAAATACATCAAAATAGGCCAATTGGGCATTACCCAATCGAAACAATTCGAAATACACCAAAAACCACAAGTTGCCAAAACTCGACTTTCGATACGCTTCTCGAAAAAATTACGAAAATTATATATTTGGGTTCCTTATCTCAATACGAGTCTATGCATATAAAATTTACCAAAATCGGACTCCGTTTGCCCATTAAAATCATTGATGCTCTATAACCCAAGCCTAGGGTGAAAGCCTCCATTAATTCACCCCTAATTCCTCCAATTTCAGTCAAAAACACCATAATTTAGCAAGGAAATGACATAACTTAGGTCCATATATGATTACCTGAAGAACCTCTTTGTTTTCTCTGAAAATCGCCCCTTAATCGCCTCTCAAATGGTGCCTTAGAGTTTTAGACCCTTCTGAAATTTTAACCCTTACTGCTCATTAAAAACAGGCCGATTTTCGCCTTTGCGACGCTAGATCCGCTTCCGCGAGATTGCTTCTGCGGAAAAGCTGGTCGCTTCTGCGACCCCGACCAAGAACTAGGATTTCCACATCTGCGGTCTCCAGGTCGCTCCTGCGTCTCCGCTTCTGCGGACATATGGTCTCTTCTGCGACCCTTGGCTTATTACTCGAAATCCGCTTCTGCAGAAGCCCAGTCGCTTCTGCGACTTCGCTTATGCGGACTAATGTCCGCTCCTGCGGAAGATCCCCAAACAGCCTACTCCCGCTCCTGCGAAAGGTTTTCCCGCTTCTGCGTGATCGCCTCAGCGATCCTAGGTCCGTTTCTGTGGACTAAGCTGCCCTCCCACAGACTCGCACCTGCGGAGCCACTGTCGCTTCTGCGGACTCGCCTCTACGGTCCAAGCTCCGCAGAAGCGAAAACAACAGAAGGCAGGCACCAGCCTACTGCAGCATCCAAATTGTTTTGCCGTTTAATCACCCGAACTCATCCCGAGGCCCCCGGGACCTTGACCAAAAATGCAATTCTACTCCATATCACTATACGAACTTGTTTGAATCATAAAAACACGTCCTTAAACACCGAAATCATCGAATTATCGCGGATTCAAGCCTAAGTTTCATAAAAAACTTTCGAAACCTACATGCTATCAAAAACCCGACTAAACGACGTTCGAATGACCTGAAACTTTGCAGACATATCCAAAATCACCTAACGAAGCTACTGCAACTGTTGGAATTCCATGCCGATGCCCGAATAAAAATCTCACCTATCGATCGGACTTCCAAAAATTTCAAACTTCGGCATTTCAAGCCTAATTGAGCTACAGACCTCCAAATTACATTCTGAACGCGCTCCCAACCCCGAAATCACCTAACGGAGCTAATGGAACCATCGGATCTCCGTTCCGAGGTCATCTTAACACTGTTCCGAATATTGGCCATTTTTCAACTACAAGGCTCACATTTAGGGACTAAGTATCCTAAAACACTCCAAATTCCAGAAACGACCCTCCCGGCAAACCACAATAGCAGAAATGAACTTAGGGGACCAGTTAAATTGGGGATCGGGGCGTAAATTTCAAAAACGACCGGCCGGGTCGTTACACCCTATCTATAACTAGCCTATTACAATACTTAATCACCTCAGTTATAACCATAAGCTTTACCTAACACAAGAAAACTCACCCTAAGAATCCATAATATCAATTAAGAACACAACATCAGGGAACCACAACATAACCATAGCCCGCCAAGAGGGCAACATAATGATCTCTCCTCTTTCTCACTTTTACTTCACAATTATTTTCAAAGCAAATGCTCTAGAGGTTCAATTATCACTTGTACTTTCACAATTTATTCTACAACTGGAGCCAACGCTCCTCAATGACACCAGTCATTTCATATACTTTCAATATTCGTATCGCAATTCGAGCCAATGCTCTTAGGAATCAAATTATCATATTATCATTCACATGTTATTCACAACATATAAAAATACTCCAATTAAACATGGAATTCACAATCAGTTCATGGTTATCACATTATAAGGACTCACGGTCATGGTAGACACCAATGTATATATACTCGTCGCCATGCCTATACATCATACTCGATCACATAGCAATTAGCAACAAGACTCAACTCCTATTCCCTCAAGCTAGGGTTAGACCAAACAATTACCTCAAAGCCTTGAAATCCGCTTAATCATTATTTATTGCTTTACCTCGCGGTTCCACCTCCAATTCGCTCGAATCTAATAAAAAGTTGTTCAATTACATTAATAGACTCTATATGAATCAATGTGAATGCATAAAAATGGTTTTCCCAAGTATTACTCAAAAATTCCCAAAATGCCCCCGGGCCCACGTGGTCGAAACTCGAAGTTCGGACCAAAATTCAATCACCTATAACCCCACGAATCCAAAGATATAATTTGTTTTAAGATTCGATCCCAAATTGGGGTCGAATTATCCAAAATTCTCAAAACCCTAACTTTGCTCAAAAGTCATAATTTCAACCTTCAACTTCATGATTTAGGCTAGAAACTTGCTAATTAATAAAGGAAAAGTGAAGAAAATAAGTGGAATATTACTTACTCAAGTGGTCTTGAAGCTTGGGGGATTTAATGGCTTCCTAAGAATTGGGAGAGAAGAGGGCTCGTGATAAAAAGTGAAGAATTCCCGTAGCTACTGGTTCTGTCTCGTTTAATAAAATTTAACTGGGAAAAATTACCCTATGCGATCGCGGAAGAAGGATTGTGATCGCATACAACGTTGTGCAAACGCATAGAGAAAAACAAAGGCAGTCCAGATCTAGGCTCTAACGATGTGCGAACGCGGAGTGTAAATTACGTTCGCATTGGAGGAACTGGAAAACCTATGTGATCGGGGGGGGGGATGGTAGTGCGATCGCATATAAGGATATGAAGACCCCTAATTTTTTCTCTATGCAATCTCGATACCTCCTATGCGATCGCATAGAAGGAATCACTAGGCACAAACTAACTACAGATTTTCTGCAATTTCTTAAGTGTAAAACATTCTGGGCCACTTCTGAAACACTCCTGAGCCCTCGGGGCTCCTAACCAATAACACACACTAACTCAATAACGTCCTACAAACTTACTCGGGCGATCAAATCGGCAAAATAATATCAAAATCATTGAATCAAGCCTCAAGATCATCATTTTCATTTCAAAATGCATAAACTTTCCAACTTGGAACTTATAGTCCGAAACACGTCAAACGACATCCGATTTCGACCAAACTTTACAGAAAGCGCATAAATAATACATAAGACTTCTACCAGGCGTCCGAACCAAAATACAAGCCCGATACCATAGTCTCTTAATCAATTTTCCTTTTCATTTTCCTCAATAAAGTCTGAAAAATAATTTAACAAAAAAATTCTTTTACTCAGGTTCTAGAACTCGAATTTCGACTCCGGACACATGCCCAAGTCCCATATTTTTCTACGGTCCTTCCGGGACAGTCCGATCTCGAGCCTGGGTCCATTTACAAAAAATGTCGACCAAAGTAAACTATAATCATATTAATATCAAAATTCTTCAAATTTTTCACAGAATTCACATATTTCAACATAAAAACTTTTCGGCTATGCGCCCGGACTGCACACGTAGATCAAGGCGATAGAAAACGAGATTTTCAAGGCCTCGAAAGCACGAAACAGATGGGAAAAAGAGGTGATGAGCCTTTGGATCGTCACATCCAGTCCGCTAAGAATATAATTCTTGCACAAAAATTCAGAATGCTTCCGCGCCTCAATCACGAGAAAGTGTTCATTCTCTGGAGTTTTATGAGGCAGAACAAGAATATATTTCTTAATGAAATGAACTTCTATAGACTTAAAGTATTCAAGTAGAAGAACATCTTCTGCTGCCACTAATCAATCGCGAAAAATTTTCTGGATTTTTCTGCCGGTGCCAATACCGATGTTGTTCGTCTTGTTGATGCATTGGCAGTCACCATAGGAACAGTCTAGTTCCCATTGTCATTCGTCATTTCTATAAAAGAATTACCCAAACAATCATTAAAATCACGTAGCTTTTAATTTCCAACGGTGTAGAAAATCACAAAGGTTTTGGTCTCCAAAATAGTGAATAAAACACAAATACAGAAAATAGTTAAATTCCTTAAGCTTTGTTAGTATACTGTATTTGTAAAATAATTCTGAAGAATATAAAAAATAACATATAAATAAAAATAAAAAATAGAAACAAAATTTATTCCGAGCCCACTTAATTCATAGACGAAACATTTTTGTTATGAAAAATTAATCAATCAATTATCCGAAGTCGAAGCCGATCCGAAATATTTTTCCTCCACCTCTCATTCACCCTCTTTTAAGCTTATTTTAGGTTTAAAACCTCAACAATTGGAACATTGATTTGAATTTCAATATTTTTTTTCCCATGTTATGAGTCAAAGATTGAATAAGTAAAATACTAACTTGTAACTGGACCATTGACATAAAATTCGATATCTTTTCCCATATTATGAGCCAAAGATTGAATAAGTAAAATATTAACTTGTAATTGGATCATTGATTTAAATTACGAATTTTTTTCCCATATTATGAGTAAAAATTGAAGAAGTAAAATATTAATTCCTGTAGTTTAATTAGCCTTAATATTATTCTCAAATTCCCAAACGAATTGTATGCTAATTTGTTTTAAAAAAAAAAAGAAACCTTGATTATGTCTAATATCTTTTTGTAATCAAACATCATCATTTGCTTATAGTTCTTTTTATTTAATTTTAATGTCTATTATCCTTTAGCAGATATTTTTCAGTACCAGCAAGAGAGTGGGAAAGCAACAACATATACTTAAAATGGGATTTTTACACAATATACCTTCCACCCAAAATAATAACCAACAAATGTATAGTATACATATTTTATAGTATAATTTTTGTTTGTTTGACTAGAGGCTGTATATATTTGGCCAATGGACAAAGGTGTTAAAACCTAGAATACTAGTGAAATATTATGGATAGGTATATAAAAATGTTATTTATTTATATTGTTGTAAGTAAATAAAGTAGTAATCTTTTTGAAAAATAAAATAAAAAGTTAGTACAAACAATTCTGAAAAGTAATATTCGAACTTCAAAAAAAAATTTGAAACGTTGAAGGAACAAATCGAGCCCACTGAGAAAATTATTCCCCTTAAATACCCGAGGTTATGAAATATATCCTCCCAGGATAGAACGATTTAACTCACTGGAGTGCTGGTACCAAAAATACCAATGATCAGCGAACCACTCGATAACAGCAAAACACATGGAAGTTTAGCGCAAAAGAAGAAGATAATCGGAAAATTTCGTAAGTAAATATTCTGGGATTTGAAGGTCTATTTATAGCCAACTTGGTGATGTTTCTGAAGATGTTTGCAAGCTTTCATAATAAT
Source organism: Nicotiana noctiflora (assembly GCA_032618575.1). Taxonomy (NCBI): domain Eukaryota; kingdom Viridiplantae; phylum Streptophyta; class Magnoliopsida; order Solanales; family Solanaceae; genus Nicotiana; species Nicotiana noctiflora. Next base: position 8,126 of record JASVEL010005712.1, read on the forward strand.
AACGACTGTTGGAACAGGCGTGACCCTCTGAAGAGGTTTGCAACCTTTCAGAATAGTCATGGCTGTTGGAACAGGTCTGACACTGTTTCAGAATAGACCTGATTGTTGGAAATTTTTTTGGGAAATTTAAAATGAATTTAAATTAATTTGGAAAAGAAAAACGGGATATACCGCACCGGGTTGCGGGTCATCCCTCCATTTATTTTTTACCATTTTCTATTCACACCTCTTTTGTTATTATTTATTAAATAACAAACCCAACAACTCCCCCCCCCCATAAACGTAGAATGGCTATAAACTTAAAGGAATGCACAAACGTGTGTGTGTTTTACAAACAAGAATTGATTGCATCTGGATAAGTAGGATTCCCTTTGAACTTTCCTTAGTAAAATTATATCGGATATACTTGATCAATCGGTATATTTAATATCTTTAAACCGTCGAGCTTTGTTGTATACCTAGACAACATAAGTCACACAACCAATCCTTAACCATCTATGTTTCCCACGGTTGTGTTCGTTTCAGCCATGAACATCGCCTGGTTTCATGAGTGCTTAAAGAATGGGCCTTTAATTTCATTCTCCTTGAAGCAGCTTACACTTCACACTCACATAGGTGATTTCTAAATGTATAATCCTAAAGACACACTATCTGATCATATCCTGCCAGACTTAGCAAATCATTAAAAAGCTTTAAGCTTTATTGACTCTTCAAAAAAGCCTTAATGTTTTATCTCGTTTTCGAACATTGTCTTCATCACGAGAATGAGTTGAGTTAGTTGACAATGTTGAACCGTCATTCATAACTTTATTTGATCTCTTTGAAACTAGCTCTTGGGATCTCCAGTCTGCTCGGTTGAGTTACCGCTATGATGACTTGTCCTAGGCCTTTAACCCCATTCCCTTTGATGATCTTTCAACTGCCTCTCTAGATAGGCCTTTTGTAAGTGGATCCGATACGTTATCTCTTGACTTTACATAGTCAATTGTGATAACACCACTAGAGAGTAGTTTTCTAACGGTATTATGTCTCTGTCGGATATGACAAGATTTTCTGTTATATATAACGCTTCCTGCCCTACCTATTATTGCTTAACTATCATAATGTATATATATAGGTGCCAAAGGTTTGGGCCAAAATAGAATATCTTCCAACAAATTTCGGAGCCATTCAGCTTCCTCACCGGCCTAATCTAAAGCTATGAATTCTGATTCCATTGTAGAACGAGCGATGCATATTTGTTTGGATGATTTCCAAGATACTGATCCGATACGTTATCTCTTGACTTTACATAGTCAATTGTGATAACACCACTAGAGAGTAGTTTTCTAACGGTATTATGTCTCTGTCGGATATGAAGATTTTCTGTTATATATAACGCTCCCTGCCCTACCTATTATTGCTTAACTATCATAATGTATATATATAGGTCCCAAAGGTTTGGGCCAAAATAGAATATCTTCCAACAAATTTTAGAGCCATTCAACTTCCTCACCAGCCTAATCTAAAGCTATAAATTTAGATTCCATTATAGAACGAGCGATGCACATTTGTTTGGATGATTTCCAAGATACTGATCCACCTCCAATTGTGAAAACATATCCACTCGTGGATTTAACTTCAGATGATCCCGTGACCCAATTTGCATCAATATATCCCTCGATCACGATAGGATATTTGTTATAATGCAAAGCATTATTTTGGGTATGTTTCAGATATCCCAAAATTTATTTCATTGCCATTCAATGTATTTGATTGGGATTACTTGTAAACCAACTCAGTTTGCTAATACCACATTCTATATATGGTCGTGTAAAATTCATGATACATATCAAAACTCCCAATACTCTTTCATAGTCCAGTTGTGAGTCACTTTCACCTTCATTCTTTTGAAGTACATAACTCACGTCAATTGGAGTCTTCGCAATTTTGAAATCGAAATACTTGAACTTGTCAATTACCCTTTCAATGTAGTGAGACTGTGATAATGCTAGACCTTGTGAAATCTTACAAATTCTGATTCCTAAGATCACATCAGCAACTCCTAAGTCTTTCATGTCGAATTTGCTAGCCAACATGCGCTTTGTAGCATTTATATCTGTCATATTTTTACTTATTATCAACATGTCATCAACATATAAACAAACAATGACTTCATGACCTGGAGTATTTTTAATGTAAACACATTTATCACACTCGTTGATTTTAAATTCATTTGCTAACATTGTTTGGTCAAATTTTGTATGCCATTGTTTGGGTGCTTGTTTAAGCCAATAAAGTGACTTAACAAGTTTACACACTTTCTTTTCTTTACCAGGAACCACAAAACCCTTAGGTTGTTCCATGTAAATTTCTTCCTCCAATTCTCCATTTAGGAAAGCTATTTTATTATCCATTTGATGGATTTCAAGACCATACACGACCGCTAGTTCAACTAACACTCTAATAGATGTTATCCTTGTTACTAGCTAGTAAGTGTCAAAGTAATCAAGTCCTTCCATTTGTCTATAACCTTTGACAAAAAGTCTTGCCTTATATTTGTCAATGGTGCCATCAATTTTATTTTTTCATTTAAAGATCCATTTCAAACCTAAAGGCTTATATCCTAGAGGAATATCAACCAATTTCCATGTATGATTATCCAAAATTGATTGAATCTCACTAATGTCTACCTCTTTCCAAAATACTTAATCAGAAGATGACATAGCTGCTTTAAAAGTTTGAGGCTCATTTTCAAGCAAGAATGTAACAAAATCTGGTTCAAAGGACATAGATGTTCTTTGATGTTTGCTACGCCTTGGATCTTTTATACTTGTAGTATTTTTATTTGGTTCTTCCTGAGGTCATTTAGGTTTTTCAATTAACGACTTGCTTTCAGTTTTATACGGATAGACACTTTCAAAGAATTCAGCATTATCTGATTCCGTTATCGTATTAACATGAATCTCGGGACAGATTTATGAACCAAAAATCGACATGCTTTACTATTTGTAGCATATTTAATGAGAACACAATCTACTATTTTTTTTCCAATTTTAACCATTTTAGGTAAAGAAACCTATACCTTTTCTATACACCCCCACATATTGGAATAGATTGCGTTTGTTGTGGGGTACTCTGTTGAGTATTCACGTAGCTGTAAGGATAGCTTTCCCCCCAAAAACTATGCGGTAATCTGGAACGTATTAATAAAGAATTCGTTATTTCTTTTAATGCCCGGTTTTTTCTTTTCGCAATTTCATTGGATTGAGGTGTGTAAGGTGCAGTAGTTGGATGGATAGTTCCATATTCCGAACATATTTCTGCAAATGAAGATTCATATTCTCCACCTCGATCACTTCTAATCATTTTGATCTTTTTATTCAATTGATTTTCTACTTCATTCTTGTATTGCTTAAATGCTTCAATTGCATCATCCTTACTATTAAGCAAATAAACATAACAATATCTAGTGCAATCGTAAATAAAAGTAATAACATATATTTTCCCACCTTGAGATAGTGTCGACTTCATATCGCAAATGTCAGTATGAATTAAGTGTAAAGTATTTGAATTCCTTTTAACAGACTTATAAGGATGTTTTACAAACTTAGATTCAACACAAATTCGACATTGTGATTTATTACACTCGAATTTAGACAATATTTCTAAATTAATTAATTTCCGCAAGGTTTTATAATTGACATGTCCTAAACGAATATGCCATAAATTATTTGACTCCAATAAATAAGAAGAAGTTAAAATTTTATTCATACTGTCAACAACTATTACATTAAGTTTGAAAAGATCCTCTGTGAGTTAACCTTTTCCAACATACATTTTGCTCTTGCTTACAATAACTTTATCAGAAACAAATACATATTGGAATCCATTCTTTACAAGTAAAGAAGTAGAAACTAAATTCTTCCTAATAATAGAAACATGAAGAACGTTGTTGAGCGTTAACACCTTGATGGAAGTCATCTTCAGGAATTTCTTCCCATAACCTTCAATCTTGGATGTTGCATTATTTCCCATGGAAATTTCTTCTTCCAGACCAGCAGTAGAGTAAGTCGCGAATGCTTCTTTGAAAGCACAAACATGTCGAGTGGCTCTAGAGTCAATCCACCACTCCTTCGAATCTCCAACTAAATTGCATTTTGAAATCATTGCGCAAAGATCAACAATCTCATTATTCTTCTCCGCTATGTTGGCTTGTCCCTTCTTCTTATCCTTTTTCGGGAGACGACAACCTGTGCTTTTGTGACCGACTTTTTCACAATTGTAGCAGCTGCCCTTGAATTTCTTTTTGTTCTGCTCCTTAGTTTGTCCAGAAGACCTCTTCCTCTTCTTACTTTTTGGAGCAGTCGCTTCAACAATATTAGCTCCCTTAGTCGTTGAACTTCCACGAGACTTCTTCTCGACTGTTTCATTGTCTTCCTCGATCTTTTAGACGCATCACAAGATCTTCCAACTTTATTTCTTTACATTTGTGCTTTAGATAGTTCTTGAAATCTCTCCACGAAGGAGGCAATTTTTCAATCATAGCAGTTGTTTGAAATGCTTCATTCATGGCCATACCTTCAGCAATAAGGTCGTGAAAAATAAGTTGAAGCTCCTGAACTTGGGTTCCCATAGTTTTGCTGCCTATTATTTTATAGTCTAGAAACTTGGAAACCACGATCTTCTTCAAATATGCATCTTCTGTCTTGTACTTCTTCTCAAGTGTGTCCCATAATTCTTTCGAAGTATTCATTGCACTGTACACATTGTACAAGTCATCTTCTAAAGAACTTAAGATATAGCTTTTGCAAAGAAAATTTTCCTGCTTCCACGCCTCAACAACCATAAACTTTTCATTATCCGGCATGTCCGCAGCAGGCACTGGAGGCTCTTCACTAGTGAATTTATGCATACCAAGTGTGGTAAGCCAGAAGAAAACCCTTTTTTGCCATCCTTTGAAGTTGGTTCCAGAAAATTTCCCTGGTTTCTCAGCCGAAGGAACAACAGTGTGGCTTGACGAGGCTATCATCGTTGCACCAATAGCCGCAGAAGGATTTCCATATTCATTTGCCATTTCTTACTATCAACAACAGAAGAAATCAATTAATGGCAAAACCAAAACAGTAAATAATACTTTAATCAATAAACAATACGTAAAAAATAACTAATGTTTTTATATACTGTTTTACAGAAAAATGATGAAGTTTTTATGTTCTTCAAATTGTTTTCTGAATCTCAATTGTCTGATGAAGTTTTTATATCTTCAAACCAGAATAGTAAAATTCAGACATAATACATAATATATTAAATGTGATTTCCTTAAGATTGTTATTTATCTGTATTGATGTAAATAAATAAAACAGTAATCTTTCGGAAAAATAAAACAGAAAGTTAGTTGAAACATTTCTGAAAAATAATATTCGAACTTCAAATTAATTTTTGGAACGTTGAAGGAACAAATCGAGCCCACTGAATACACAATGTGTCCTTAAGAAAATTATTCCCCTCAAGTATCCGAGGTTATGGAATATATCCTCCTAGGATAGAACGATTTAATTCACCAGAGTGTTGGTACGAAAAATGTCGATGATCAGCGAACCACTCGATGGCAGCAAAACACACTGGAATTTTAGTGCAGAAGAAGAAGAAGAAGATAATCAGAAAATTTCGTAAGTAAATATTCGGGGATTTGAAGGTCTATTTGTAGCCAGCTTGATGATGTTTCTGAAGAGGTTTGTAACCTTTCAGAATAGTCATGACTGTTGGAACAGGTGTGACCCTCTGAAGAGGTTTGCAAGCTTTCAGAACAGTCATGGCTGTTGGAACAGGTGTGACCCTCTCAAGAGGTTTGCAACCTTTCAGAGTAGTCATGGTTGTTTGAACAGGTGTGACACTATTTCAGAACAGCCATGGCTGTTAGAAATTTTTGCGGGAAATTTAAAACGAATTTAAATTAATTCGGAAAAGAAAAACGGGCTATACCAAACCGGGTCGCGGTTCATCCCTCCATTTCTTTTCCCACCATTTTTCATTCACACCTCTTTTATTATTATTTATTAAGTAACAAACCCAACAAAAAATTCTATGTTCAACCCGTTAGTGTAGTAGACACAGGTTTGTGGTGATATAATTCTATCTGGTGTAGACTGATTAATCATAGGATAAACACCACAAGGAATTGAACCTATTTTTCTTACTTGGCATTTTTCGAACCACCAGTGGAAAGAGTTACTCGATAACAAACTGTTCCAACATGAATAGAACGTTACTGTAACGACCCGACCGGTCGTTTTAGAAAATTACGCCCCAATCCCTAATTTAACTATTCCCCTAAGTTCATTTCTACTATTGTGGGTTGCCGGGAGAGTCGGTTCTGAATATTTGAGCATTTTGGGACACTTAGTCCCTAAATAAGAGCTTTGAAGCTAGAAAATGGCCCGTAGCCGGAACAGTATTAAGACGATCTCGGAACGGAAATCTGATGGTTTCATTAGCTCCGTTAGGTGATTTCGGGGTTGGGAGCGCGTTTGGAATGTATTTTGGAGGTCCGTAGCTCAATTAGGCTTGAAATGCCGAAGGTTGAAATTTTGGCGAATCCGAACGATAGGTGAGATTTTGATCCGGGGGTCGGAATGGAATTCCGACAATTTCGGTAGCTTCGTTATGTGATTTTGGATATGTCCGCAAATTTTCAAGGTCATTCGGACGTCGTTTGGTCGGGTTTTAGATCGAATGTGCAATTCGGAAAGTTTTAAGAAATTTAGGCTTGAATTCGATGTGAATTATGGGTTTTGATGTTGATAGACGCGTTTTGAGGATTGGAACAAGTTCGAATAAGGTATTAGGATGTGTTGGTGTGTTTGGATGAGGTCCCGGAGGCCTCGGGGTGGTTTCGGATGGTTAAACGGAAGGAAAACATGGAAAATTGCAGGTTGGGCCTTCTGTTCTGTCATTTTCGCCCCTACGGAAATGGGACCGCAGAGGCGAGCCTGCAGGAGCGGAACTTGGGGCGCAGGAGCGCCTGGGTTCGCAGAGGCGGATCCCTTTTCGCTGAGGCAGAGTCGCGGGTGCGGAAGACTCGTCGCAGAAGCGACCTTGGGTCGGGGAGTGAGAACCGCAGGAGCGGAGGGGAAATCCGCTTAAGCGAGTCCGCAGAAGCGGACCACTGATCGCAGAAGCGGGAAGGCTCGCAGGAGCGGTTGTCCAATCGCGGAAGTGGACGCGCGGAAGCGGTCCTTTTCTCGCAGAAGCAGATTGGGCCAGCCAGGCCTGGGCTTCGCAGAAGCAACAAAATGTCGCGGAAGCGGATCCGCAGAAGCGGAATTTTGTCCGCAGAAGCGGAAATCGCAGAGAGTTAATTATATTCGAAGTTAGAAATTTCAGAAACATTTCCAAACTTTGAGGGCTCGGCTTAAGGGGCGATTTGGGCGATTTTGAAGGGAGATTCAAGGGGTTTCTTCGAGGTAATCAACTATGGACTCAAATTATGATTATTGTTGACAATATTATGCAATTATCTCATGAAAATGGAGGAATTTGGGGTGTTTTATGGGGGTTTTTCACCCTAGGCTTGAACTTTAGAAGATCAAGGTTTTGAGTGGGCAAATGGAGTCCGAATTTGATAAACTTTATATGCTTAGACTCGTATTGAGACAAGGGTTCCGAATATATAACTTTTGTGATTTTTTGATAAGCGTATCGAAAGTCGGGTTTTGGCAACTTGTGGGTTTTGGTGTATTTTGAGTTATTTTGATTGGGTAATGCCCAGGCGCAGGAGAGGAGATCAGTCATCACAGCATCCGCGTGGTTCTCAAGGCCAGCAGGCTATCATTCCAGCCCCAGCTGCCACTCCACCCGCCCAGCCATCCAGGGGCGGGGGTCAGGGTTCCAGAGGCCGCCCTCGAGAGGGGGGACAGGCCAGATTCTATGCTATTCCTGATCGCGCCGCGGCTGTTGCATCTGACTCCGTTATCACAGGTATTATTATGGTTAGTCACAGGGAGGCATCGGTTCTATTCGACCCTGGTTCCACTTTTTCATATGTGTCTTCTTACTTTGCTTCTCATCTGGGTGTGCCTCGGGATTCTTTGAGTGCCCCCATTTATGTTTCCACTCCGGTGGGTGATTCTTTGGTAGTGGACCGCGTATATCGGTCGTGTTTGATTACCATTTGTGATTTTGAGACCAGAGCGGATCTATTGCTGCTTGGGATGGTCGATTTTGATATTATTCTGGGCATGGACCGGTTGTCGCCCCATTATGCTATTCTTGATTGTCACGCCAAGACCGTGACGCTGGCTATGCCAGGCATTCCACGTATTGAGTGGAGTGGTACTCTAGATCACACCCCTAGTTGTGTTATTTCTTTTCTCAGAGCTCAGCGTATGGTTGAGAAGGGGTGTGCTGCTTATCTAGCCTATGTGCGGGACGTCAGTGTTGACACTCCCTCTATTGATTCCGTTCATGTGGTACGTGACTTTGCTGATGTATTTCCAGCTGATCTTCCGGGCATGCCGCCTGACAGAGACATTGACTTTGCTATTGACTTGTTGCCGGGCACTCAGCCCATTTCTATTCCACCGTACCGTATGGCTCCTCCCTGAGTTAAAGGAGTTGAAGGATCAGTTACAGGAGTTATTGGGCAAGGGTTTTATTCGACCCAGTGTTTCGCCTTGGGGTGCTCCTCTATTGTTTATGAAGAAAAAGGAGGGTTCTATGCGTATGTGTATTGACTATCGTCAGCTGAATAAGGTTATAGTGAAGAACCGGTATCCTTTGCCCCGTATTGATGATTTATTTGACCAGCTACAGGGCGCACAGGTGTTTTCTAAGATTGATTTGCGCTCTGGGTATCACCAGCTGAAGATTCGGGAGCCAGATATCCCGAAGACTGCCTTCGGGACCCGGTATGGTCACTATGAGTTCCTCGTGATGTCTTTTGGGCTGACTAATGCCCCAGCAGCCTTTATGCATTTGATGCACAGTGTGTTCAGGCCTTATCTGGACTCATTCGTGATTGTCTTCATTGATGATATTTTAGTATATTCCCGGAGTCGGGAAGAGCACGAGCAGCATTTGAGGATAGTGCTTCAGATTCTGAAGGAGAAGCAACTTTATGCCAAGTTCTCTAAATGTGAATTCTGGTTGAGTTCAGTGGCATTTTTGGGCCACGTGGTGTCGAGTAATGGTATTCGAGTAGATCCGAGGAAGGTGGAGGCCGTGCAGAGTTGGCCCAGACCCTCCTCCGCTACTGAGATTCGCAGTTTCCTTGGTTTGGCGGGCTATTACCGTCGTTTCGTAGAGGGTTCTCTTCGATTGCAGCACCTATGACTAGATTGACCCAAAAGGGTGCCCCTTTTCAGTGGACAGACGAGTGTGAGGCGAGCTTTCAAAAGCTCAAGACAGCTTTGACTTCGGCCCCTATATTGATGTTGCCTACAGGTACGGGGTCCTATACCGTATATTGTGATGCCTCACGAGTTGGACTCGGTGCGGTATTGATGCGGGACGGTAGGGTGATTGCCTACGCGTCGAGACAGCTGAAGGTGCATGAGAAGAATTACCCTGTTCATGATTTGGAGCTAGCCGCCATTGTTCACGCCTTGAAAATTTGGCGTCATTATTTATATGGGGTTCCTTCTGAGATCTACACTGATCACCGGAGCTTGCAGCACTTGCTTAAGCAGAAGGACCTGAATATGCGTCAGAGGAGATGGTTGGAGCTACCGAAGGACTATGATATTACTATTCTCTATCATCCGGGCAAGGCTAATGTGGTTGCCGATGCCTTGAGTCGTCGGGCAGAGAGTTTGGGGAGTTTGGCGTATCTACCAGCTTCGGAGAGGCCTATGGCGATGGATGTTCAGGCTCTAGCCAGGCAGTTTGTTAGATTGGATCTTTCGGAGCCCAACCGGATTCCGGCATGTGTGGTTTCTCGGTCTTCTCTATTTGACCGCATAAGGGAGCGTCAGTTCGACGACCCTCATTTGCTTGTCCTTCAGGATAGAGTTCGGCGTGGTGATGCTCGAGATGTTACCGTCGGAGATGATGGAGTCATGAGGATGCAGGGGCGTATCTGTGTGCCCAATGTAGATGATCTTCGAGAGCTGATTTTAGCAGAGGCCCATAGTTCGCGGTATTCCATCCATCCGGGTGCCGTGAAGATGTATCAGGACTTGAAACAGCATTACTGGTGGAGGCGGATGAAGAGGGATATAGTTGATTATGTTTCTAGATGCCTCAACTGCCAGCAGGTGAAGTATGAGCATCAGCGTCCGGGTGGATTGATGCAGCGGATTGAGATTCCATAGTGGAAATGGGAGCGCATTACCATGGACTTTGTATATGGACTTCCACGGACGGTTAGGAAGTTTGATTCCATTTGGGTCATTGTGGATCGGCTGACCAAGTCCGCCCATTTTATACCTGTGAGCACTACATATTCATCGGAGCGACTGGCGGAGATCTATATCAGAGAGGTAGTTCGGCTGCATGGTATTCCAGTTTCCATCATTTCAGATAGAGGCACTCGGTTCACTTCACGGTTCTGGAGAGCTGTACAGCAGGAGTTAGGTACTCGGGTGGAGCTGAGCACAGCATTTCACCCCCAGACTGATGGGCAGTCCGAGCGCACTATTCGGATTTTGGAGGATATGCTCCGTGCGTGCGTGATTGAGTTTGGAGGTTCATGGGATCACTTCTTGCCACTGGCGGAGTTTGCTTATAACAACAGCTACCAGTCTAGTATTCAGATGGCACCGTACGAGGCCCTATATGGTAGGAGGTGCGGGTCTCCCGTGGGTTGGTTTGAGCCGGGCGAGGCCAGATTGCTAGGTACTGATATGGTTCAGGAGGCTATGGATAAGGTCAAGGTGATTCAGGACAGACTTCGTGCGGCCCAGTCTAGACAGAAGAGTTATGCGGACAAAAAGGTTCGCGATGTGGCTTTTATGGTTGGTGAGCGGGTTCTGCTTCGAGTCTCGCCCATGAAGGGCGTTATGAGGTTTGGAAAGAAAGGGAAGCTGAGTCCTAGATTTATTGGCCCTTTTGAGATTTTGCGGCGTGTTGGGGAGGTTGCTTATGAGTTGGCCTTACCTCCCAGCCTAGCCGGAGTTCACCTCGTATTTCATGTCTCCATGCTCCGGAGATACCATGGTGACCCGTCGCATGTGTTGGATTTCACTTCTGTTCGGCTAGACAAGGATCTGTCTTATGTTGAGGAGCCAGTAGCCATTCTAGACAGGCAGGTCATAAAGCTAAGGTCAAAGAACATCGCTTCGGTAAAGGTTCAGTGGCGGGGCCAGCCGGTCGAGGAGGCGACTTGGGAGACCGAGCAGGATATGCGCAGCCAGTACCCTCATCTTTTCACTACTCCGGGTATGTTTTCTATGCTCGTTCGAGGACGAACGAATCTTTAAGTGTGGGAAGATGTAACGACCCGACCGGTCGTTTTAGAAAATTACGCCCCAATACCTAATTTAACTGTTCCCCTAAGTTCATTTCTACTATTGTGGGTTGCCGGGAGAGTCGGTTCTGAAAATTTGAGCATTTTGGGATACTTAGTCCCTAAATAAGAGCTTTGAAGCTAGAAAATGGCCCGTAGCCGGAACAGTGTTAAGACGATCTCGGAACGGAAATTCGATGGTTTCATTAGCTCCATTAGGTGATTTCGGGGTTGGGAGCGCGTTTGGAATGTATTTTGGAGGTCCGTAGCTCAATTAGGCTTGAAATGCCGAAGGTTGAAATTTTGGCGAATCCGAACGATAGGTGAGATTTTGATCCTGGGGTCGGAATGGAATTCCGACAATTTTTGTAGCTTCGTTATGCGATTTTGGATATGTCCGCAAATTTTCAGGTCATTCGGACGTCGTTTGGTCGGGTTATAGATCGAATGTGCAATTCGGAAAGTTTTAAGAAATTTAGGCTTGAATTCGATGTGAATTATGGGTTTTGATGTTGATAGACGCGTTTTGAGGATTGGAACAAGTTCGAATAAGGTATTAGGATGTGTTGGTGTGTTTGGATGAGGTCCCGGGGGCCTCGGGGTGGTTTCGGATGGTTAAACGGAAGGAAAACATGGAAAATTGCAGATTGGGCCTTCTTCTGTCATTTTCGCCCCTGCGGAAATGGGACCGCAGAGGCGAGCCCGCAGGAGCGGAACTTGGGGCGCAGGAGCGCCTGGGTTCGCAGAGGCGGATCCCTTTCCGCTGAGGCGGAGTCGCGGGTGCGGAAGACTCGTCGCAGAAGCGACCTTGGGTCGGGGAGTGAGAACCGCAAGAGCGGAGGGGAAATCCGCTTAAGCTAGTCCGCAGAAGCGGACCACTGATCGCAGAAGCGGGAAGGCTCGCAGGAGCGGTTGTCCAATCGCGGAAGCGGACGCGCGGAAGAGGTCCTTTTCTCGCAGAAGCGGATTGGGCCAGCCAGGCCTCGGCTTCGCAAAAGCGACAAAATGTCGCGGAAGCGGATCCGCAGAAGCGGAATTTTGTCCGCAGAAGCGGAAATCGCAGAGAGTTAATTATATTCGAAGTTAGAAATTTCAGAAACATTTCCAAACTTTGAGGGCTCGGCTTAAGGGGCGATTTGGGCGATTTTGAAGGGAGATTCAAGGGGTTTCTTCGAGGTAATCAACTATGGACTCAAATTATGATTATTGTTGACAATATTATGCAATTATCTCATGAAAATGGAGGAATTTGGGGTGTTTTATGGGGGTTTTTCACCCTAGGCTTGAACTTTAGAAGATCAAGGTTTTGAGTGGGCAAATGGAGTCCGAATTTGATAAACTTTATATGCTTAGACTCGTATTGAGACAAGGGTTCCGAATATATAACTTTCGTGATTTTTCGATAAGCGTACCGAAAGTCGGATTTTGGCAACTTGTGGGTTTTGGTGTATTTTGAATTATTTTGATTGGGTAATGCCCAATTGGCCTATTTTGATGTGATTCTATTGATTTTTATCAGATTCTACACTTGTGGAGGCCGACATTCGTGGCAAGAGGGTTATTACTTAGCGGTTTTGTACCGGAATTGAGGTAAGTGGCTTGTCTAACTTCGTGTGGGGGAACTTCCACCCCTAGGATATTATTATGATACTTTAAATGCCTTGTACGCGAGGTGACGGGCGTGTACATGCGCTGGTTGTTGAACACATACTTTACTCAAAATGTTCAATGAGTGATATTCCTGTTTTTAGTTGTTAAATTCGATATTCCTACCCGGTAGTAGTTAGAAGAGCATGATTAGATAGAATCTAACTGTCTAGTTGTTTAATTGATTTACTTGAGTTTTCTTGGAAATCGCTGGCACTATTCATCGGCGAAGTTATCATTAAGCATATTATACTTCTCTCTGTGTATTCCTTACTTGCTGTGGTTATGGACTACGGGTTCGATTCCCGAGATCCTGAGATTATTGAAATGTGGACTACGGGTTCGATTCCCGAGATCCTGAGATTGTTGACATATGGACTACGGGTTCGATTCCCGAGATCCTGAGATTATTGACATATGGACTACGGGTTCGATTCCCGAGATCCTGAGATTATTGACATATGGACTACGGGTTCGATTCCCGAGATCCTGAGATTTATTGACATATGGACTACGGGTTCGATTCCCGAGATCCTGAGATTATTGAAATAAAGACTACGGGTTCGATTCCCGAGATCCTGAGATTATTGAAATGTGGACTACGGGTTCGATTCCCGAGATCCTGAGATTATTGAAATGAGGACTACGGGTTCGATTCCCGAGATCCTGACTGATGGGTAGGGACTGCGGGTTCGATTCCCGGAGATCCTGAGTTATTGAGATATTATTGAGACATGGGATGCGGGTTCGATTCCCGGAGACCCAGTGGTACTGAGAATGGGACTGTGGGTTCAATTCCCACAAATCCTGGATTTGGTTATTTGAGTTGGTTATTTGTTGTTAGCTTAATTGTAGAAAGTTGCAGTAATCATCTTAATGTTGTTATTTCGGAAATTATTATCATTTAAACAGTTTATTTTGTTATCATCATTATATTATTGTTTTTCTCAGTAGGGCCCTGACCTACCTCGTCACTACTCCATCGAGGTTAGGCTTGGCACTTACCGAGTACCGCCGTGGTGTACTCATGCTACTCTTCTGCACACTTTTGTTGTGCAGATCCAGGTACATCAGGGCAGGCTCGTGCTAGGTGATTTCCGCAGCTTTTCCGGAGACCTCGAGGTATGATCTGCTACGTCCGCAGATCCGGAGGCTTTCCACTACAAGAAAACGGGGCTTTAGCGAAAGGAAATTTGGTCGTTGAAAGTCCAATTCCGGTCGTTATAAGTTGATAACGACCGGAAAAAATCCGGTCGTCACCGGTCGTTAAAAGTCCCGACGTTAAAAGTTAACGACCGGTTTACAGTTCGGTCGTTAAAGGATTTTTAGCGACGACTTCGTTTCCGGTCGTTATACATTCTTTTTAGCGACAGAATTTTCCCCTCGCTAATTTGTTATTCGGTCGTTAAAGATCTTTAATGACAACAATATATTGAGTGAATTCGAATGCTTTTACCAACCGCTATTCCCTTCGCTAATTATATAATTTCTTTTAACAACCAATACTCTTTTTGTTAATAGTCATTTATCTATTTGAGAAGACTGTCGTTAAAGAGTTTTATGATCACTTTTTTTTCCGCTAATATAATAAATATAATTAAGAAAAATTTAATTACATGAATGGTAATAATTATTTACATGCTTTCATACACGCTCAACAACATTGGAAATAAACCAAATACTTCATATTTGTTAATACAATTCACTAAAATATCATTTTTACCATAAACCTGCAATCCAAATTGTAACAAATCCAGCTTACTAAAACAATGAAAAGTAAAAATAACATAAACCCAACAAGGAGACAACTGGAACATAAAATGAGGTGGGTTAAGCATCATTTTAAATAATTCCTATAAAGAAAAGAGTAAAATTCCACATGTACATAAGACAGGTGTCTTTAAATCACTGCCGACGAACCAAAAATCTCTTGTACTTGCTCTACACTTTCTTCAAGGATAGGTTCTTCGGACATCAAATTTTTAATCTGTTAAAATAACAAATTTATGCCAGTTAGTCACAAAGAATAAACAACTAAAGAAGAAAATGAACACTTTAAAGGGGAAATGAAAAGATAACACCTTAAATTATCGAATGCACATATACATAACCATATTCACGAGAAGTTGACTAGCAATAAAAGTGACAACTTTAATTAAATTCCAGGCATTTGATACAAGAAAAAAGCAGATTACTTTCCTTTTTTCCCCTTCTTTTCCATTCTCAAACTATTGATTGTTCAACCTATCCAGATTGCAAGATTGGGTTATAAGTCAGTTGCACATTATCTGATTCAAACCCATCGAGCTAGTGTCAGTTCTGAAAACAACTCGACACCATTCTCTGCAAAAAGATCACTACCTTTCTCAGGTATGGAAGCTACAATGAAAAATGAGGACTTTTGCAAATATAACAGTGACTTACAAGGGCTGGTGATGAATGCTCAAACCGAGGTCAAAAAATTGGAACATGATCCCAATGAGAACATTTTAGCACCAGAAAGTAGCAGTGGTGAACCCTCAGTACTACTGAAACATGACTCTAAAAACAGTGGTACAAATCTGGTTTCCCCATGCAATAATGTAGGAAATTTCTTAGCAGACGACAAACCAGGAAATGAAAATGCTGTGCTGGTAGGCAGTGCATTGACTTTAAGTGCACTTATGCTTACTGAGTTGAGTAATGGCTACAAAGGCGAAAAGCAGTCAGACGAAGTAAAAGAGGATGGCAGTTGTGTCTCAGATGACAAAAACTGTGATGGTATGGTTGCACCAGAAGCAAGTGCACTTATGATTACTGAGTTGAGTAATGGCTACAAAGGCGAGCCACCGCTTGGTTATGAAATTGATGGTGGGAAAAAGCAATCAGACGAAGAAAAAGAGGGCGGCACTTGTGTCTCAGATGACAAAAACTGTGATGTTTTGGTAAACAGTGATGGTATGGTTACACCAGAAGCGAGTTTAAAGTCGAAGAAGAAGCCTTGTTGAGCTGCTGCACAAGTCATTGATAGCATTGCTGGAAGACTAAGGCAGAGACGTGGAAGAAGCAATGTGGAAGCATAACATCTCGGATAACAAATGCTGTGATAGTCTTTTGGACAACCCAGTCTTTTGGAAGCATAACATCTCACATAACACCACCTTAATGTAACAATGTTTAATCAAAACTAAACACTGAAGAAAATATCTCAAGCATCTTCTGTATTTCTTGGGAAACATTTTCCTAAGACATGAAAAATCTAACATTCACCTTACTGCTGAATATGATCCAATATATGCGTATTAATTCCTACTTGGTAAGTCTCGTAAAATGGATATACCTTTAGAACTAGTTGTACTAATTGATACCAAATCCCATACAAGTATAGTGCTACATATGACTCTTAGGACAAAAAGCAGTCTACATACTTGTCAAGAAAACTTACCAAAACTCTGTTATTTTCACTTGAACATATCTTTTTTGGAAATCATTTCATAGAATAACCTCAATTGGTGTTTAAAAGGCAACAAACAAATGAACTTATCGACAAGATAAATAATTATTTCACATGAAAAACAAGATATCTCACACACCCAGAAAAAGAAAATAACAAAGAAACCACAGGAAAAGCGAAATCTTGAACAACATAGAAACAAAAGGATATGATCTTGTTTCTCAGTTTTAGAGACAGTAATGGTGTATTTCCCCTCATATGGCTTGAAAGAGATCACAAAATAGATGAAGCAACAGCAGTTTAACTAAATTATTTGCAAGAATGCTTGGATTACTTTAGAGAACTTGAACCTGTTGACACCATCCCAACTGTTGGCTAAATACTTTTAATTGGAAATTTTATCACATTGGTTACTTAGAGAAAGATCCTAGACCAGTTCTTCTATCATATTGACTATTGAGTTGATGGAATGCTCAAGAAAGCAGTGTTCTGTTTCAAGTGCATTCAGCCTGCTGCTCAAAACTGATAACTCATTTTTCAAAGTCTCTAACTCAATCTCCATCATCCCACAGCCTATATTTGCTCTCATATGGAAACTTGCAAGTAGATACTTCTTCATCCCACATCCTGCCCCCTCTCAAATTCATTCACCACCCCCATTACTTAGCACTAACACACCAGATTGGATCTTGATGTAACGAATAGAAGGGTAGAGGCGCGGGAAAATCTGATTGGACCATGACCACATTTCAGTGCGACAGTTATACAGAAAATAAATCTCTTCTTTAGCATGATCAACTGTTTCCAACCCTCTTCTCGTCAATACACTGCCAACTGCCAAGATTTTGGTTTACAACAAGTAGTGTAACCATCTTTTCAACACTAGTTCAATATGAAATTTGCCATACTTGTCTAAATCTGTGTGGTTTAGGCAAGTGGGAAGCAGGAGAAGTTGCAGAGGAAGCCAACTGAGATTCATACAACATATTAGGAGTCACACCTATAAAATGTTGGAAGTATTGTGTTTATATTAATAGTAGATATTAAACAAACAACTGGTGTCTGGAGTATGTTGGTTATTTAAAGTTCTTTCCAGTTAGAGTCGAGCAATGTTAACCAAAAATAAGAACTCATAATAAGAGTTGACCAACAATATCATGAAGCAATCCAACCGAAAGGCCTGCATTCTGAGACGCTTCAAGTTCTAATTACATTTGATATAAAGAGAGTATTCCAAATCAGACATATACTTCATAAGACAGATATAAGGATAATGCATAAGAACATACTACGTTACTCGATGAAACAGAGAGATCCAAGAGGTAAATGTGAGCTTCGCGAAGCACAAATTGAAGCCATATGAGAAATGGAACATTACATATATATACATATATACTATATCTAAGAAGAGGAGAAACAACAGAACCAATAAAACACTCATAATAACAAATAAAGGATGAGAAAATTGCTTCAGCACTTACTTTTTCAGGGAATGATTCAATCTATTGATCACTCGAAGATGGTGATGAAGGCTGACCAAACAATATCTTTGCAAGTTGTGTGTATTTACTCCCTAGGTCATCATATTTATCCTCTAGCCCTTCCAAACGTCCCTTTAGTGATTCATTTTCTTTTAAAGTAGCATTCAGCTTTTCCAACAATGCACCTTTAGAGGAGTTAACACCTTTCAACTCCTTAGCGGTTATCCCACCACCAAATCCAACTACATGACTCTTTTGTTGAGGTCTGAAGCACCTTTCTACAACCTCAATATTTGTAAGAGACGATTCAGATTGCACCAATTCTTTGATTTGATCCTGTAAAATAAAAAATTATTTAATTAAAATAATACAACACAATAAATAAATAATATAAATTTAAATCTATCAATAAACATACATATTTCTCACTGGTTTCAGGTTCGACAAGCTTGTTATTCTTCTTACGAGTCTCAAAAAAAATAGTTGCCATATCTGGTGGATTACCATCTTTACCTCCCGTCACATTACAATAAACAAGTCAAAGAAATTTTTGTAACAAAGATAAGGTTTCTTAATAGAATTATAAGATTTACTCACCAATTCATAAATGATCTCCCTAATCGGTTTACTACCCGTACGATGTGGCATACTCAACTTAGACCTATTGATCGAGTTTCTTGTGCTTGTCTCCTAAATTAACAATATACCAAAAAAAATTCTTGTTAGCCACTTAATATAACACAATGTTAATAAATATATATGAAATCATACCTTAAAATTTTCAGTGAAAAAATGCTCCTTGACCAGCCATACCCAATCACTCTTGTCTACCCCCTGTGGCACTTCTTTTATAGCATAACGGAATGGCTTAGACTTAATATTCTTGTGCATCGATCCTCTCCAATTGTTCCATAACTTTCTCATATGTTTCAAGACATTATCTCGTTGATCATATATGTCATCACTGTCAAATTTGTCCTACAATAGTTAACAATTATCATTAAATATGAAACAACAATAACAACATACCCAGTGTGATATAACAATGTTTGACAGGGTCATTAGTACTTTGTAGATTAACACATGTTGTTGTTGTTGAGTAGCTTCAAGCAAAGACGCATGTTTCTACGTATACTTCTAAAGTATATTATTGAACATCAAGACCTTATATGCAAGTAAGGACCACTTACCACGTAAATGCTGATGATCGTAATATGTTCAAGGTGCATGATGAAAGATACTGAAACAAGTAGAGATAGAGAAGGCAAAATAAGAAAGTAATGCTTTAAATCATTACCGTAACAGCTTCCCACATGTGTTGTAGTTTGTATTCCTCGATGTCTGCCCATGAGTGTACACGCAATGGGCACATATTACGATCACGGACCAATATACCTAAGTGTCTCGTAAATGAGGCTTGATGCTGCCCAACAACCCTATTATGGTAGAAAGTGACGCGCAACTTTTCTCCAGCTTTGAGTCCTGCAACTTTTTTACACCTATTTGTTCCTCTCACCTTTTTTACCTTTTCAGATTCACATGACCCTGCAAATTTCAATTTAAGCCAAATATAAAAATAGATATCGTACAATAATAACAAAAAAATCTTATAGCTTGAGATAATAAAATACTTTCTCAGTACCTTGTATCTCTTCTTCTTCCCGAGGAAAAAGATCAGTATCACTTTCAAATATTTGATCAAAACCAGGAGGCACAACATTTTCTCCAACTTTTAGTCCTGTAGCATTTTTACCCCAATTCGTTCCTCTCAATTTTTTTACCTTTTCAGATTCACAAAGCCCTGCAAATTACAATTTAACACAAATATAAAAATAGATATAGTACAATAATAATAAAAAAATTATATAGCTTGAGATAATAAAATACTTATTTCACTTCTTTGTGCGTCCTGCATCTCTTCTTCATCATGAGGAAAAAGAGTATCACCTTCAAATATTTGATCAAAACCAGGAGGCGCTACGTTTTCTCCAACTCTGAGTCCTGCACCTTTTTTATACCTATTCATTCCCCTTACCTTTTTAACCTTTTCGGATTCACAATGCCCTGCAAATTCCAATTTAACTCAAATATAAAAATAGATCTTGTACAATAACAAGGAAAAAATCTTATAGCTTGAGATAATAAAATACTTTCTGAGTACCTTGCATCTCTTCTTCTTCCTGAGGAAAAAGATCGGTATCAACACCAGGGGGCACAACATTTTCTCCAACTTTGAGTCCTGCAGCATTTTTACACCAATTCGTTCCCCTCAATTTTTTTATCTTTTCAGAATCACAAAGCCCTGCAAATTCCAATTTAACACAAATATAAAGAAAGATATTGTACAATAATAACAAAAAAATCATATAGCTTGAGATAATAAAATACTTATTTCACTTCTCCGGGTGCCCTGCATCTCTTCTTCTTCGTGAGGAAAAAGAGTATCACCTTCAAATATTTGATCAAAACCAAAAGGTTCAAGACTATCATTATGAGTTAGGTTATTAATATCAGAAGCTAATAAGTTAAAAGCTTTACTTTTGCCAATCAAATCTCGTTGTTCAGCATTTACTCTTACAGAACCCAATGCTCTAAAGCTCTGTCCTCGCCCCCTTGCTAAGGTACCAGGTGGAACGTACACATGCTTAACAGTCTTCGAACTTGATTCCATTTTAGACTTCTGGTATTTTGATGGATTCATGTCAACCTAGCACAAAAAGAAATTGAGTAACAGATGTCTATCAAACCTGGAGATAACTAAATATTTATCAAGTAATATTCATCATATAAGAACATATAATCAGTTAATATAGATTTAAAATCTTTGCTGAACTTTTAAATCAAATGAAATCCAGTACGACACTTTCCTCATCACAAGTAAGTTGCCTAATTAAATGAAACAGTTGATAAATATCCAAACCTTCATGAGTTCTTTTCCTTTTCAGTAGTGAAGAATGATCTAACTCCTCTAAATCATCAATATTTTCATGCAAAACCTCAAAAGTATCACGAGGTTGAACTTTTCGTACAACATGCCAACCTTTATTGGATAGATCGTCAACGTAAAAAACTTGTGATGCTTGGTTGGCTAATACAAAAGGCTCTATTGTTTTCAAAAATCGATGGCGGTTAACACTTACAAAGCCATATTCATCTATTTTAACTCCCTTTTCTTGGTCATACACATCAAACCATGTGCATCGAAATAAAACTATTCTTCCTCCACCAATAAATTGTAATTCTAGTATATCTGTTAGTTCTCCATAGTAATCAATATTCTTATTCTCTTCATCTGTTTCTCCAACAACAACCACCCCGCAGTTCTGAGTTCTCAAACCTTTATCATAATCTTTCACGTGAAATCTATATCCATTAATAAGGTAGCTTCGATGACGTGTCACGTATGGCATGGGACCACGTGACAATGATAGCAAATCTGCCATTTCTTTACTGTCATTGCTTTTGTGTAATCTTGCAACCTATCAATATCAAGCACATAATTTAGCAAATAACATTTATATACTTGGTTTGAAAAATATTAGTATTAACTAGTACTCACCCTTTCTTTTAACCAACCAATGAATTGCCTATCAGAATTTTCTTGAGAGGTATCAACTGGAGTTAGTGAAAACTCTCTACATATAATTAAAGCACAATAACATATTATTTTAATGAAAAAAATAGAAAAGGTACATAAAAGTAAATTATTGAAACAACTCATTACTTACTCGAGAAATGGTTGAATTTCATCACAATTCTTCAAAATATAAATATGTGCTTGCTCCATTTCATTTGAATCGAGTTTGTGTGGTTTGCCACCTCTTAAAGCTCTTCCGGGATGACAAAAAATTGTTAAACCTCCATCAGATTCTATATTACCACCGTCATAATTTCGTTCAAGGCGATTAAACTTTGTTTCCATTGTATGTATATATCTTGAACATAAGGTCATACATTCAGTTGCTAAATATCCCTCTGCAATAGAACCTTCTGCGCAAGCCCTATTACGAATAAATGGTTTCATAAAATAAATATATCGCTCCATTGGATACATCCATCGATATTGAGAAGGTCCAGCAATCTTAGCTTCATTAGCTAAATGAATTGGCAAGTGCTCCATGACATCAAAAAATGTCGGAGGGAATACTTTTTCTAGCTTGCACTCAGTTATTGGGATTTGGGCATCTATCTGCTCTAATTCATCCACACTTAAACATTTCGATCCAAGTACGTTGAAAAACAAAGACAACTCAATAAGTGGTTCACACACAGATTTGCATAGCATGCCCCGTAGGGCAAGTGGGAGTAAATGCTGCAGAAGAACATGGCAATCATGACTTTTTAGACCTGAAATTTTGCGATCTTTAAGGTTGATACACTGGGAAATATTTGATGAAAATCCATCTGGGACCTTTAAGTCCTTCAAGAAACTGAAGAACCTGTGCTTCTCTTCAGGAGATAATGTGTAACATGCCGTTGGTAAGTCATATTTATCCCCAATTTTTATTGGATGCAATTCTTTCCTAATGTTCATTGCTTGCAAATCCAACCGAGTGTTTATGGTATCTTTGGTTTTTCCTTTGATATTTAAGATTGTCCCCAAAATATTATCACATATATTTTTTTCAATGTGCATTATATCTAAGTTATGCCGCAATAAAAGAGTTTTCCAATATGGGAGATCAAAGAAAATACTCTTCTTATTCCAATTATCTCCCCTGCTCTCGTGTGATATTTTAATCTTCTTCTTTGGATCCTTTGTTAGTTGCAACCCATCTAAATCAGCCACTTGATCAAGTATATCATCACCACACAACTATTTCGGTGGTAATCTTTTCTCCTTAGTGCCATCAAATGATGCTTTATCATTCCTCCATTTGTGATTAAGAGGAAGAAAGCGTCTATGGCCCATATAGCACTGTTTTTTACAATTTTGTAACCTAACTGAGTGAGTTTCTTTATTGCAGCATGGGCACGCTAGTTTTCCCTTTGTACTCCATCCAGACAAATTTGCATAGGCGGGAAAGTCATTAATGATCCATAACAAAGATGCATGTAACACAAAGTTTTGTTTAGTTGACGCATCAAAGGTCTTCACTCCAAATTCCCACAATTCCTTTAATTCCTCTATCAAAGGCCGGAGATAGACATCAATAGCATCTCCAGGACTCTCAGGACCAGGAATAATCATCGACAAAATAAAATTTTCTTTCTTCATGCATAGCCAAGGTGGTAAATTATAAGGAATAAGTACCACAGGCCAAATGCTATATGGAGTTTTGGAATTTCCAAATGGTTGAAAACCATCGCTAGCAAGTCCAAGTCGAACATTACGAGGCTCAGATGCAAAAGATTGATGAAGTTCGTCAAACGTTTTCCACGCTATTGAATCAGCTGGGTGCCTCATTAATCCATCATCAACTCTTTTGTCGTGGTGCCATCTCATCAGAGTAGATATTTTGGAGGACATAAATAATCTTTGAAGTCTTGGCTTTAGAGGAAAATAACGTAAAATCTTGTTTGGTATCTTTTTCCCATTTTTAAATTTGGTTTCCCCGCTACGTGTATCCTCCTTCCATCTAGATGCACCACAAACTTTGCAAGACTCAAGAGACTTATCAGCATTCCAGTATAACATACAATCATTCTTACATGCATCAATCTTCTTGTAAGAAAGCCCTAGGTGCCGAATTACCTTCTTTGCTTCGTAATATGAATCTGGCAAGTTTGATCCATCCGGCAATAAATCTTCCTTCAAGAGCTTCAACAACATTGTAAATGATGCGTTACTCCAATTACCAATACTTTTGATATGAAGCAACTTTACTAAAGTAGAAAGTTTAGAAACTTTTGAATCTTGGTACAATGGTTGCTCAAAATCTTCTAAGATCCTATAGAATCGTTTTGCTTCAATATTTGGTTCCTCCTCAAACAGCCCATCACCATCATTGTTCATATTGTCTCGTTCAAAAGTGGGATATAAATCTCTTAAAATTTCATGTATTTCATCCTCATTATCACCCTCTTCGTTGATCTTATCACCTACAAATTCATATTCTGAAGAAGACTCGCCTAATCTCTCCCCATGGTGATACCAAAGGGTATAATTTTGGACCATTCCATGTACTATTAAATGTGACCTAACAAGCTCACGTGTTCCTGAAATTGCATTACAACATTTGACGCATGGACAACGTATTTCGCTTGTTTCTCCCAATCTTTTAAAAGCATAATCAAGAAAGTTCTCCACCCCAAGTATGTAAGCGTTATCAAGGCGATCATGAATAAGTTCCATCCATTTCTTATCAGGTGCCATAATCTGGTGTATACACGAAATTGATATACATATATAGTCAACCAAAAACTATTAGTATGGCAATGAACAAGAAATGAACATAAGCGAGCAAACACATATTAGTCACATTTACTAAGGAATATTAATTAATCTACTTAAGAAGATACAACAACAACAACAACAACAACAACTATCCACTATAGTCCCACAGGGTGGGGTCTGGGGAGGGTAATATGTATGTAGGCCTTACCCCTACCCGATAGGGCAAAGAGGCTGTTTCCAATCGACCCTCGGCGAAAGAAATGGGGAGCAATTGAGGAGAGTATATACAAGCAGAAATGTAGAATCAAATGGCTTGCTTTAGGAGATTCTAACTCTGCTTATTTCTTTGCTAATATGAAGAACAGGTGTGGGCAGAACTCCATTAGGAATCTACAACCACTTCAAGGGGCATTGCTACATACTAAAGCTCAAACAAAGAAAAAAGTAATTTTTTATAGGAGTCTTCTGGGCACATCTGCTGAATCTTTACCCATAATTAATCCTACAGTTATTCAAGATGGGGCTATGGGGCTGTAATTAACAAAAATCAGCAGAAGCAGTTAATCAGAATTGTGTGAAGTGATGGTGACTTTGCTAATACTCGCAAAATGTGTGAAGTGATGGTGACTTTGCTAAATTTAGAAAATCAATTATATAAAGTTTAAACTAGGAAACAAGACGCCCCCTGTCACAATACTTTTTCTATTTTCAATGTAATTAAAAACATTTATTTTGGGACATTTTCTTAGTTGATCTGCATTGTATGTAAGAAAATTGGCCAGGGCATGAAAATATAATGGTTCAACTTACTCATATTTTGGCGGATTGAGTTGAGTTATGTTTATTGTCTCATTAGTAGATCATTTTAGGCATAATCCAAGAAAAATACATAACTACCTATAGAATTCAAACTATTTGCCCATTAATAACCAATTTTCCCCATTTACAATGGTTTCTATTTACCCATCAATATCCATTTTCTCTTCTTTTTTTTCTCTCTCTCTTTTTTCTAATTTCATTTATTTCTTCCTCAATTTCTTTTTAATCTGGTTCCATTCACTAGTTTTGCTCTTTTATTTCAACAAGCAAAGAAAATTACAGGATTTTCGTAAATTATAGTTACTCTTATTAATAAAATATGGTGTAGAATCAATACTTAACACAAGGTCGAGATTCATGACTCCCAAAACTATGTTGAGATTCTCTAGTCATAACTTAAACTTAGTGCCCTTAACATAGGTACTACTATCACTATGGTTGTGTAGAAATCATATGCAGCGGAGAGAACATATTGATCGATATTTCTTGACATTATCATTGCAAATCTAGATAATGTTGAAGAAAAAAATGTGCAAATACCAAGTGAGGAAGGTTGTACTGGGCAGTATATATATATATATATATATATATATATATATATATTTGTCGAAATGTGAAACGCGATCAGAAAATCAACAGGGCATACAATTGTAATCAACAGAGAAACTAATGAATCAACAGGGCGTACACTTGCAATTTCTTTTCTGAAATTCAAAACGCGAATAGAAAATCGAAGAAAAAAACTCAAGTGCAGAGATCAATTTTGCCCTTAAAACCCTAGCTTTATTGAGTAATTCGAATCTTACCTGAGAAGAAACTCGAAGAGAAGAAACTTGATATTGAGTAGTTATCAATGGAAGTCGTTCACAACAGGGAAATAATAGCAGGTTTTGTAATCGTTCACAGCAACAGGTTGTAATCCTTGTTCACAGCAGAAGGTCGTGCGTAATCGTTCACAGCAGCAGGGGAAATATAGGACCTGTTCACAGCAGCAGAAATTCAACCTGTTCATCGAGCAGCAGCGAGCAATCGAATAACGAGCAGCAGCGAGCAATCGAATAACGAGCAGCAGCGAGCAATTGAATAACGAGCACCAGCGAGCAATCGATGAGCGAGCGGCGATCGAATAGCGAGCAGCAGGGGAAATTAGCGATGGCAGGGAAATCGAATAGCGCAGGTTCTTTACCAAAATAAGTTTAGGGTTTTTTAATTCCTTTGTTTTTGGGTTAGTTCGTGTGGGTTTGGGAAAAAGAGGGAAATCTTAGCGCCAAAATTTTTATTAATCTTTTAACAACCGGTTGTTTTTGGGTTAGTTCGCGTGGGTTTGGGAAAAAGAGGGAAATATTAGTGCTAAATTTTTATTAATTAACCTTTTCAACGACCGGAAAAAAATGGTTGTTATAAGTATACTTATAACGACCGGGTTTATGTCCCTTCATTAAGAAGTGGTCGTTAAAAATCAATTTTCTTGTAGTGTTCCTTCTATTCTAGTAGTACTAGTTGACATTTTTTTTTCTTCATTTCGTTGTTAGATACTCTTCACACATAGAGCCACTGTTGTATTTTCTCTTTTAGTCTGTGTTACCGTGGGGTTCCGGATCTTGGTAATGTTTTATTCATTGTGTGATGGATGTATGTGCCAAGCGGCACGAATTACATATCTTTTATGCTATTTTTTTTGCTGTTTCTTATTTAAATATTTATAACTTGTATATTCCGCAACGTGTTAGGCTTACCTAGTTCGTGGGGACTGGGTGCCATCACGACATGTTCACAATTGGTGAACTAGGGTCCAGTTACTCTCCCAACCCATTGCTCTTTAGTTCTTTTATAACATTGTCCAAAACCATAGACTTCAAAATTTCACCAATTTGTTGACTTGTACATTCAACAACTTTTAGTTTAATGAAGAACTCATAGATCCTATCAACACTAGCAACTTTCATCTTTTGTATGATTATCAAGCAAATTTCTCTCTAAAAACATCGATTAATTCTGTATCAAGATTTCCCTCAGCGTTATACCATGCACCACTAGTTAGTTCTTCTGAAGGTTCAAACTCAACAACCATGTAATTTTGATTTTTCTTGGACTTGTTTTGGGTGTTCACAATAGTTTTTATCAACTTCTTTTTGACAAGTGAAGTTAGGGTTTTGTCCACAAAAATTGGTAGGATGTTTGATATCATTCTTTCACATCAGATTTGGTGATTCCAAGATTCTTTTTACTTTTGATCACACTGAGCACATGTTCAGAATCTATTAAATCTGGTCTTTTCTCCTTCGCTATTGAGGCTTGTTCTCTTGATCAATTCATCTCTGCGAATAACAGTTTATTATATTTTGATGCCCTTTTAGATAAATTTCTAGCTCTGACACTGGGAATAATGCTTTAACGCTCATGCTTGGAGATTTAGCCCTTCTCCGTTTCAAATAAAAACAAAGAAAAAAATTATGGAATCTAGAACATGAAAATCTCATTTAAAAGGGTCACAAAAAACATAGAAAGACATTATATTGTGTAGCAGTTGATACCAATAATACTTCATTCTTCGCTGAGCTTTAGCCAAATTTTGTTTTATGTCCAACTCCTCGTCCCTTTGGATTAACAATTATTTCACAAGATCACTACTGCTGCCGGCCAAAACATATCTAGCAAAGTTTCGTAGTTCTCTTCCATAAAAAGCTTGAAAAGGAGTCATGCCAACAGATGTTTGAAGTGATGTATTGTACCAGTACTCAACCCATGGCAGTATGGACACCCATTCCGAAAGACTATCCGCCATAAAACATCGAAGGTACTGTTTGACACACTTGTTTAGAGCCTCAGATTGTCCATTGGTTTGAGGGTGATAAGATGTACACATAGCAAGAGTAGTAAAAAGAATGGATGAATCGAGGACCACGATTAGTCACAATAGTTCTCGCGCGGAGGACCATGTAATCTGATAACACCAACCACAAATGCCCCAGCAACCGTATGAGCAGAAAAACTGGATGGTAAATGAGTAAAATGACCAAACTTTATGAGCCGGTCAACCACTGTCATTATGGTGGTTTTTCCCTTGAAACTAGGTAAGCGGGTAATAAATTCCATCGCTATATCCTCAAATACTGTATCCGTGATTGCTAGAGGTTGTAAAGACATGCGGGGCGATAATGAATGTCTTTCATTTGCTGCCAAATCTGACAAATGGACACAAAATACTGCACATCTTTCTGCATGTTTCTCCAGTAAAAATTAGAGGCCACACGCCGATAGGTCCTAGCAATTTTGTTTAACCAAAGATTAGGATTTTGGTTAAAGCTTATTTTTAAAAGAACCCGAGTTACTAATAATCAAATAGAAATAGAAATAATTGATGTAAAAAATAGCTGAGTAGAAAGTAAAATAAATCAGTATATTTCAATAGTATTTCGTGTCCATAGAAATATTCACTCCTCATCTTTTATAGCTATTTTTAAGAAATACATTTTTTTCCTTTCATAATGGAGTCATTATGGACAACTAATGGTATTTAATGTAACGTTATAATTGGTAATCATAACTAATTCAATACAGATTTCATAACATTTTTCGTAATTAATGCATATTAATTACCAATAATACGTATCTATACCCCTTTTGGTTGCTTAGGTTCATTCTTCTGATGCGACTTCCGAATATTAAGAGGTTCAAGCGCCTATTCTTTCTGATTTTCTTGGATCTCTGCCCGTGCCTGTTGAAGCTCGTGCGTCTTCAACTATTCTTTACAAACTGTCATCATTTTACCAATCCACATGTCATGACGTGTTACCTTATAATTTATTCTATACATTAACTTAATTTTTCCCAATACAGATAGTCCCCCCGCTTTTCATTCATTCATCAATAGAATATTTTGGAAGTGAATCTCATTAAAGTGGGAATATTTGCCGCCATTAATTCTTCTCTCGAACTGACGCTTCATAGGTCACTTCCATGTAATGTTTCTGATGCGTGGCATCCCCGATTGGTTCTTCAAATTTAAAGCGCCTTTTAGGGATTTTTACGGCTTTGTTGATTATGAAGCGACAACTTCCATCATGACATTTTCATCATTATATCTTTTCCTTTGACGGTTGCTTTTGAGTATAAATATAACTTTTTATCTTTGTCTTTCTCATAAAAAGTTTAGAATATTCAGTTCTTGTCTTCTTCTTCGTCGTACTACTATATCTTCTTCAAACACTAACCCTCAAAAAGTCTCCATTGTTGATGACCTTCCTCTTTCTCCTGTTAGAAGTAGGAGAGGAGGAAGACTTCCTAGTTTAGGGTCTTCATCATTACGAGGCTCTTCTATTCCTTCAGTGAGTTCTAATCCAACTTCTAGAACTAGGGGTTCTCTTTCCTAGTGGTCTTTGTCTAGAAATAAAAACTCTAATGAACCTCTTCGTGAGCCTTTGGTAGATGTAATTTTTCCCCTTGAACTTTCTTTTTACATTGATAGAGAATCCATCAGAAACCAAGTTTCTTCAATGTCTTCCTTAGATGTGATGAAATTTACCCATCTCAAATTAGTGAAGGTCTAATTTCAGTTGTTCGTAGGGATCGTCATTGAAGACATGATTTCCCCATTAAAATTCCTAAGGCGAACCAAATGATTACATCTTACTTGACTGGGTTTTCTTTTTACACTGAATTTCAAACCCCCTATCGGTCCTGTTATCATAGTATTCTGTCATTTTTTTCGACGTTTGTTTAGGAGAGATTTCCCCATTGTATGGAGGGTTGTTGCCTACTTAAGACATTTTGCCAATATGACGCTTTTTACTTTATTCCATTTGATTCACCTCTATTCACCCAAACTTTTCCGCCATGGGATTTTCACTTTATTAGCGAGAAGTAAGAGAGTGCTGGTTAGCCTAGAGGATAATAAAGACCGTGGCTGCTATGCTAGGTTTGTTGCTGCCCCCACTATTGGCTAGCGGGTCAATAAAATGTTCCATTAAAGAAGTAAAATTTTGCACATAAGTTTTTTATTTTAAAACGTCTTCTATCTTTTCTCTCTATTCTGCTTGCTACCATTTAACTTTTTCCTTTTTTCAGCACCCAAGGGAACTGTGGATGAGATTTCCAATTTTCGTGGTTGGGTAGGAAAGTTATTGAATGTTTCTCCGATGGAAGGTAGATCTTGGAAAACCTTTCGCAACAGTTTGGTTAGAAAGTGAAAACTCATGGTAAATACGTTTTCTCATATCTTCTTTGTAGTTTCATTCACTTTTTCCTTTGGAATTTGTTTTTATCCTTCTTTTTATCAAGATTTTCCATTCAAGGTATAAGTGTTGATGGTGTTGTAGCTTCCAGAGTTTCTTTGGAAAGAGCTCAAGAGATAATCTTGGATTCTTCATCGAAAAGGAAGGTTGTTGCAGTCCAAAATTCTGAAGAGGAGGAGGAATATGATGTGGATTCTTTAATAAAAAGGCCGCAATCCAGAAGACGAAGTGTCTCCTCCCCGTTCTGTTCCTATTACCGAGCCTGTTGAAGCCACCATGGTGATCTCTGATGATGACACTCCTGCGACAGCTCGTGACTCTGTTAATCAGCTCTTTGCTCGTGGGTTTGATAGTGACAATTTGGGTTTAGTTTTTGATGAGGTACCCCTTGCCTTATTTACCATTCTTGTCTCATGATGTCTTCTTTACCAATTGTAACTGCTGCCATTGCAGCTCCGCCCCAAGTTGTTTTGACTAATTCCACAATTCCCCCTACTACTGTTCCTCATAATGAGGTTGGTTCCTTAAGTGGAAGTGGATCTATGAAGCAAATTATCATCGAGGTTCCTGCCAATGATAACCTTTTGAGAAAATCGGGTCGGCTTGATGTGTGGTTGAAACCTATGATCGATCCAACTGAGAAATCCAAGCTCGAGAGTCACAACTCTTTGACTTGGATGAATGACATAGTGCAGTCATCATTAAAGGTATTTGTTTATTTTCATACTTTATTATATCCTTTTTCTATTAAGGTTCTTACCCTTTTTTTAAGATCAATATTGTTGGCACAGAAATGATAAAGAGGATTTTCCATACGGAGCAGTTAATGCATGATTATCTAATTGAAGAAGATAACTGGAAAGAACAATATTAAAGCCTTCAAATTGATATGGAATCATTAGAGGAAAACAAGTGCATCTTAGAGCAGCAGTTGAAGGTTCTCACTTCAGAGTTAGCAGTTGAGAGGGCTTCCTCAAATCAAGCTGACAAAGACAAAAAATCTCCTCGAGACATCTTTTTTTGAATAAATCTCCAAGGCCATTGAAGAGATAAGAGAATTGACGGTTTTGCTAAGTGAGAAAGAGGTTTACACCGGTGAACTCGTGCAAAAACTTACTCAGACACAAGAAGATCTATGTGAGTTTTCTGATAAGGTCAGTTTTTTAGAAAGCTCACTCGCTCCTCTACAAGCTTCTTATGATTCTGCCTCGGCTGAGAATGAAAAGCTCAAAAATGAGATTTATCAATGGGAGAGAGATTATGAGATTCTTGAGGACAAGAATGCTATTGAAGTGAGTGGGCGATTTTATACACATGCCACGAGACCCTTGTGGAAGCTAGCCAAGAAGGTTTCAACTTGGATGCTGGGTAAGCCAAGATAAAAGAGACTATTGAAAAAACTCAGAAAGGCCAAGACTTTCCTAATCCCACGGCTGATACTCCCGAGCATGTTGAAGATGTTATGGGTACGGTGAATGCTCCAACTCCTTCAAGCCAACTCGAACCTTCTGCTGCTAGTGATACTGCCTTAGATCCTTCTTTAGCTCCTCAGTGAAAGTTGTATGAAATGTGACTTCTCTTTTCTTTTTTTCTTTTGGTGGAATGTGGTTTTAACCCCCGGTCCCAATTTAGTTTTTTTTTTTTAAAATGACAAGTCCCCAGACCTTTTCGGGGTATTTTATATAAATGACAAATAGTGTACGACTAGGTTCATACTTAGTCTAAGCTTCTTAATATTAAAAAGTTTTTTTGTTAAACTTAATTGTCTTGAGCTACTGTTTTGCTCGTTTTTGCCTTTATCAAGGTCTCATTTGTTAAGTCATGGGTTTTCGCCTTACCCTTTTGTTAGCTTCATAAATATATGAATAAAACATGAATTTATACAAGAAGGCCCTTTTATATTCGACAATTAATGAAGAAGACGTCTCAACTTCATAACTGTGTAAATTTACGATAAAAGAAATAGGAATACACATGTTTCTTGAAATAACTTTGATAAAGTTTTTATTTGAATCTTTGTCAACTTTAAATAATATGTATTTAAATAACTTGTACAACTTTTTCGTAACCTTTTCATTACAACAGAGTTGCAAAAAAAGAAAGAAAATCTAATGGTTTTTTCTTACAACCTTTTTCTATACATTGCCTTTAACCTAGATATCATGAAATTTGTATGGTTTTCTAACTGGCTTTGTGTTATTGGCTCATAACTTTGCTCTGAACTGATTCATTAGATGAGTAGACTTTTGGGCTTTGACTTGGACTTTGACTATTCTCAGGTTTCTTTGCCTTGTTTATAAATATATCATATGTATATTGTTATATAGTCTCCCTAGTGTATGAGCTTTGAAGTATGAAATCTTGAACACTCGATAATTCTTCTCATGCGGTCCTTTTCCTGAAAAGGAAAACAAACAGGACTCGAAGGTACGATATTAGATGAAGACCGCTTAATCCTTTAAAATTTCTATCAGAATAGTTGTAACCCTAGACCGAGAATTATATTCTTTTTCGCGTGCCTTGCAGGTCGTAATTCATCATTTAGTACGGGCTAGCTTTTTGCCTATCATCTAAAATCATTAGTAATATTTAAATAATTCAAAGATAAAAATAATTAATAAGGATACCTGCCTGTGGTTATTTCTTTTCCTTAGAAATAATATCTCTTCAAATGTACAATATTCTAATTTGAAGGTAGAATCGTGCCATCCGATGTTTCAAGCTCATATGCTCATTTTCCTGCGATTCCATGAATCTTATACGGTCCTTCCCAAGTTGGACTTAACTTTCCTGCATTAGTTGCCCTCGTGGATTGAAAAACTTTCTTAAGTACAAAGTCCCCAATCATAAAGTATCTAAGACGAGCTTTCCAGTTATAGTATTGTTCAATAACTTGTTTATGTGCTGCCATCCTTATTAACGCAGATTGTGTTTCTTCAAGTAAATCCAGGTTGACTCGCATTTCTTCTCCATTTGACTCTTCAGTTGCTTGTTTATATATTGTGCTTGGCTCTCCTATCTCGACTGGGATTAATGTTTCAGCTTCGTATACAAGAGAGAATGTTGTTTCCCCCGTACTTGTTTTGGCGGTCATTCGATAAGCCTACAAAACTCCAGGTAACACCTCTGGCCAATTACGTTTAGATTCCTCCAACCTTTTCTTCAAATTGTTGATAATGACCTTATTCGTTGATTCGGCTTATATCCGTTACCTACGGGATGGTAAGGAGATGAAGTAATCCTTTTAATTTGCCAACTCTGGAAAAAAACCGTGACTTGTGTGCTTATAAATTGTGGGCCATTATCGCATACGATTTCCTTTGGTACACCAAATCAGCATATGATGTTTCGCCAAATGAAATCTCTGACCTCTTTTTCTCGTACCTATTTAAAAGCTCCTGTTTCTACCCATTTAGTAAAATAATTAGTGAGTACAAATAAAAAACTTACCCTGCCCTTGGCTTGCGATAATGGCCCCACGATATCCGTGCCTCCCTTTATAAAAGGCCACGGGGAAATGATCAGATGTGGTAATTCAGTAGGTCTATACAAGTTATTACCATATCATTGGCACTTATCACATTTAGCCACGAAATTTTATGCGTCTTCTTTCATTTTGGGCCAGTAATAACCAGCTCTAATCATGGTTTTTACCAAAGATATTCCTTCTGCGTGATTTCCACAATGTCCCTCATGTACTTCCCTCATCACATATTCTGTTTGATAAGGCCCGAGGCATCTTGCTAGAGGACCACCGAATGTTTTACGATAAATATTGCCTTGCTTTAAACGGTATCGAGCAACCTTTTTATGAAGTGCTTGAGCCTTTTTCTTATCTTCGGGTAACATTCCATGCTGCAAAAAGTGATAGTCTCGTTCCTCCAATTCCAAGTTAAATTATTGAAATATACCTCATTTTTGTCTTGGTCAAGTACATAATGAAATAAGTGAATTACAGAAACATTTTCATTATTTGTTACTTTAGCGGAAGATGCAAGATTATCTAAGGCGCCTGCCTTTACATTCTCTTCTCTTGGTATCTGCACGACCTTCCAAGTTTGAAATTGCTTGACCAAATCACGCGCCTTTTCTAGGTATTGCTGCATTCTTGACTCCCAAGCTGTGTATGTCCCTAGCATTTGGTTAACTACGAGATGTGAATCACTTTTGATTACGACCTGTTCTATGCCAAGTTTGCCTACCAGTTCTAAGCCTGCAATCACAACTTCATACTCTACCTCACTATTAGTGATGGGGCAACATTTTATAGCTTGTCCTATGGTTTCTCCCATTGGTGGTACCAAAATAATACCAAGACTTGCCCCTTTGATATTTGAAGAACCGTCAGTAAATAAAGTCCAAGCTCATCGATTAGACCCATTAAATACATGTAGTTGTTTTCCTGCTTCTAGTTGCATCCCCTGGCTACAATCTGCCACAAAACTGCTAACACCTGTGACTTTATAGCAGTTCTAGGTTGATATGTAATGTCATTAGTTATATGGCCCAGTTGTCTAATCTACCTGATAATTCTTGCTTATGCAGTATATTACGTAGGGGTAAGCAGTTACTACAGAGATGTGATAGCATTAAAAATAAGGTCTTAATTTCCAAGATGCCATGATTAATGCAAGTGCAAGTTTCTCTAGATGAGGGTATCGAGTCTCGGCTTCTAATAGCGACTTGCTAACATAATAAATTGGTGCTTGTTTACCTCGGTCTTTACGAACTAAAATAACACTTACCGCTACCTTGGAAACAATGAGGTTGATGAGTAATTTCTCCCCGTCTTTTGGCTTTACGAGCAACGATGGATTTGACAAGTATACTTTCAAAATTTGAAGTGCTTGCTGACATTCCTCAGACCATTCGAACTGATCCTATATTTTAAGAGCTGAAAAAAAACCTAAAACATTTTTCTGAGGATTTGGAAATAAATCTTTCCAAGGTTGCTATTCTCACCGCCAATATCTATAACTCTTTTTTACGTGTAAGTGTATCAGAAATTAACTCAATAGCTTTAATCTGTGCGGGATTTACTTTAATTCCATAGTCAGAAACAAGAAATCCCAAGAACTTAACTGACGATACTCCAAATGCATAGTTTTTGGGGTTTAGCTTCATGTTAAATCTTCATAGAATTTGAAATGTTTCAGACAAGTGTTGGATGTGATCCCCTGCTTACTATGACTTGACCAGCATATCATCTATGTAGACTTCCATGGTTTTCTCTAAATGTTCATGAAATATTTTACTTACCAACCTTTGATATGTGGCTCCAGCGTTCTTGAGACCAAATGGCATCACTTTATAACAGTAAGTCCCCCTGTTTGTTATAAACAAAGTTTTTTCCTCGTCTATGGGATCCATTTGATTCGACTATACCCTGAATATGCATCTAAAAAACTTAACAATTCATGACCTACAGTGGCATCATTTAGTTGAACTATATGCGGTAATGGAAAAGAATCTTTAGGACAAGCTTTGTTGAGGTCAGTATAATCTACACAAACTTGCCACTTATCATTCATTTTGGGTACCACTACCGTATTATCTAACCCATTTTGATATTTTACCTCACGGATGGACCCAATTTTTAAAAGCTTTTGTACCTTATCTTGAATCACCTGATTTTTTAAAGATCCTTGCTTTATTTCTTTTGTTTGACAGGTGGATATGATGGATCTTTATTTGACTTGTGGATCATCAACTTCAGAAGTAGCCCTGTCATATCAGAATGGGACCAGCCAATCAATCCATGTTAGTTTTCAAAAATTCAATCAACTTACCTTTCATCTCCTGACTGAGGTTGGTCGCAAGGTAGACTTTCCTCTCAGGCCAGGGAGCGAATAGTACTACTGCTTCCAATTCCTTAATCGTCATTTTGATATTTTCGTTTTCCTCTGGCACTTGGTGTCACGCCCCAAATCGAGGAACATGACCGGCGCCTGACCGGGTTGCCCCAGTCAAGCGGACCTGGGTGCCTTTCATTCCCACGCGTTACCCCTGTGTTGACCGTTTCTCATTAACCAAATATATTACTAATCATAATTGATTTCACATTAAACAAATAAAACGATACGAGTGATTCATTAACATAACACAATATATACATAAGACTGGAGCCCCACAGTTTACATGTCTACAGAGCCTCTAGGATACAAAAGGGAAATACAATACTTGCCGGTAACAAGGCTCCGGCTATACCTTACAAAACCAAAATGAAAATCTAAACCGAAGTGGCAAGAACCACACAAGGCCCCGAGGAAGAAAGGGGCTCACCAAAACGGGCAGTGGAAGGAGAAGGATACTACCTGCCGATGAGCTGAAGTGCCTGCTACTGATCCACCTACAATCATGACACGAATGTAGCGCCCCCGGCAAAAGGGACGTCATTACACTTAAATTGTACTGGTATGTATGGACAAACTTTGTCCCAAGTAAACTCAAGCCATTAAATTACATCAACAATTAATTAAGCCAACCAACCATGTTTCCACATTTTTCTTATTTCAAATAATTCTCAACACAAAGCACTTTCTACAATCAACCAATTTAACAATAACCAATCAATCACGTAAAGCACAAGTAGTCAAACAAAGGGGCAATCGGTGCCCCACAGGTTGCAAACTCTCCTGCTGTCTCCTT
This sequence comes from Nicotiana noctiflora, assembly GCA_032618575.1. NCBI lineage: Eukaryota > Viridiplantae > Streptophyta > Magnoliopsida > Solanales > Solanaceae > Nicotiana > Nicotiana noctiflora. The sequence continues at coordinate 45,150 of JASVEL010005712.1, forward strand.
TCACAATTTCACATTATTGATTTTTGTATCAATTTTCAATAGCGATTTCGATCGCTTTCCATCCTTATTGCCCCCGACCACCCTTATTACCTCGGCCACCCTTATCACCCCAACCCACACCTTATTTCACCACGTTGCGGCGCGCAACACGACCCCGCCTTACAGTTGAAAACACAACAATTTCAAACAAGCAGATAAGGTACTACACACAATTTCAACAAGTTCAAATAAGCAACTTACACATTGGTTCATGTTCTCAATTTCTTCTCAATTCAATATCACAACCATGTTACAAGTATTCCAAAATCGAAAATGCCCACATAATCATGTTCAACAATTCACCACAATTAAGGTGTTTCAAAGTCTTTCCACAATAAGCCAAATATGCCATCACAATGGTTGTTCCCAATTCTTTACCAACCTCGATTACCTTTTTATCTTTCAATTCATATTTCATACCATACATAGTTCAACATCAATCAAATGCTCAACAAGGAAATCAAAGGATTACGTAAAATTTCTCAATTTGACACATGCCAAAACAATTCGCACACATTTGGGCGATTTTACAAGAATCAAAATTAGCCATACATACCTGGTGGTGAGTTTTCTTCCGTTAACTACCTACTTTATGCTTACCCAAGCTATCTTACTCTTGCCAACCTTGTTCTTGAAGACTCTTACTTCTACTCACTTCTTTTTATTAGAAATCAAGTTCAATAATCATGCATGAGTGTAAAAATTCTACTTTTAAAAGCTATTATATGAAAACCTCTCTTTACCCAATTAAAACTGAAAATCAAGAAAATAGTTAGGGTTTTTACCTTGAAAAGATTGGGGAAGTTGAATCCTTGCCCTAGGATCCCTTGGAATTAAGTGGTTGGAACAATCTTTGAAGATGAAGAACTTCTCTCTCTAAAAACCCTCTCTTCTCTCTCTAATTTTTGGTAAGATAATATGATAAAATGAAGAAGAAGTGTGTTATATTAAAGAAGAGATCGGGTCAAAATGTTACAAAATCTGGGCCGGGGTCGAATATGCGGTCACTATGCGACCGCAGAACCCACATGCGGTCCGCAAAGTGACCGCAAAATGGCCTCAAAGTTTATGCAGGTTCTGTTAAGGAATGCGGTCACTATGCGGACCGCATGTTGATTCTGCGGTCGCAAAGTGCACCGCAGATTTGACATGCGATCGCATATCGACCGCACTTTTGACACGATTTTGGGCAACTCTCCGGAACGTTTTGCGGCAAGAATGCGGTCCGCATGTCAGGTTTGCGGTCGCATTCTTGCCCGCATATTTGACATTTTTCGGAAAAATTATTTCTCTATATTTTCGAAGCTTAAATCACTACCAAGGGTCCGAACCGCGGCGAGCTTGCTCGCCGCGAAGAATTCTACGCATTCCTAACACATCATTCGGACCATGACACCACATCTACTAGGTTTTATGCACAAAAATTTTACGGGGCCTTACATCCTCCCCCCCCTTAAGATCATTCGTCCTCGAATGAGGATTTTGAAATAAATGAGTTTTGAAAGACATGATATGCAAGCTATCAAAATTTTGACTAACTCTTATATTTTAGAAAACTTTCGCCAGAGTTTCCTTTGTATTATGGACATATCCACCTGTCAGAGGGCCCCCGAAACACATTACCAAACAACAATATACAATTACAACACTTTTCACAACTTGTATACACTTTCTTACCTCAACGAATGCACCTATTCTATCACATTGTTACAATTGCACATAAACTAGTCACTTCAATGAATTCTTACCTTATTTAACCATTTTAACACACCATGTACACTCAACAAACCATTACCAATCTACACTTACTATTAGTTGCTTATTAAACACGTAAATCTTTATAAGGCTTTCATTTATCAAGAACGGTTCAAGTGACCCAAGGTAACAACACATTTAACTCATTACAAAATGAAGGGGACTTTACTAATACTAAGAGGGAAACAACTTAGACAAGATGACAGTTACTAAGAGTAGGAGGGTCACCTAATTTCTTCTAGGCTTGATCAAACAAATGGGGGTACTTTTCTTTCATCTCTTTTTCTGCTTCCCATGTGGCCTCCTCGACTTGTTGACTTCGCCACAATACTTTAACAGAGGCAACTTCCTTATTTCTCAATTTACGGACTTGCCTATCAAGAATGGCAACGGGAACTTCTTCATATGAAAAATCTTCATTAACCTCTATAGCTTCGACTGGCATGATGGTGGATGGATCTCCAATCACTTTCTTCAACATGGACACATGGAATACCGGATGCACTGCTGACATCTCGGGAGGCAACTCTAGCCTATAAGCAACTTGACCAATCCTTTGAACGATCCGATATGGCCCGACATACCTAGGACTCAATTTCCCTTTCTTTCCGAATCGCATGACTCCCTTCATAGGAGATACCCTCAAGAACACCCAATCATCGACTTGAAACTCCAAATCCCTTCGACGAACGTCCGCATAGGACTTTTGACGACTCTGTGCTGTTTTCATTCTCTCCTGAATAACCTTGACCTTTTCCATAGCTTCGTACACCATATCCGGCCCTAGCAATTCCGCTTCACCTACCTCAAACCACCCGATTGGCGATCTACATCTTCTCCCGTACAATGCCTCAAACGGGGCCATTTGAATGCTAGCATGATAGTTGTTATTGTAAGCAAATTCTATCAGTGGCAAGTGTTCATCCCAATTACCTTTAAAATCTAAGACACAAGCCCGCAACATATCTTCAAGCGTCCGAATGGTCCGCTCGGCCTGTCCATCGGTCTGTGGATGGAAAGCTGTGCTGAGATTCACCTGAGTTCCCAAACCTTGCTGAAACTTCTTCCAAAAGTTAGCTGTGAACTGAGCCCCGCGATCCGAGATGATAGAAAGTGGAGTGCCATGAAGCCTTACTATCTCTTTGATGTACAATCTTGCATATTGCTCCGCGGTATCAGTGGACTTGACAGGCAGGAAGTGAGCTGATTTGGTGAGTCGATCTACTATCACCCATATTGAATCGAACTTACGCTGAGTGCGAGGTAACCCTACCACGAAATCCATATTGATCATCTCCCATTTCCACCTTGGTATTTCTATAACCTGAGTTAATCCACCGGGTCGTTGATGCTCGGCCTTCACTTGTTGACAATTCGGACATTTAGCTACAAAGCCTGCCACATCCCTTTTCATACCGTTCCACCAATAAATCTCCTTGAGATCGTGATACATTTTCGTTGAACCGGGGTGCACAGAATACCTGGAAGTATGAGCCTCTGCCATCACTCTTTCCCGAAGCTCGTCCACATCCGGAACACATAGCCTATCTTGACAATGCAATACACCATCTTCGCTGCTGAGTACAAATGCTGAGGTCTTGTCATTCATGACTGCTTCCTTCACCCGAACCAATGCTGGATCCATGAACTGTTTTTCTTTGATTTCCGCGACCAATGATGATTCTGCTCCATTATGCACCAAGATATCTCCCTCGTCTGACGCCGAGATACGAACCCCCAAACTGGCTAATTGGTAAACCTCTCGAGCCAGGGGTCTCTGATCCACACCCAAATGAGCCAAACTACCCATGGATTTCCGACTAAGAGCGTCGGCTACCACATTTGCCTTCCCTGGATGGTACAATATGTCCATATCATAGTCTTTGAGTAGTTCTAACCACCGCCGCTGTCTCAGATTCAGCTCTTTCTGCTTGAACAAATACTGGAGGCTCTTGTGGTCCGAAAACACCTCTACATGAACCCCATAAAGATAGTGTCGCCATATTTTCAAGGCAAACACAACAGCTGCAAGTTCCAAATCATGCGTCGGATAATTCTTCTCATGATTCTTGAGTTGCCTGGAAGCATAAGCTATAACCTTTCCGTGCTGCATCAATACACATCCCAAACCGACTCTGGAGGCATCACAATAGACTACAAATCCCTCTGTGCCTTCTGGCAAGGCCAATACCGGTGCCGAGGTCAATCTTGACTTCAGTTCTTGGAAACTTTTCTCACATGCTTCGGACCACTGGAACTTAACTGCTTTCTGCGTCAATTTAGTCAATGGGGAGGCGAGGGTTGAGAATCCCTCTACAAACCTCCGATAGTACCTGCCAGACCCAAAAAGCTGCGAATCTCTGTCGGGGTCGTGGGTCTAGGCCAATCTTTCACTGCCGCAATCTTCCGAGGATCCACCATAATTCCCTCACTGGAAATAACATGCCCTAGAAAAGCTACGGACTCCAACCAAAACTCACATTTTGAGAACTTGGCATACAATTGATGCTGAAGAAGGGTCTGCAATGCTGCTCTGAGGTGAACGGCATGATCTTCCCTGCTCCGAGAGTAGATGAGAATATCGTCAATGAATACAATCACAAAGGAATCTAGGAATGGCTTGAAAACCCGATTCATAAGGTCCATGAAAGCTGCTGGGGCATTGCTTAGCCCAAAAGACATGACCAAAAACTCGAAGTGACCATAACGAGTTCTGAAGGCGGGAATATCCTGCTCCCTGATTTTCAACTGGTGGTACCCGGACCGTAAATCAATCTTTGAGAAGAACCTCGCTCCCTGCAATTGGTCAAACGGATCATCCACTCGAGGCAATGGATATTTATTCTTAATGGTGACTTTGTTAAGCTGCCGATAATCAATACATATTCGAAGTGACCCATCCTTCTTTCTGACAAAGAGAACCGGAGCACCCCATGGCGACACACTCGGTCGTATGAACCCTTTCTCTAATAAATCCCTCAATTGCTCCTTTAACTCCCTTAACTCTGCTGGCGCCATTCTGTAAGGTGGAATGGATATTGGCTGAGTATCTGGCAATACATCAATTCCGAAATCAATCTCCCTATCCGGCGGGATGCCTGGAAGCTCATCTGGAAATACTTCAGGAAATTCATTCACAATTGGCACGGACTCGAGGATAGGCACATCCGAGGTGGTGTCCGTTACCCGAACCAGGTGATAGATACACCCCTTCTTAATCATCTTCGAAGCCTTAAGGTAGGAAATAAACCTACCCCTTGGCACTACACCATTTCCTCTCCATTCAATGACTGGCTCGTTAGGGAACTCGAGCCTCATAACTCTCGTTCGACGGTCAAGTTTGGCAAAGCACGAATAGAGCCAATCCATCCCCATAATTACATCAAAATCTACCATCCCAAGCTCAATAAGATCGGCTGTGGTATCACGACCACCCACCGTAACAACACAATTCCTATAGACTCGTGAGGTTGTAATAGAATCACCAATAGGTGTCGACACAGAGAACGGCTCATGAAGCTGTTCGGGTTCTACCCCAAAACTTGAAGCAATGAATGGAGTAACATAAGACAAGGAGGACCCCGGATCAATAAGGGCATAGCAATCAATAGTATGAACAGACAGGATACCTGTAATAACATCTGGAGAAGCCTCGGCATTCTGGCGGCCACTCAATGCATAGAATCGGCTAGGTCCACCCCTACCCCGAGCTCCACCCCTAGCTGCACCACGCCCTGCTGCTGCTGGAGTACGCGCTGATGATGTAGCAGCTGAAGAACCGGATGACTGAGCAGATCCCCTACCTATACCCTGACGGGGTGCATGACAGTCTCGCTGAATGTGACCTCTCACCCCGCACCCGAAGCACACTGGAAGGTCAAGGTTGCAAGTTTCTGTATGAAATCTCCCACACTTGGGGCATGTAGGTCTCCCCTGCTGCTGGGATCTCACCCCAGGATGACCAGACTGACGAGACCTCCTGCTGTCTGAACCAGGTCTCGAGTAACTGCCCTGCTGATGACTGTGCACGGATGGCGGTGCACTCGCGGAGGACCGAGCATATGACTGGGATGGCCCTGATGACCCCTTCCCTGGAAGTGATCTCCCTGAACGACCCATTGACCGGGCCCTGCTGCTACTTTCTCTTTCTGCACGAATCTTCAATTTCCTGGCCTCTGTGGCCTGAGCAAACCCCACAATCCTCCCATAGTTCATGTCTGAGTGCAAAGCTGCTGTGGCGGCCTCATTCACCACCAAAGGGCTAAGGCCCTGAACAAACCGTCGAACCCGGGCATCCATGGTCGACACTAAATTAGGAGCATACTTGGACAACCTTACGAACTCCATGTGATACTCCCAAACACTCATACTGCCCTGCTTGAGGACCTCGAACTCCGTGGCGCGAGCTGCCATCACCTCGGCAAGCAAGAAGTGGTCCATAAATGCATCTACGAACTCATCCCTTCTGGCCGGAGGGCTCCCTTCTTCACGGGAATCCTCCCACATCTCGAACCATGAACGTGCCGCTCCCTTCAGCCTATAAGAGGCCAACTCTACCCCCTCTATATCTGTAGCCTTCATCACTCTGAGGGTCTTGTATATCTCATCAAGGAATTCCTGTGGATCAGCCTCTGGATCGGTGCCTGAAAATTCTGGAGGGGCCAATCGCAAGAATTGATGGACTCTGGAGCCAAAGGAATCTCCCTGTCCGCTGGAGGATGCAGGGGCATCATGGGATCTCTGGGCCTAGGCGGCCACTAGCTGTGTTAACATATGGATGGCTCCCCTAAGATCTTCATTAGAGATACCAGAGCCCGAAGCGGGAACTGTATTTGAGTCAGGAACACCGGCAGGAGGAATGGTGGCATCCTCTGCCGCAGCTGGAATAGGGACACTTGGGTTTTGAACAGATGGGTCAGGCAAATTCGGGACTGGTGGGTCATTCTCTCCCACGGCATCGGGTACATGGTTAACAGCTGCACTTGGGCCGGCATTGGCCCTAAGGCCGAGTCTAGCCTTCTTCTTAGGTGCCATATTCTGAAATTTGGGAACAAGGCACGAATTAGACACGGATATCTCCACATTGCACTTTACCGCACGATATAGATTATCAAAGAAGTAGGTAAATTCCTAAATGCCCGTGTAGCCCCCTACTTATATGATGTGGTCGACAACACACCTATAAGAAGGGCACTACTAGACACGGCTCCGAGACATCCTAGGACACTTTAAAACCTTAAGCTTCTGATACCAAGTTTGTCACGCCCCAAATCGAGGAACATGACCGGCGCTGACCGGGTTGCCCCAGTCAAGCGGACCTGGGTGCCTTTCATTCCCACGCGTTACCCCTGTGATGATTGTTTCTCATTAACCAAATATATTACTAATCATAATTGATTTCACATTAAACAAATAAAACGATAAGAGTGATTCATTAACTAGATTTCAATTTTTACAACGCCCGACATAACACAATATATATATATAAGACTGGAGCCCCACAGTTTACATGTCTACAGAGCCTCTAGGATACAAAAGGGAAATACAATACTTGCCGGTAACAAGGCTCCGGCTATACCTTACAAAACCAAAATGAAAATCTAAACCGAAGTGGCAAGAACCACACAAGGCCCCGAGGAAGAAAGGGGCTCACCAAAACGGGCAGTGGAAGGAGAAGGATACTACTGCCGATGAGCTGAAGTGCCTGCTACTGATCCACCTACAATCATGACACGAATGTAGCGCCCCCGACAAAAGGGACGTCAGTACACTTAAATTGTACTGGTATGTATGGACAAACTTTGTCCCAAGTAAACTCAAGCCATTAAATTACATCAACAATTAATTAAGCCAACCAACCATGTTTCCACATTTTTCTTATTTCAAATAATTCTCAACACAAAGCACTTTCTACAATCAACCAATTTAACAATAACCAATCAATCACGTAAAGCACAAGTAGTCAAACAAAGGGGCAATCAGTGCCCCACAGGTTGCAAACTCTCCTGCTGTCTCCTTTCACAATTTCACATTATTGATTTTTGTATCAATTTTCAATAGCGATTTCGATCGCTTTCCATCCTTATTGCCCCTGACCACCCTTATTACCTCGGCCACCCTTATCACCCCAACCCACACCTTATTTCACCACGTTGCGGCGTGCAACACGACCCCGCCTTACAGTTGAAAACACAACAATTTCAAACAGCAGATAAGGTACTACACACAATTTCAACAAGTTCAAATAAGCAACTTACACATTGGTTCATGTTCTCAATTTCTTCTCAATTCAATATCACAACCATGTTACAAGTATTCCAAAATCGAAAATGCCCACATAATCATGTTCAACAATTCACCACAATTAAGGTGTTTCAAAGTCTTTCCACAATAAGCCAAATATGCCATCACAATGGTTGTTCCCAATTCTTTACCAACCTCGATTACCTTTTTATCTTTCAATTCATATTTCATACCATACATAGTTCAACATCAATCAAATGCTCAACAAGGAAATCAAAGGATTACGTAAAATTTCTCAATTTGACACATGCCAAAACAATTCGCACACATTTGGGCGATTTTACAAGAATCAAAATTAGCCATACATACCTGGTGGTGAGTTTTCTTCCGTTAACTACCTACTTTATGCTTACCCAAGCTATCTTACTCTTGCCAACCTTGTTCTTGAAGACTCTTACTTCTACTCACTTCTTTTTACTAGAAATCAAGTTCAATAATCATGCATGAGTGTAAAAATTCTACTTTTAAAAGCTATTATATGAAAACCTCTCTTTACCCAATTAAAACTGAAAATCAAGAAAATAGTTAGGGTTTTTACCTTGAAAAGATTGGGGAAGTTGAATCCTTGCCCTAGGATCCCTTGGAATTAAGTGGTTGGAACAATCTTTGAAGATGAAGAACTTCTCTCTCTAAAAACCCTCTCTTCTCTCTCTAATTTTTGGTAAGATAATATGATAAAATGAAGAAGAAGTGTGTTATATTAAAGAAGAGATCGGGTCAAAATGTTACAAAATCTGGGCCGGGGTCGAATATGCGGTCACTATGCGACCGCAGAACCCACATGCGGTCCGCAAAGTGACCGCAGAATGGCCTCAAAGTTGAGCAGTTTCTGTTAAGGAATGCGGTCACTATGCGGACCGCATGTTGATTCTGCGGTCGCAAAAGTGCACCGCAGATTTGACATGCGATCGCATATCGACCGCACTTTTGACACGATTTTGGGCAACTCTCCGGAACGATTTGCGGCAAGAATGCGGTCCGCATGTCAGGTTTGCGGTCGCATTCTTGACCGCATATTTGACACTTTTTCGGAAAAATTATTTCTCTATATTTTCGAAGCTTAAATCACTACCAAGGGTCCGAACCGCGGCTCGCAGCTCGCCGCGAAGAATTCTACGCATTCCTAACACATCATTCGGACCATGACACCACATCTACTAGGTTTTATGCACAAAAATTTTACGGGGCCTTACACTTGGATGGTATTAGGCCTTGAATCTACAACTGTATTTCCATGTTTAGTTGAGGTTTATGTTGCATCATCCTCCACTGTATTCTGTAATTGCTATTTTTCTTCGACTTTTGTGTTTGAATCAGCCACATAATTTATGCTCCTGGATGCTTGCTGGTTACTACGGATTTGTTGTATTCCCTACTATGAAGGGAATTCAATAACTTTGTCATGACCCAATCTCCATACCCGGTCGTGATGGCGCCTCTCATGAAGACAAGGCCAGCCAACTAACCCAAATCGTCTCTTTAACAATTCTTAAACTTAAATGAATTGATAAATACAACTTAACGACAATAATAACCAATATTGACAACCCAACACAACCCGACCGGGGTGTCACAAATCATGAGCAACCAAAGAAGACTGAACACCACTACAAGGCAAATAATATTTACAAAATAAAATTTGGAGTTCAAAAGATGAAGTCTTGTGCCGTGAACGCTGGCGGTCACCTTGCTTAGCTACAATAGTAATACCTTCAGTCCGCTAATAGCCTGCTACAGGGTGAACAATACCTGCAACTACACGCGAGGTGCAGGGAGGAAAGTGAGTACTCCAACTCAGTGAGTAATAAGAGTAAATAATAACTGAGCGGTAAGAAATCACGTAAAAACACTCCATCATGCTATATAGGACAATGCAAATCCTTGAGAAAAATTGTAAAACCGTGAAAATCCTTTAGAAAATATCCGGGCTCAGTTAAAACCTCTTTTGAGAATATCCTTTCCAATAGTTAAGCAAATGAATACGTAATCAGTTAGTGTAGGTCAGCACATATGTCAGCCCCTAAGGCACAACACTCCATTAACAAATAACACCAGGGTATCTGGTAAATAGTACAAGAAGTAGCATGGATGTCAATGAAATGAAAGTGCCGAATGTCATGACACGTAGTACAAACAGGAACTAATGCATGAATGCAATGCAATGCATAAGACCGTTACGGCACGCAACCCAATCCATTTGGGTACCCGCGCGTACTATAGGGGTTCAGACTCCGGAGGGGCTCCTATAGCCCCAGCGCAATATCAATATCACACTGCTGCGACGTGCAACCCAATCCATCATCAGTCCAAAGATGCACATATAACACTGCTGCAGTGTGCAACTCAATCCATGCTTAGTCCAGAAATGCACATAAGCTACTTGGGCAATATTAAGATAACAGTTCTCAGCTCAAAACGTCAATAATATGTTGTTTAAGTTTTCAAATCTTAGAAAAATGGCTGAGTTTACAAATTAGTATTAAAACACTAGACCGAGATCAAATAGTATGCAAAAATAATGCAAAAATAGTGATATTAATCCTTGAAGGATTCAAATAGTTGGCACGAAGCCCAAACATCAACCCAAATTATGATGATAACAATTAGTTTGGTTAAATACGCGGTAAAAATACCGGGATGGACCAAGTCAAAGTTCTCAATGGTGCTCTACCCCACGCTCATACCTGCCGTGCAAGTCACCTCGACACAACACTACGATATGCAAATCTGGATTTTCAAACGCTCGGGATATCATTTACTAGTATTACTCACCTCGAACCGGGAAAATCTCAAGCCCGCGATGACTTTGCCCCTCAAATCGTCCTCCACGCGCGTCGAATCTAACCAAAATCAGAGCGAATACATCACAATATGTCAATAGGACAATACCCAATCAAATACAGCCGAAAAATAGCAACAATCTCAAAACTAGCAAAACCCGAGCCCCGGGTCCACTTCTCGAAAAATTACAAAACTCACATTATCGGATTCCTTGTCTCGCCACGAGTCCGTACCTATCAAATTTACCAAACCCGGAGTCCAAATGCTCCCTCAAATCACAATTTAAATTCGCAAAATGTCAAGCCCTAGTTTATCAATTTTAGGCTTAATTCCATGAATTTCTAGGTTAATTTCATATGATAATCGTTTATTTAACTTGGAAATAAGTAGAAACAACTCATGTTTGATGCTTGATGAAATCCCCCTTGAAATTCTCTCCAAAATTATCCAAGCCAAATGAAGGAAATGAAATAAATAAGCCAAATCCGTGTTAAAGAATCTGCACGTGCTTCGTCGAGTTGTACCTTGCACTTATTTTATACAAGTTGTACATTCTATTAAAATTTACCTTGTCGGACACCTTCTGTTTAAATACCCATAACGTCTTGTATAAATATTGAAATGACAAACGATCTAAAGACATAGAAACTAGACTCGAAGATTTTTAATTTGATAAGTTGTATACCATATAACCCTTTATATATCCCAAGATATGAGCTTCTAAAGTGCATCAGAAAATTCTATCAAAATCGCTCCACCAGCCATTTTCGATCCATCATAACTTCCTAATAGAATATCCAAATCATGAATGGTTTAACTTTATGAAAACTAGAATACAAGATCTATCACTTTCATGTTTTACAATTTTTCTGATTCCTTATATATTGCAAGATATGAGCATATGAATTGGACTTACGCACCAGAAATTTTCTGGTGCACAGCTGAAGCAAAAAAAACAAATCTGCAATTTTTTTTTAAAAGTTGAAATAGTCCGTTTAACCATCCAAAACTCACCCGAGGCCACTAGGACCTCAACCAAACATGCTAACATATTCCATAACATCATTGAAACTTGTTCCAACCTTCGAGACGCTTAAAACAACATCATAACACCAAATTCGCATCTTATTCAAGCCTATGAACTTTGAAACTTCTAACTTCCACATCTGATGCCGAAACACGACAAAACTAGTCCGAATGACCTCAAATTTAAAAGACAAGTCGAAAATGACATAACGAAGCCACAACAACTCTCGGAATTCCATTCCGACCCTTGGATCTAAATCTCACCTATCAACCGAAATTCGCCAAAATACTAACTTTGCGAATTCAAGCTTAATTCTACACCAGTCCTCACAATAATATTCCGGACACACACCTAAATCTCTGTCACGACCCCAACCCAATCATGACGGTGCCCAAGAGACTACTAGGCAAGCCCGACCATTTGCAACAACAACCCCTTTTATTAAACAGATGAAGATAATAGCCATTTATGTCAAATGTCTAAAATACCGATAACATAGCAGGAAAAATCCAACAAAATACCAATACAGCCCAACAATGACCCGGTGTCACGATCAAGAGCCTCTAAAATACAGGGTAACATCCTACTACAAAGTTTGACTAAAACTAAGAATGCGAACATAAAAGGATGGGGATAGAAGGGAGAGTCATTGACTGCGAACGCCCTGCAGCTACCTCAAATACTCCCGAAATAAGAACTCTGAATCAACTGGATCTACTCAGCCTGAGACTGCCCTGGGTCTGCATGTAAGGTGCAGGGAGAAAAGTGAGTACTCCGACCCAGCGAGTAATAAACATAACTAGAGTCTGAAAGTAAGAAAACATAGAAAATGCACAAAGTACTCCATATCTAGCAGTTCATATCCAAAACAGTGGAAACAATATACAACAAGTAAAACAGTTAAGAGATAATGCATGAAAGAATGCAACACATATAATGGTACACTCAAGAACCCGCTGCAGCGTGCAGACCCCTCCACTTATTTAACATCGACGACGCTCACTGGTGGTTTGTGTACCGATGCCCAAGCGCAATATCTGCCATGTCGTGGCATCAAACAGGCTGACGACCTCAATATCAATATACCATCGCTACGATGTGCAGCCCAATCCATAACAAGGAATTTATCATCACAATCAGGTCCTCGACCCATCTCAGCCAAATAAATGCATAGCAAATCGGGCATGACATACTATCGGGATCTCAGCCCTCTTGTCTTTTTTCTTTTAATATACATTATTAAAAACACAATTCTTTTATTATTTCAATAGTAGATAGCATGACTAAGAGTATGTGATATGCACACAAGTGAGATAAAACACATAAGATCCCCTAAGGATTCTACAGGTCGGCATATGGCCCCAAACACGGCAATACGCCCAATTCACAGTGACAAAGTATGCGTCTCAATCGCCCATATAGTAGAAATCACACTCGGGATGGCCAAGTCTCAATCCTCAATAGTAAACGACCCCGCACTCACCGTGGAATGCGTGTCACGCCTCAATATAGCCTCACGATGTGAAAGTCCGGGGTTTCAAACCCTCAGAGCAACAGTTACATCAATTACTCACCTCAAACTGGCTAAAGAACTAGTCTGCCAAGCCTTTTCCTCTAGAATAACCTCCTCGCACGCTGAATCTAGCCAAAACTTCAAGGAATACATTATATTAAGCTAATGGAACATAACCTATTTGAAAGACTCGAAAAACACCCAAAAGTACGAGTTGGCAAAACCCGAGCCCCAGGCCCACTTCTTGAAAAATTATGAAATTCACATCACCGAAATCCTCGTCTCGCCACAAGTCCGTTCATACCAAATACACAAGAATCGGAGTCCATTTGACCACTCAAATCATCAATTCAAACCCTTTTAAGTTTCAACCCTAACCTCCATTTTTATCATTTAATTCATTTAAATTCAATGATTAATCCATGTTTTTACACCATAATAACATAATCCAAGTCCAATGATTCATACCTGATGAAACCCCTTTGAATTCTCTTCAAAATTGCCCAAGAAACCGCCTAAACCAAAGTCCGAAATATTGTTCCTTCTCTTTCCAATTCGTGAACATTGTTCATTGTAATGCCCAGGTCGATTTCCGCTTATGCTGTTATTTTACTGCACATGCGGTCACCGTATTTGCGCCCAAATGACCTCTTATGCGATATGACTTAAACCTCTAGGGGCGGCTTCTGTAGTCTTAAACTGCACCTGCTTTTGTCGCTTCTACGCCAATATGACTGCTTATGCGGTCTCCACTTGAATCCTCGGGACTGTTTCTGCGGTCGAAAATCGCTCCTGCGGTGTCCGCGTTTGAGAAAATCCTTCCGCTTCCGCCAAATATGCCAGGCCTTCAAGGACCGCTTTTACGAAACCTTAGCCGCATCTGCGGAACTACTTCTGTAGCTCCTTTTCCGCAGATGCGGAAATACCAGAAGCCAAAAAAAACAGACCTGCTACATACTTCAAAATTCCTGTTTAACCACCCGAAACCACACTGAGGCCCCCAGGACCTCAACCAAAGGCATCAACGCATCCTAACACCTTGTTCAAACTTGTTCGAATCCTCAAAACACGTCAAACAATGCTAAAATCATTAAATCACATCGAATTCAAGCCTAAGTTTCTTCAAAACTTCTTCAACACGCATTCGATCAAAAACCTGACCAAACAACGTCCGAATGACCTGAAAATTTGCAGACATATCCAAAATTACCTAACAAAGCTATTGCAACTCTCGAAATTCCATTCCGACCCTCGGATCAAAATCTCACCTATCAACCAAAATTTACCAAAATTCAAACTTCGTCAATTCAAGCCAAATTCTACACCAAACCTCCACATCTAATTTTGATTGCACTCCTAAGTCACAAATCAACCCCTGAAGCTAACCAAACCACCGAGATTCACATCCGAGCCCTCTAACTACATAGTCAACATCCGGTTGACTTTTCCAAAATAAGTTTCATCCCAAGAGGCTAAGTGCCTCCTTTCCAACCAAAACCAATTCAATTTTACCCGATCAACACAATTACTGATAACGAAGCATAAAGGAACATGATATGGGGGAAACGGCGCGGTAACTCACGTGACAACGGGCCGGGTCATCACATCCTCCCCAACTAAAACAAATGCTCGTCCTCGAGGGGGTCAAGAAACACACCTATGGTCTCAAACAAGTGAGAATATCTGCTCCGTATCTTTCGCTCGGTCTCCCAAGTTGCCTCCTTCATGAGCCGACCTCTCTACTGTACCTTCATCGAAGGTATGTCCTTCGACCTCAACCTCCGAATCTGACGACCCAAAAAAGCCACTAGCTCTACATCATAGGTCAAACCATCATCCAACTGTACTGTACTAAAGTCCAACACATGAGATGGGTCCCAAACATACTTTCGGAGCATAGACACATGAAATACCGAGTGAACTCCCAATAGGTTGGGTGGAAAAGCAAGCATATAGGCCACCTCCCCAATCCTCATAAGTATCTCAAAAGGACCAATGAATCTCGGACTCAGCTTCCCTTTCTTCCTAAACCGCATGACGCTCTTCATAGGCGAAACCTTCAGCAAGACCTTCCTGCTTACCATATAAGATACATCTCGAACCTTCCGGTCCCCATAACTCTTCTGATGCGACTGAGCTGTACGAAGTCTCTGCTGAAGCACTTTCACCTTATTGGACCAACTTTGTCCCCAGTAACCTAACCTCGCTAGGCTCAAACCAACCAACCATTAATCTATACCGCCTCCCATATAAGGCCTCATATAGCACCATCTGAATGCTGGATTGATAACTGTTGTTGTAAGCAAAATCTGCAAGAGGCAAGAAATAAGCCCAAGAACCTCCAAAGTCGATAACACAAGCACGCAACATGTCCTCCAATATCTGAATGGTACACTGAGACTGTCCGTCTGTCTAAGGATGAAATGTTGTGCTTAGCTCTACCTATGTACCCAACTCTCACTGAAAAGTCCTCCAGAACTGAGAAGTAAACTGAGTACCCCTATCTGATATTATGGAAACTGGGACCCCATGCAACCATACAATCTCCCGGATGAAAATCTCTGCTAACCGCTCCGAAGAATAGGTAGTACACACCGGAATAAAGTGCGGACTTGGTCAGCCGATCCACCATCACCCAAATCGAATCAAACTTCCTCGTTGTCCGAGGGAGACCGCTGACAAAGTCCATAGTAATCCTCTCCCATTTCCACTCGGGAATATCCATACGCTGAAGTACACTACCAGGTCTCTGATGCTCATACTTGACCTGCTGACAGTTGAGACACCGAGCTACATGACTCACAATATCCTTCTTCATTCTCCTCCACCAGTAATATTATCTCAGATCCTGATACATCTTCGCGGCACCTGGATGAATAGAATACTATGAACTGTGGGCCTCCTCCAATATCAACTCCTGAAGCCCATCCATATTAGGCACGCAAAATCCGGCCTTGCATCCTCAATGCCCTATCACTATCAATGGTCACATCCGTAGCATCATCATGCTGAAAACTATGTCCTTATGGACAAGCAAATGTGGATCATCATACTGGCGCTCTCTAATGCGGTCATACAAAGAAGACAGAGATACCACACAAGCCAACACCCGACTAGGCTAAAGAATATCTAACCTCACCATCTGATTGGCCAAATCCTGAACATCAATTGCAAAGGGCCTCTTCCCAACTAGAATGTACGCCAAGCACACCACCTGTCGGCTCAAAGCATTGGCCACTATGTTGGCCTTCCCCGGATGATACGAAATAGTAATGTCATAATCCTTGAGCAAGTTAAGCCACCTTCGCTACCTCAAATTTAGATCCTTCTGTTTGAACAACTGTTGAAGGTTGCGATGATCGGTATACACCTCACAAGATACATCATGTAAGTAATGCCTCCAAATCTTCAGAGCATGAACTATGGAAGCCAACTCCAAATCATGAACGGGGTAGTTCTCATGAGGCTTCAACTGAAGAGAAGCATATGCAATAACTCTACCCTCCTGCATCAACACACATCCAATCCCAACTCTCAAAGCATCACAATACACAGTGTAAGAACCTGAAGTTGCTAGAAAAACTAACAATGGAGCTGTGGTCAAAGCCGTCTTGGCTTCTGAAAACTCTCCTCGCACTCGTTCGACCATACAAATGGTGCACCCTTCTACATCAACTTGGCAAAGGACAAAACAATAGATGAAAACCCTGGACAACCCAGCGATAATACTCTGCCAAACCAAGGAAACTCCGAATCTCCATGGCTGAGGACGGTCTAGGACAACTCTGCACCGCCTCTATCTTATTTGGGTCAACCTGAATACCATCACTAGACACCATGTGTCCCAGAAAAGCCACAAACCCAAGCCAGAATTCACACTTGGAGAACTTTGCATAAAGCTTTTTACTCTCAAATGTTGTGAATGCTCCTCCTAGCTATGCGAGTACACCAGGATGTAATCAATAAACATAAAATTAATCCAGATACGGCCGGAACACGTTGTTCATCAAATGCATGAACGCGGGTGGGGCATTAGTCAGCCCAAAAGACATAACTAGAAATTCATAATGCCCATATCTCATCCTAAAAGATGTCTTCATAATATCAGAATCCCTAATCTTCAGTTTGTGATAGCCTGAACAAAGATCAATCTTCGAGAATACCCTCGCTCCCTAGAGCTGATCAAACAAATCATCAATGCGTGGTAGAGGATACTTGTTCTTCATGGTCACATTGTTCAACTGCCTGTAATCAATGTACATCCTCATTGTGCCATCTTTCTTCTTGACAAACAAGACTGGTGCACCCCATGATGACACACTCGGGCAAATGAACCCCTTATCTAGGAATTCCTGAAGCTGCTCCTTCCATTCTTTTAACTCAGCGGGTGCCATACGATAGGGAGGAATAAAGATGGGCTGAGTGCCTGGCACAAGATCAATACCGAAAATCCATGTCCCTGTCTAGTGGCATGCCCAACAAGTCTGCTGGAAACACATAAGGGAAATCCCTCACAACGGGAACCGAATCTGAAGAAGTTGTAACTTCAAAATAATTTGATGGTTCAATATCGACAAGAAAAGTCTGAAAATCATTTCCATAAGAAAAATATTCTTTTATAGGCCTTTTACTCCTTCTCAGATCCTTATTAGAGGTAATTTCTCTATTTGTTTCAACTGCCGTATGAGAAATTTTATCACACAGTGGATAAATATATTCAAAGAAATCAATATTCTTTGTGTCAATTATAGTATTGCAATCAAACACATCACTTTTCAAAACAAGGATCTACATGCAACACTATGTTCAGCATATCCAATAAGCATACAATCATCCGTTTTAGAACCTATTTTTCTCTTTTTAGGTTCAGGTGAAAGAACATTAGCAAGGCACCCCTGCACTTTTAAATATTTTAAATTAGGTTTATAACCCTTCCACAATTCATAAAGAGTTTTGCCTGTTCTTCTATGTGGTATTCTATTTTGTAGGTCACATGCAGATAAAATAGTTTCACCTCACAAATTATCAGGAACATTAGACCTAATTAACATAGAGTTCATCATCTCTTTCAATATTCTATTTTTTCTTTCAGCTACTCCATTTGACTCAGCTGAATAAGGCAGAGTTACTTCATGAATAATTTCATTATTTTCACAAAAATGATTTAAAGATAAATTCGACCTCTATCAGATCTGATTCTCTTGATTTTTCTACTAAGTTAATTTTCAACCTTAGTTTTATAAGAAATAAAAGCATTAAAAGCATCATCTTTATTTCTAAGCAAATACAACTTAGTATATCTGAAAAAATGTCAATAAAAGTCACAAAATGTCTTTTACCATCTCTAGTCATAGTCTGTTTTGAATTGCCCAAATCAATGTGAATCAAGGATAACAATTCAGTTTCTGTATTTACAGAAAACAAGTCTTTCGAATACTTTTTGCTTTAGCACATATTTCGCACTTGTTAATATTATTTGAGTCCAAACTAAATATTAATCCTAGCGACTGCATTTTTTTTATATATGCGACATTAACATGTCCTAGTCTAGCATGCCACAATGAAATTGACTCAACCATATAAGCAAAAGATAATGAATTTTTATTGTTAGTATCGACAATATTATGCACAAATAAACTATGGTTACAATATTCATTGCCCACAAAAATATTATTTTTGGTCAGTACGGCCTCATTATTTTTAAATGAAACATTCACTCCAACTTTTCCTAATAATCCCACAGAAACCAAATTGTTTTGGATATTAGGAACATGCAGTACATCACTCAATGCTAGAGTTTTACCAGATATGAGTTTGAGAGAAATTTTCCTTTCCCAAGAACGCGAGTTGTTCTTGGGTCACCAAGATAAATAGCTTTTTCTCCTTCTTCAACTTGGACGTAAGATAAAAACTCATTTTTGTTTGTACATATGTGCCCAATAGCACCAGAGTCTATCACCCAATCTCTCACATTGGCCACAATATTTATTTGAAAAATGACCGCAATAATTATATTATCCGCTTTAGTCAAATTTAATTTTGACTTAGTTAGGTGTAATTTTCTTGAAGGTTTTAATATTAGCATTAGATATGTAATCATGTCTATCTACATACTGGTTTTTTACATTAGTGTCTGTCAAAGTTGTGAATGCAATAAAGTATTTGCAAAATCATGGATATCTGGCAGTTTAGCTAGAACAGTAGCAGCAGAGACACCACCAAAATTGGTAGCACCATAAAAAATTTTCGTAGTAGTATTACTTGCCAAAGTTTCTTAGGTTGTAGGGGAATAACACCGAAAAAATAACAATAATAATACTGCAATAATTTATAAGTATACACACGAATTGGATTGAGTCGTGCTAGGCACTATCCTAAGAAACTATTTCAGCAATGTAAAATATTTTCCAAGGATTGAACGAGCTCATCTCTATTTATTTAGAGGATATAAGAATCAGTAAAATTAAATAATAATTTCAGCAAGTTTGAAATGGGGAAATAAACATATGTTTTAAAAGAAATTGGAACACACAAATGGCTACACATAATTGGAAAAAAAAATTGTAGTGATGATTACTAATCATTAGCAATCATGAGAGAGCAAAGTATTTATTGGTGTTTCCGAATGGTATAGAAAGTGGGTATTTATAGTTATAGAATTGTGTAAGAAGATGACAAGCGTTCATCTACTTGTCAAAAACATTCCATGAAAAGAGACCAGTGTTATGTCTCTTCTATCACTTGTTTATGGCTTTACCATTTGGCCATATATTTTTATGCAAAAGGCCACATGGTTATTTAGAATTTTTAAAATACTCCCACGCAAATCATCCGTTGTTCACACTGGAGAAGGGTCGTATGTAAGGAAAGGGTGTGATATAGACAACGTATATTAATAATAATTTCCGCGGCTTGAACCCATAATATAGGTTACAAGGAGACAATTTTATAGTTATAAATATGCCTGAAAATTAATAATTATATATTGTATCAAACAAGCTGTTGATTAGTTTTAAATTTGGATATTGACAATTTAAGTAAATTGTGCCATACTCCCTCTTAAAATTCTGAGTATGTCAATACAATTCATGTATTTCTTTTTTTCTTTCTCTTGATAGACAAGTATGAATTTGTTTTTACTCTAATAGTAAGGCGAGGTTCAGCACAGACAGAAACACTGGGTAATTTTACTTATAATTTATTAAAGTTTTGATGGATCGAATTATCATATACATATATGGTGGGAGGTAATGGACACCTCATGGACTTAGTCGAAACGCGTGCAATCTGGCCCCAACACACGATTATTAAATAACATCAAAGCAGGGCCACACAGTTATCGTGAAACTAGTCAAGTTATAATGAATCCTCAAAAAGTTGAACTAAGATGAGATAAATGGAGCAACATGAATAGTAAGAACTCGTATGTATAGCTGATACTTGCTTGATATTAAGGCGTAGTTATTGTTGTAGTACTAGTAACCAAACTGTTTGGACACCTTTACAATGATATTCTGAAGTAATCTGACATTTTTGCTTATTTATAATTAAGCTGAAGCAGAATACAAATCCCCAAGGGAATATAAGTTTCACACAATAGCTTTGGCACTGTTATGAATCGAATTCTATTTAGAGTGAATGTCTATCTTGCAGAGAATTTTACTTTGTGACTAAGTCATATTTCTCCTATAAATAGAGAGGTCTTACCCCATTGTAAATCATCCCGAAATTCAATAAGAATTCTCTCTCCCTACTTTTCCCTACAATATTGTTCTTCTTCTTTTATTATTTCATAACACGTTATCAGCACGAGACTCTTACCAATTGAGTAGAAGCTTTGAGATTGAGCACAATGATTATCAATTGTTCCATGAACTTCCTTCATGATTAAATTTTGGATTTAAGGTAAGTGTTTTACTTTATTTTTCTCTTTTATTCTATAATTAATTTTATATACAAGCAAAGATCAAAGTTTGATTACAACTCTAATGGAGTTTGTAAGAAATTATAACCACCTGAAGTGGTAAAATTTCTATGTCTTAACATGATTAAATTCATGTATAATTGTGGGCAAAGAATTGAAAACACGTCCCATTGAATTTGCTCCATTCTCATTCCCTTTAGAGAATGTGATAGCAGTATGTAATAAGTCTGAAAGAAGACAAAATTATTACCATGAATAATCAATGGATATGGACGTGGCAATAGACCAAATTATATCGTCATCATTGTGGTAATGAGAACAATAAGTATTCTCAAAATAATTCTTCACGAAAGTAATATTTGTCATCGATTTGATATAAGATTTTATAAAGCACATATAGATGATTATGGTCCATTCATGATGTGAATGTGATAACATCTTACTTATGAATACATATTCATTCTTCAGAGAATATGAACGTGCTAGTGGTAGTGAATATACCACACTCACCTCTAGAAGAAGGTTTGAGATGATACCATAAATAATATCATTATTATGGCATGAACGGTCATTGGTCACGTACCTATTGTATGCCAAAATATTTTGGCATTATGATTATTAAAAGACAACGGTAATGCAAGAAACAGATCTTGCATATAATTTTGATCATATACATAATGGTATAACTTTCTCTTTAAAAGAGATATTTACCACATAGATGTTGATGGATCTGTGGTAGTACAAAATTAATTGAGAGCTCTGGAAGAGCCAATTATTACTATTTTGGAGAAACACAATTAATTACCAATAAGGTATTGTGTTGTGACGACCCGGCCCGTCGTCACGAGAATTACCACCCCGTTATGTTGTAAATGTATGTTTTATGATTTTATATCAGTGTTAAAGCCTATCGGGTGAGTTAGGAGTGAATTGGATTGAAAATGAGGCATATAGCCTTTGTGAAGGAAACTTGAATAAGGAAAGTCAACCTGGAGTTGACTATTTGGTTAGAGGGCTCGGAATCGGATTCTGATGATTCGGTTAGTTCCGGGAGGTGATTTGTGACTTAGGGGAGCGATCGGAATTAAATTTGGAGGCCCGGTGTAGAAATAGGCTTGAATTGGCTAAGGTTGAATTTTGGCGAAATCCGAACGGTAGGTGAGATTTTGATCCGGGAGTCGGAATGGAATTCCGACCAGTTGCAGTAGCTCCGTTAGGTGATTTTGGATGTGCCTGCAAAATTTCAGGTCATTCGGACGTCGTTTGGTCGGGTTTTTGATTGAATGTGTAATTTGGAATGTTTTAAGGAATTTAGGCTTGAATTCGATACGAATTATGGGTTTTGATGTTGTTAGACGTGTTTTGAGGATTGGAACAAGTTCGAATAAGGTATTAAGATGTGTTGGTGTGTTTGGATGAGGTCCCGGGGGCCTCGGGGTGTTTTCGGATGGTTAAACGGGAGAAAATGTGGAAAATTGCAGGTTTGGGGGGTTCTGGTTCTGTTGTTTTTGCTCCTGCGGAAATGGGGGCGCAGGAGCGAGTCCGCAGAAGCGGATATTGGAGCGCAAGAGCGCTTGTGATCGCGGAAGCGGAGCCTGGCCCGCAGGGGCGGCTTCGCTGGTGCGGGTAGGCGATCGCAGAAGCGGTCCTGAGGTGTGATGGGGAGGTCCGCAGAAGCGGGTGGTTGATCGCGTAGGCGAGTCCGCAGGAGCGGACTCTTGATCGCAGAGGCGGAAAGGACCGCAGGGGCGGAAGAATTTCCGCAGAAGCGGACCCGCAGGAGCGGTCCGTGTATCGGAGGAGCGGAAATGGCCAAATAGGCTTGGGTTCGCAGAAGCGACCAATTGGTCGCAGAAACGGTTCCGCAGGGGCGGAAAATGGTCCGCAAAAGCGAAAATCGCAGTGAATTAATTGTATCAGAAGTTAGAAAATTTCAGAAATATTTCACACATTTGGGGTCTCGGCTTAAGGGCGATTTTGGGCGATTTTGAGGAGAAAATCAAGGAAAATCATCAGGTAATCAACTATGAACTCATATTATGATTAGTATTGATAATATTACGCAATTATATCATGAAAATGGAGGAATTTGGGGTAATTTATGGAGGATTTAGCCCTAGTCTTGGACTTTAGAAAATCAAGGTTTTGAATGGGCAAATGGAGTCCGAATTTGGTAAAATTGATATGCTTAGACTCGTGTAGAGACGAGGGTTCCGGAAATGTGAATTTCGTAAATTTTCGGAATGTGGGCCGGGGCTCGGGTTTTGACAACTTTGGGAATTTTGATGTAAATTGAGTTGTATTGATTGGGTGTCGTCCCATTGGCCTAAATTGTTGTATTTTTACTGTATTTGATCAGATTCTACGCGTACGGAGCTTGATTCTCGTGGCAAGGGCATTGCGGAATAGTCGTCGCGTTGTATTGAGGTGAGTAATAGATGTGGGTGATGACCAGCGGGTTCGAAACCCCGGTATACCACTTTGTGACGCTGTATAGCGGCGAGACACGCACACTCTCGAGAGTGCGGGGTCGATCATGAACTGGAGACTATATATTAGTCCGACCTGTTGATACTGTATTATTGGCTATTCTAGAGCCGTCGAACCTCCTTCTCGGATGGTTGCATATATATATATATATATATATATATATTGTGATAATGGCCACTCTTGAGCCGAGGAACCCCCTTCTTGGGCGGTTGAGTATACATGTGGGCCGTGAGCCAGTTATTGGATCCCGCGAGGATCGTTATCATTGTCTTATCATATAGACATGCTAGTTTACTACTAGTCCGCAGCTATTTCTGTTATTATGCTAATTCCAATCTCTGGAACTTGATATTACCGTTTTCCAACTGAAAAATGATAAAAAGAGTTTTCAAAAACTACTTTTGAGCCTCGCGAGGCTGTATCTGCATATTAGCTGACTAGTAGTGGATCGGGCTGCACGCCGCGGCGAGATATATGTTGGATCGGACTGCACGCCGCAGGAATATCTCTATGAGATGTGCTTGGGCTGTAGGAGCCCCTCCGGAGTCTGAACCCCCACAGTGAGCACGGGTACCCAAAATTGGAGTCGGGCTACATGCCGTAGCGGTCATATCATGCATTGCATTGCATTTAGCTACATCTGCTAGTTGTTATGCTATTTGTTGGTACAGGTACAGTGAAGATTGATTCTATGACAGGGTAGCTGATTATAGCTTTACATAGTGCTTTATTGCGGATTTCTTATCTGCGCTGTCTTACCCCCTGTTTATTACCACTGAATCTGGCAGTACTCATTTACTCCCTGCACCTTGTGTACGGATCCAGGTACCTCTCATCAGTGATCCGGTAGCTGTTCGAGGCGACATCTGTAGGATATTCGAGGTAGGCTGCAGAGTCCGCAGGACCCGATATTCCTTCTTACTGTCTTGATGTTGTATTGACTTTTCTTTCCGCACTTGGTATCTTGTAAACCTTTATACACTTATGTTCTTTAGAGGCTCATGACTCTTGACCCTTGGTCTATGGGAGTTGATGTATTATGGGAGTTCCCCGTTTTCGTTACATGTATTGTTGTTATTTCGTGAATTAATTTGCTTAAATAGGTTAAAGAGAGCTTCTAGCTCCGTGGTTGATATGGATTGGTCGGGCTGGCTTAGCAATGTGTTGGGCGCCATCACGACCGGATTTGGGGTCGTGACAAGTTGGTATCAGAGCCTAGGTTTACTAGGCCTCATGAGTCTTGAGCCGGTTAGTAGAGTCTTGTGGATCGGTACGGGGACGCCTGTACTTATCCTCGGGAGGCTGTGAACCTTTAGGAAAACTTCACTTTTCTTGAACTCCGTCGTGCGATCTTGTTGTTCCGAGAACAGAACTTCTATATTCTATTCTCTCGCAGATGGCGAGAACGCGAGCATCAGGACGAGGTGGACGACCTCCATTGCCACCTGTTAGAGGCCGTGGGCGCGGTCGTGCTAGAGTTAGAGGTAGGGCGGTCGAGGCAGTGCCAGCTGACCCACCTGTTGTGCTAGTTCAGGAGCAGCCCCCAGTGGTTGATGCTCCAGCAGCCCCAGTTCAGGGCCAGACTGTATCTATTGCTATTCCTGGTCTTCAGGAGACTCTTGCTCGGATATTATCGGTGTGTTCCGGTTTGGCTCAGGTAGTTTCAGCTACTGCTACTGCAGCGACATCTCAGACAGGGGGTGGTCAGCAGACCCCTGCAGCTCGCACACCTGACCCGGTTGTTCAGGGACTTCAGACGCCAGAGGCGGTCCCCGCTCAGGTGGTTGCACCGGTTATTCCTCCAGCTGCACCAGCTCTAGCTCCAGAGCATATGGTTTAGGTTATGCCCGAGGACGAGCAGCGTCGTCTTGAGAGATTTGGTAGATTTCAGCCACCCCATTTCAGTGGCGTTGAGGGCGAGGATGCCCAGGGTTTCTTGGATAAGTGTCAGAAGATGTTGCGTACGGCTGGTATTCTTGAGTCCGGCGGAGTTTCATTTACTACATTTCAGTTCACTGGTCCCGCATTTGATTGGTGGGAGGAGTTTGAGAGGCGTAGGCCTGCAAGAGCAGCACCTCTCACATGGCAGCAGTTCTCTACTCTCTTTCTAGAGAAATATGTACCTCGGTCTCGTCGCGAGGAGCTACGTCGCCGGTTCGAGTGGTTGATTCAGGGCGACATGTCTGTGACTCAGTATGAGCTTAGATTCACTCAGTTGGCTAGGCATGCCACATGGATGATCCCCACTGAGAGGGAGAGGATCAGGAGGTTCATTGATGGCCTCAACTACTCTATCCGTATTCTTATGACCAGCGAGCGAGTTCTATCATCATCGTTTGAGCAGGTAGCTGATATGGCACGCTCCATTGAGGCGGATCGTCGCCGAGAGAGAGAGGAGCGGGAGGCCAAGAGGCCTCGTGGTTCTGGTAGTTCCGGTGGTGCTCCATCTAGAGGGCATTCCCAGCAGAGCAGAGGTCGCTCATCTAGACCTTCTCATTCAGGCCGCCCAGAGCAGAGCGGAGGTTCTTATGGTCGTGGTCGACAGGGGTTTCAGCAGGGTCAGTCATCGCTTGGTGCCCTCCCAGCCCAGAGTGCAGCACCTACTTCTCCGGCACCAGGTGCATGTTATGAGTGTGGTGAGTTTGGCCACATGAGGAGACATTGCCCTCGACTACGTAGGGGCAGGACTCAGCAGAGGGATCAGCCCTCCTCTTCAGCACCATCTCAGCCTAGTAGAGGTGGAGGTCAGTCTTCTCGTGGTCGCCCCAGGGGCGAGGAGAGATCTGGTGGAGGCCAGGCACGATTCTATGCACTTCCTGACAGGCGTGATGCAGTTGCCTCCGATGCAGTGATTACAGGTATCATTTCTGTCTGTCACAGAGATGCCTCGTTCTATTTGATCCAGGGTCCACATATTCTTACGTGTCCTCTTATTTTGCACATCATTTGGGTGCGACTCGTGGTAGTCTTGATTTACCTGTTCATGTATCCACCCCCGTGGGTGATACGATTGTTGTGGATCATGTCTATAGATCCCGTGTTATATCTATTGGGGGTCTGGAGACCCAGGCAGATTTGTTATTGTTGGGCATGGTGGACTTTGATGTTATATTGGGTATGGACTGGTTGTCTCCGTACCATGCTATATTGGACTGTCATGCTAAGACAGTTACGTTGGCCATTCCTGGTATTTCTCGGATTGAGTGGCGGGGTTCGACCGATTTCGTCCCTAGCCGTGTTATTTCGTTCTTAAAGGCTCGGAAGATGGTTGAAAAAGGGTGTTTATCGTACTTAGCTTTTGTGAGAGATGTGGGAGCTGAATCTCCTAGCATTGATTCTGTACCTGTTGTGAGGGATTTCCCGGATGTATTCCCCTCAGACCTGCCGGGCATGCCGCCGGACAGGGATATTGATTTTGGCATTGACTTGGTGCCGGGCACTCAGCCTATATCCATTCCTCCTTATCGGATGGCACCGGCTGAGTTGAAAGAACTGAAAGAGCAACTTCAAGAGCATCTGGATAAGGGTTTCATCCGCCCTAGTGTGTCTCCGTGGGGTGCGCCGGTATTATTTGTTAAAAAGAAAGATGGTTCCATGCGGATGTGTATTGATTATAGGCAATTGAACAAAGTGACGGTGAAGAACAAGTACCCTCTACCGCGCATAGATGATTTGTTTGATCAGTTACAGGGTGCGAGGGTGTTTTCTAAGATCGATCTTCGTTCAGGCTATCATCAGCTGAAGATCAGAGACTCGGATATTATGAAGACTGCATTCAGGACCGGATATGGTCATTATGAGTTTCTTGTGATGTCGTTTGGGTTGACCAACGCCCAGCAGCATTTATGCATCTGATGAACAGTGTGTTCGGGCCTTATTTGGATTTATTTGTGATTGTGTTCATTGATGACATTCTAGTCTACTCCCGTAGCCAGGAGGAGCATGCTCAGCATTTGAGTATTGTGTTGCAGAGATTGAGGGAGGAGAAGCTATATGCTAAATTCTCCAAGTGCGAGTTTTGGCTCGAGTCCGTAGCATTTTTGGGACATGTGGTGTCTCGTGATGGTATTCGGGTTGATCAGAAAAAGATAGAGGCGGTGTAGAGTTGGCCTAGACCGTCCTCAGCTACAGAGATCAGGAGTTTTCTTGGCTTGGCGGGGTATTATCGCCGGTTTGTTCGGGGATTTTCATCCATTGCTTCTTCATTGACTA
Organism: Nicotiana noctiflora; assembly: GCA_032618575.1. Classification (NCBI taxonomy): domain Eukaryota; kingdom Viridiplantae; phylum Streptophyta; class Magnoliopsida; order Solanales; family Solanaceae; genus Nicotiana; species Nicotiana noctiflora. The sequence continues at coordinate 73,194 of JASVEL010005712.1, forward strand.
AATTGACCCAGAAGGGTGCACCATTCGTGTGGTCGGATGAGTGCGAGGAGAGCTTTCAGAAGCTCAAGACAGCTTTGACCACAGCTCCAGTGTTAGTATTGCCATCAACTTCGGGTTCATATACCGTTTATTGTGATGCCTCGAGAGTGGGGATAGGTTGTGTGTTGATGCAGGAAGGAAAGGTAATTGCTTATGCTTCTCGGCAGTTGAAGCCGCATGAGAAGAACTATCCTGTTCATGACTTGGAGCTAGCCGCCATTGTTCATGCATTGAAGATTTGGAGGCACTATTTGTATTGGTGTGTCTTGTGAGGTGTATACCGACCATCGTAGTCTCCAGCACTTGTTCAAACAGAAAGACCTTAATTTGAGACAGCGGAGATGGCTTGAGTTGCTGAAGGATTATGACATTACTATATTATATCATCCGGGGAAGGCCAATGTGGTGGCCGATGCTTTGAGCCGGAAGGGGTCAGTATGGGGAGCTTGGCATATATTCCAGCTGAGGAGAGGCCATTTGCTTATGATGTTCAGGTACTAGCCAATCGGCTAGTGAGGTTAGATATTTCGGAGCCCGGCAGGGTATTGGCTTGTGTTGTATCTCGGTCATCTCTATATGATCGTATTCGTGAGCGCCAATATGATGATCCACATTTGGCTGTCCTGAGGGACAGAGTTCAGCATGATGATGCTAGAGATGTCACCATTGATAGTGACGGCGTATTGAGGATGCAGGGTCGGATATGTGTGCCCAATGTTGATAGCCTTCGTGAGTTGATTCTGGAGGAGGCCCATAGCTCGTGGTATTCTATCCATCCAGGAGCCGCGAAGATGTATCAAGATTTGAAACAACACTATTGGTGGAGAAAGATGAAAATGGACATTGTCAGACATGTAGCACGGTGCCTCAACTGTCAGCAGGTTAAGTACGAGCATCAAAGGCCCGGTGGTGTATTTCAGCGCATTGTTATTCCTGAATGGAAATGGGAGAGAGTCACTATGGACTTTGTTACTGGACTCCCTCGGTCGGCGAGGAAGTTTGATTCTGTATGGGTGATTGTGGATAGACTGACCAAGTCAGCTCACTTCATTCCAGTTAGTACTACCTACTCATCGGAGCGGTTGGCATCGATCTTTATTCGAGAGATTGTTCGGTTGCATGGGGTCCCAGTGTCTATCATATCCGACAGGGGTACTCAGTTCACTTCTCAGTTTTGGAGAGCATTTCAGCGAGAGATGGGTACGCGGGTTGAGTTGAGTACAGCATTTCACCCCCAGACAGACGGACAGTCTGAGCGCACTATTCAGATCTTGGAGGATATGTTGCGAGCTTGTGTGATTGATTTTGGTGGTTCGTGGGATGAGTTCCTACCACTTGCCGAGTTTGCCTACAACAACAGTTATCAGTCGAGTATTCAGATGGCCCCGTATGAGGCATTGTATGGCAGGCGGTGTAGATCCCCCGTGGGATGGTTTGAGCCTGGTGAGGTTAGATTGATAGGGACCGAGTTAGTCCAGGATGCTCTAGATAGAGCAAAGTTGATCCAGGAGAGGCTTCGTACAGCACAGTCTCGTCAGAAGAGTTATGCGGACCGTAGAGTTCGAGAGTTGTCTTTCATGGTTGGTGACCAGAGTATTGTTGAAGATTTCACCTATGAAGGGTGTCATGAGGTTTGGGAAGAAAGGAAAGTTGAGTCCCGGGTACATTGGTCCTTTTGAGATACTTAGGAGAGTTGGAGAGGTGGCATATGAGTTGGCCTTGCCGCCCAGCTTATCCAGCGTTCATCCAGTATTCCATGTGTCTATGCTCCGGAAGTACATTGGAGATCCGTCTCATGTATTAGACTTCGGTACCATTCAGCTTGATGGTGATTTATCCTATGATGTGGAGCCTATTGCTATTTTGGGTCGTCAGGTGAGAAAATTGAGGTCTAAGGAGATTGCATCAGTTAAGGTTCGGTGGAGAGGTCGACCCGTGGAGGAGGCCACTTGGGAGATCGAGCGGGAGATGCGGAGCAGATATCCTCACTTGTTTGAGACTTCAGGTATGTTTCTTGACCCGCTCGAGGACGAGCGTTTGCTTAAGAGGGGAGAATGTGACGACCCGGCCCGTCGTCACGAGAATTACCACCCCGTTATGTTGTAAATACATATTTTATGATTTTATATCGGTGTTAAAGCCTATCGGGTGAGTTAGGAGTGAATTGGATTGAAAATGAGGCATATAGCCTTTGTGAAGGAAACTTGAATAAGGAAAGTCAACCCGGAGTTGACTATTTGGTTAGAGGGCTCGGAATCGGATTCGATGATTCGGTTAGTTCCGGGAGGTGATTTGTGACTTAGGGGAGCGATCGGAATTGAATTTGGAGGCCCGGTGTAGAAATAGGCTTGAATTGGCTAAGGTTGAATTTTGGCGAAATCCGAACGGTAGGTGAGATTTTGATCCGGGAGTCGGAATGGAATTCCGACAGTTGCAGATAGCTCCGTTAGGTGATTTTGGATGTGCCTGCAAAATTTCAGGTCATTCGGACGTCGTTTGGTCGGGTTTTTGATTGAATGTGTAATTTGGAATGTTTTAAGGAATTTAGGCTTGAATTCGATGCGAATTATGGGTTTTGATGTTGTTAGACGTGTTTTGAGGATTGGAACAAGTTCGAATAAGGTATTAAGATGTGTTGGTGTGTTTGGATGAGGTCCCGGGGGCCTCGGGGTGTTTTCGGATGGTTAAACGGAAGAAAATCATGGAAATTGCAGGTTGAAGAGTTCTGGTTCTGTCATTTTCGCTCCTGCGGAATTGTGGTCGCAGGAGCGAGTCCACAGAAGCGGATATTGGAGCGCAGAAGCGCTTGTGATCGCGGAAGCGGAGCCGAGCCCGCAGGTGCGGCACCGCTGAAGCGGACGGTGAGCCGCAGAAGCGGCCAAGGGCTATGGGGCGAAGGATCGCAGAAGCGGAATGGTAGCCGCTTAGGCGAGTCCGCAGAGCCGGACGCCTAGTCGCAGAAGCGGGAAAACCCGCAGGAGCGAGAATATCTTCGCAGAAGCGGACGCGCTGAAGCGGCCCTTTATTCGCAGAAGCGGAAATGGCCGGCTAGGCCTGGAACCGCCGAAGCGACCCTTTGGTCGCGGATACGGGAGCGTAGAAGCGGAAAATGTTCCGCAGAAGCGAAAATCGCTGTAAGTAAGTGTATCAGAAGTTAGAAAATTTCAGAAACATTTTAACATTTGGGGGTCTCGGCTTAAGGGCGATTTTGGGCGATTTTGAGGAGAAAATCAAGGGAAATCATCAGGTAATCAACTATGAACTCATATTATGATTAGTATTGATAATATTACGCAATTATATCATGAAAATGGAGGAATTTGGGGTAATTTATGGAGGATTTAGCCCTAGTCTTGGACTTTAGAAAATCAAGGTTTTGAATGGGCAAATGGAGTCCGAATTTGGTAAAATTGATATGCTTAGACTCGTGTAGAGACGAGGGTTCCAGAAATGTGAATTTCGTAAATTTTCGGAATGTGGGCCCGGGGCTCGGGTTTTGACAACTTTGGGAATTTTGATGTAAATTGAGTTGTATTGATTGGGTGTCGTCCCATTGGCCTAAATTGTTGTATTTTTACTGTATTTGATCAGGATTCTACGCGTGCGGAGCTTGATTCTCGTGGCAAGGGCATTGCGGAATAGTCGTCGCGCTGTATTGAGGTGAGTAATAGATGTGGGTGATGACCGGCGGGTTCGAAACCCCGGTATACCACTTTGTGACGCTGTATAGCGGCGAGACACGCACACTCTTGAGAGTGCGGGGTCGATCATGAACTGGAGACTATATATTAGTCCGACCTGTTGATACTGTATTATTGGCTATTCTAGAGCCGTCGAACCTCCTTCTCGGATGGTTGCATATATATATATATATTGTGATAATGGTCACTCTTGAGCCGAGGAACCCCCTTCTTGGGCGGTTGAGTATACATGTGGGCCATGAGCCAGTTATTGGATCCCGCGAGGATCGTTATCATTGTCTTATCATATAGACATGCTAGTTTACTACTAGTCCGCAGCTATTTCTGTTATTATGCTAATTCCAATCTCTGGAACTTGATATTACCGTTTTCCAACTGAAAAATGATAAAAAGAGTTTTCAAAAACTACTTTTGAGCCTCGCGAGGCTGTATCTGCATATTAGCTGACTAGTAGTGGATCGGGCTGCACGCCGCAGCGAGATATATGTTGGATCTGACTGCACGCCGCAGGGATATCTCTATGAGATGTGCTTGGGCTGTAGGAGCCCCTCCGGAGTCTGAACCCCCACGGTGAGCACGGGTACCCAAAATTGGAGTCGGGCTACACGCCGTAGCGGTCATATCATGCATTGCATTGCATTTAGCTACATCTGCTAGCTGTTATGCTATTTATTGGTATTTGTTGGTACAGGTACAGTGAAGATTGATTCTATGACAGGGTAGCTGATTATAGCTTTACATAGTGCTTTATTGCGGATTTCTTATCTGCGCTGTCTTACCCTTGTTTATTACCACTGAGTCTGGCAGTACTCATTTTACTCCCCGCACCTTGTGTGCAGATCCAGGTACCTCTCAGCAGTGATCCAGTAGCTGTGCGAGGCGACGTTTGTGGATATTCGAGGTAGCTGCAGAGTCCGCAGGACCCGATATTCCTTCTTATTGTCTTGATGTTGTATTGACTTTTCTTTCCGCACTTGGTATCTTGTAAACCTTTATACACTTATGTTCTTTAGAGGCTCATGACTCTTGACCCTTGGTCTATGGGAGTTGATGTATTATGGGACTTGGTTCCCCGTTTTCGTTACATATATTGCTGTTATTTCTAGAATTAAATGGGTTAAAGAGAGCTTCTAGCTTCGCGGTTGATATGGATTGGTCAGGCTGGCTTAGCAATGTGTTGGGCGCCATCACGACCGGATTTGGGGTCATGACATGTGTTGTAGTACGTCTCAAAGAAACTTATTCTGTTTCCAAAGTATACGCGAAAGCGGTTGATTATATTGAGACTATAAATAAAGGAAAGATTTAATATCTTCTATTACTACAACTTATAGCGTGGTACTATATATGTGAAAAGCTACCCACTTTATTCTCCAATTTGTACTACATAAACAAAAAAAAATACCACAATGAAGTGGATATTTTATAACCCATATCATAATAAACTTGGAGTTTATTCATAATTGCACACATCGTGGTGTAAATCTGAAGTTTATCAATATTGATAATTTATCAAGTTGGCATAATTGGTTTTGCCATATCAATTTAAGTATGATGTGTAAAAATAATAGAGAATTCACATGGGTAAATATTAAAGAACTAGAAAGTTCTTTACGTATTTTCTTACACATTGCTTGTTCTCGTTAATTAATTGACCAACTAAAATTGGGATTGAATCCCATGAATGCTAGAAATATCAAAGGTGAATATGGGCTCATTCACCTGCCATGTATACCACATAAGATGCATCTATGAGATGGTTACATGTGCAATTATTATTAACCCGCAACATGGCCGGTATGTACGAGGTAACTTGCTCAATAATTTGATTTAGAGCATAATTTCCAGATTTTCTATTCAAGATAGTTTATCTTGATAAATTGATTTACATCACAGTTGGTTTAGCAAAATGATTTATTGAGTGCCTCCACTTAATAGCTAAATTATTGCTTATGAGGGTGTCTGGGGAAGGGAATACTCTAGGCAGCCTTCCCCCTGCTTTAAAGTAACTATATTCTCATTGCAAATGCTCATATTAAGTCCTAGAAGGACAAAGTCTATGGTACGCTTAAAGCGTATAGACAATCGGTTTCAAATAAACTTCTTGATAAAGAAGATGAGCAAATGATCAAAATGATCTTAATAAATGAGGCAAATGATCTAGAAGATCACATGACATAACACTCCATAATATCTCATGAGAGATTCAGCCTTCAAGAAGCTAATACACAAGATTGGGATGCGAAGGCTTAAGGATGTGAATTGATGCTCTCATCAGGGGGAGTTACTGCGCGTTGCACTCTTTTTCCCTTACAAGGTTTTGTCCCACTGGGTTTTCCTTGCGAGGTTTTTAACGAGGCAACCAAAAGGCGTATTATTAAATATGTGTACTCTTTTTCCTTTTTCTAGAATTTTTTTCCCACTGGGTTTTATTTTAGTTAAGGTTTTAATGAGGCACAGTTACTTATTGAATAGACATTCAAGGGGGAGTGTTATGAATCGAATTCTATTTAGAGTGAATGTCTATCTTGCAGAGAATTTTACTTTGTGACTAAGTCATATTTCTCCTATAAATAGAGAGGTCTTACCCCATTGTAAATCATCCCGAAATTCAATAAGAATTCTCTCTCCCTACTTTTCCCTACAATATTGTTCTTCTTCTTTTATTATTTCATAACATGCACCACTTATATAAGGACTTATTGAAATTAAGGGCTATTGTACAGGACTATATTTTGAGAACTAATTGTCATATGAGCTTCTCTCTCCCAAGAATGGCATATTAAATGTTACTAATAGTATTCTTAAACAAGTAGTCAACCAAAAAAGGAAAGATAAAAAAAAAATGGCATTCACATTTCGCTAGTTATCCTAATGATGTCTTCATTCATAAATACAGCTGCCATAACCTGCCATTGTCAAGATTCCATAATTGATCAATCAGCAATCTTGAATGCCAAAATTGCATAATGTGAGTGTTATAGCAAGACAATAGATAACAACAACGCATCAATTCCAAGCAAAATTGGGGTCGACTGTCGATATGAATTTTGGTCCCGGTAACAAAATCACAAATTTATGCAAGAAAATATATAATAACAACACATCAGTCCCGAGCAAAGTTGGGGTCGACGATATGAATCTTGATCCCATCAGCAAAATCAGAAATTTATATAAGGGCCTCCAAAAAATACTAAAATGTCACGCCTAAAATTTGAACTAGTGACCTATAGTAGTTTTTGAACCGCATTTACCACTATACTAGAATATTCCTTTATGTCAAGAAGAAAAATTTATACATACCAAAAAAGAATGTTCTTTCCAATATTACATAGCTCGGCCCCCAACTCTAGTCCATGTTGCTCCTTTAAGTTCATCTTAATCCAATGTTATAACCAACATCATATACGGTGAATTCCTACAATAAGGGTCAGGTGAAGGTAGAGTGTAGACCTTATACTCCTACTTTATGCAAGTAGAGAAATTATTTTTGATAGACCCTTGATTTACTCCAACATTATGCAAATAAAAATAAATTTAAGAATTAAAAGTGTTACTTACTTGGGTCAGTCAAAACAACGAGGGCAGAATTACCAAAGTTGCAATTCCAATAATTCCTTCCTTTAGCTTGGTAATAAAGGTTCATAACAATAGAAGCATGGTTCATGAGATTATCTGGGGAAGAACAATCGGGTATAGCTCCGATTAGCTCTGTTATAGGTCTCTTAGATTGGTTAGTTACTAACTGTGTTGATAATTGATTAGATTTTTGATTCATTGCTGGTTAAATGCTAAATTATAATTTTCTTTAGCTAACTTTTTTAGTAACAGTAATTTTTTTATATTTTTATTTAGTGAATCTAAGTGTGTAATTTTCTTAGTCTGTATATAATTATCTAAGTCATTTTTCATATTTTGTTCGGTTTTAGCTATTTCAAGCATAGTTTCTGTCCAATAACTTAAATATTCGTAATTTATCATATCTTAGTCTGTTTCGGGTCCTGAGTCCCATGTATTTGTATAGTCATAATTATACATTCTTTCTAGTTCGTCATTATTATAGGCTTCTTCTAGTTCTTCTAGTTCTTCGTTCCATTCTTGGTTAATTATTTCTGTTAAAACTAGATTTTCATATTCTTGAATTTTATTACATATATTTTTTCTTATTTCAGGTTCAGTTATTTTTCTAAGTACATAAAAGATTAATATTTTGTAATTATCTGCCATTTCATCTAATAAAAATGTTATCATTTTTATGTATTGCTAATTTTCTTTATAATATTCCTTCTAATCCTCTTATTTTTACTATCATATTCATCATATAATAATAAGATATAAAAAACAATTTTTTGGTCACTACCATGGCCCTTTGCTCTAATCATTTACCCTAGCAATGTCCTCAACTGCGGTACTCCCCTAAACGGCATCTCTCGCCTCACCGGTTTCCCATTAGGAGTGACTTAGCCTAGGTTACTACTTAAAGCATACTTCCATGGCAAACTTACTCAAATTATTTTTTATAACATTACTATAACATGATGAAAATCATAGTATTATAAGACGATTATCAGGAATATAAGAATTTAGCTAGACATAATCATAAATGATTTTACCTGATTTTGTATTTCCTTCGACATATTTGTTTGAATAGCTTATCTGAGAGATTTTTCCGAAAGAGAGAATTTTATTGATAATATTTTGAGAGCTAAGGATTTTCGGATTCTGAGGAGGATATGTTTCTTCTATCTTCTTACTTCTTTATATAGAGAAGTAAGGTGACTCTTACTATTTACATCTGACTCTTACTATTCACATCTGACTCTTACTATTCACATTTGACTCTTACTATTCATTGGCATTTACTATTCATTGGCCTTTACTATTCATGAATAGTAACTTGACTCTTACTATTTACGACTACGACTTCTATGACTCTGACATTTTTACATAAAAACAAAGAACTTTACATAAAGAAAAGTAAATATTTCTTCTACATTATTATCCGCTTTGTCTTCTTTCTCTTTATTTCTCTTTCTCCTTTATCTTTGTCTTTGTATCTTGTCGGCCGCTTTGTCTTCTTTTGATCATTTCTTATTTATATCTCTTTCAATCTTTTTCTTTACGACTTTCTTGTCTTTTGAAATATCTTCCATTATCTTCTTCAATTATTCCAGCTGGACCTCTGGAATTATATTGTCTTCTCCGTGACATTTTGAACATAGATGGTCTGGATATTTTTGACTGATTATTCTGCAATATCTTGCTAATAAGTCTTCTGAGATAAATCCTTTCCTTAGTGCTCGGGTTGTAGGTTGTCTTTCTGGATTTAGTAGAGACATAATCCATTTTTGAATTTCTTCTATATCTGATTGTCGTTGTTCCTTTGAATTTGAATATATTAATAATTGGTCTCTCGAATAATAACTCCAAATAGCATTTCCGTTTAGATAATTGTGTGCTAGCTCATTGATGATTGTAGATATCCCAATAATCCTTTTATTTGCGTAGAAACTGGGTATTTCACACTTTGGTATTTCTTGTTGTTGTCATATCTCCTCTGGTATAAGCATATCTTTTGTGAGTCCTATTTTTATTACTTGTATGACTGGCTTTATTTCGTCATATAATATTTCTGCTGGTGCGGTATAGAATTTTATAAAAAATAAGTTTCCTTTTGTAACTCTTTTGAAGTTTGTAAATGCCTTGTATAATTCTGGTATAGTCGATATTTCTTCTCCATCGTATGTGTATATTGTACTTAATAGTCCATAACTATAACATGTTTTTACTAGGTTGGCATTTGTTTTTGGTTGTGCTATCAACCTATTATATCCTTGTAGTTTTTGGGTTATGTAGTCTTGGGTTGGTTCTCTGGTATTTTTCGATATTGGGTTGAGGTTTAGATATGTCTGTATTTTGTGGATATTTTCAATATATGATCTGGTTATGTGATTGTAAACTTTCTTTTCTTGGTTCAGGCTTCCTAAATATGATGTCATTTGTGGTGGTACAAATAATGGGTCTTTTGGTATTTTGGGTGTATATGGTTTGTCAAATATCTTGTTCATATTTGTATTTCTAACTCCTTTCTTTGTAGATGAACTTCCTGCAGCTGTATTAATACACATGTTATGGGTTTTAAGGTGTTTCCCAACGTCACCTTGTAGCTCTGGAATTTTATAGTCTTCCGATTGACGACAGGCCGGGTCAGTCATGCTGCTGACTTAGATTTTTGGCATCTTCTAGCTTTTGTATTCTCGTTCCCATATTATCCATTTGAGAGGATAATTTCTCAAGGATTGAGATCATATCTTTTGTTGTATCTATTTCTTCAGTTTGTGTAGCTTTGTCTTGATAAGTAGTCTGCAATCATATTTTTGTTAGTACTGATTACTTCAATTGTAAATGTAAAATTTTGTATATTCAATACAAGTCTTCGTATTTCTTTTGTTGTAACTGAATCTTGTATCTTCCTGGTTAGCCACCATTTTACTTGTGTATTCTCTGTTCTTATAATAAATTTATTATATACAATATATGGTTCGAATGCCAATAAACATTTATATACTGCATATAATTCTTTTCTATTAATTTCCCATTTTATTTCCGGGTTTGTAAATGTTCCTGAATAATATCTACAATGATGTTCTATTTTTTCTTTATCATACTTGTATTTTAATACTCCTCCATAACTTTTTTCACTTGCGTCTGATTCTACTATATATGTAAATTTTTTATCTTCATCCGGGAAGTATAGTTTTGGTAGATTTTTACATATTTGTTTAACTTTTCTTACTTGTTTTTTATCTTCTTCACTAAAGTGATACTCTATATCCTTTTTTAGATTTTTCTGCAATGGTTTTAAATTTTCTGCTAATTTTGGTATATATTCTCTTACTTGGTTTACTAATCCTAAAAATGATTGTAGTTTCTTTTTTGTATCTAATTGTTCATTTGAATTTATTATCTTTTGTACAATATGAGTTTGCATTTTAATTCCACTTTTATCTATTTCTATTCCTAGAAATTCTATTTGATTTTTCATTATTTCTGCCTTTTTTCTACTTAAGCTTATTCCCGATATTTCTATAATATGTATAAATTTTTCTAATAATCTTATATGCTCATCTTGTGTTTTTGAATATAATAATATATCATCAATATATATTATGCAATTTTCTAATTGTTTGAAATAGTTATCCATAAAATGTTGATATCTACCCGGTGCATTTTTATATCCAAATGGTAATACGTTCCATTCATAAAATCCTTGGGGTACAGTAAATGCTGTTAGTTTTTTGGATTCTTCTTCTAACTTTAAGTGGTAAAATCCCTGATTTACAATCAAATTTACTAAAATAGTTATATCCTTGGATTTGTCTTATTTTTAATATTTTATTTGGTATTGGGTAATTATATGTCTTAGTTTTTGCATTTAGGTTTCTATAATCAATAACCATTCTACTTTTTCCTCTTTTTTGTTCACTATGTTTATTTACTATAAATGCTGGACTTGTATGTTTACTATTGCTTTCTTGTATATAACCTTGTTCTAGTAATTCGTCAACATGTATTTTAAATTCATTTAAATCTTTGAAATTGTATTTTAAAGGTGTAACGACCCGGTCCGTCGTTACGGGAATTACCACCCCGTTACCTTGCATTTACATATATTGTGCTTTTAAAACAGTATTAGAGTATATCGGGTGAGTTAGGAGTGACTTGAATTGAAAATGAAACAAATAGCATGTTTGAAGAAAGCTTGAATATGAAAAGTCAACCAAGAGTTGACTATTGAGTTAGAGTGCTCGGAACCGGATTCCTGATGATTCGACTAGTTCCGGGGGATCAATTATGACTTAGGAGAACAATCGGAATTGAATTCGGAGGTCCGGTGTAGTTTTAAGCTTGAATTGGCGAATGTTGAATTTTGGTGAAAACCGGATGGTAGGTGATATTTTGATCCGGGGGTCGGAATGGAATTCCGACAATTTCTGTAGCTTCGTTATGTGATTTTGGATGTGTCTGCAAATTTTCAGGTCATTCGGGCATCGTTTGATCGGGTTTTGGGTTGAAGGTTAGTTTTGAAAGTTTTGAAGAAACTTAGGCTTGAATCCGTGGATAATTGGTGATTTTGATGTTTAGGATGGTGTTTTTATGATTGGAACAAGTTCGAATAAGGAATTAGGATGTGTTGGTGTGTTTGAATGAGGTCCCGGGGGCCTCGGGGTGTTTTCGGATGGTTAATCGGGATAAAAACATGGAAATTACAGGTTTGAAGAGTCCTGTTTCTGTTGTTTCCGCTCCTGCGGAATTATGGGCGCAGGAGCGGGTGCGCTGAAGCGGACGAGGAGCGCAGAAGCGCTGAGGACCGCAGAAGCGGAACATTGTCCGCTGAAGCGGAACCGCTGGAGCGTAAAAGTGAGCCGCAGAAGCGGCCAAGGGCTGTGGGGTGAGGGATCGCAGAAGCGGAAGGGGAGCCGCTTAGGCGAGTCCGCAGAGGCGGACGCCTAGTCGCAGAAGCGGAAATATCCGCAGGTGCGATCGAATCTCCGCAGAAGCGGACGCGTAGGAGCGGAAATTCTTCCGTAGAAGCGAAAATCGCTGTAAGTAAGTGTATCAGAAGTTAGAAAAATTTCAGAACATTTCACACATTTTGGGTCTCGGCTTTAGAGGCGATTTGGGCGATTTTGAAGAGAAATTCAAGGGAAATCATCAAGTAATCATCTATGGACTTAAACTATGATTAGTATTGGTAATATTATGCAATTATATCATGAAAATGGAGGAATTTGGGGTAATTTATGGAGGATTTAGCCCTAGTCTTGGACTTTAGAAAATCAAGGTTTTGAATGGGCAAATGGAGTCCGAATTTGGTAAAATTGATATGCTTAGACTCGTATTGAGACGAGGGTTCCAGAAATGTGAATTTCGTAAATTTTCGGAATGTGGGCCCGGGGCTCGGGTTTTGATAACTTTGGGAATTTTGATGTAAATTGAGATGTATTGATTGGGTGTCGTCCCATTGGCCTAAATTGTTGTATTTTTACTGTATTTGATCAGATTCTACGCGTGCGGAGCTTGATTCTCGTGGCAAGGGCATTGCGGAGTAGTCGTCGCGCCGTATTGAGGTGAGTAATAGATGTGGGTGATGACCAGCGGGTTCGAAACCCCGGTATACCACTTTGTGACGCCGTATAGCGGCGAGACACGCACACTCTTGAGAGTGCGGGGTCGATCATGAACTGGAGACTATATATTAGTCCAACCTGTTGATACCGTATTATTGGCTATTCTAGAGCCGTCGAACCTCCTTCTCGGATGGTTGCATATATATATATATATTGTGATAATGGCCACTCTTGAGCCGAGGAACCCCCTTCTTGGGCGGTTGAGTATACATGTGGGCCGTGAGCCACTTATTGGATCCCGCGAGGATCGTTATCATTGTCTTATCACATAGACATGCTAGTTTACTACTAGTCCGCAGCTATTTTTGGTTATTATGCTAATTTCCAATCTCTGGAACTTGATATTACTGTTTTCTAACTGAAAAATGATAAAAGAGTTTTCAAAAACTACTTTTGAGCCTGCGAGGCTGTATCTGCATATTAGTTGACTAGTAGTGGATCGGGCTGCACGCCGCAGCGAGATATATGTTGGATCGGACTGCACGCCGCAGAATATCTCTATGAGATGTGCTTGGGCTGTAGGAGCCCCTCCGGAGTCTGAACCCCCACAGTGAGCACGGGTACCCAAAATTGGAGTCGAGCTACACGCCGTAGCGGTCATATCATGCATTGCATTGCATTTAGCTACATCTGCTAGCTGTTATGCTATTTATTGGTATTTGTTGGTACAAGTACAGTGAAGATTGATTCTATGACAGGGTAGCTGATTATAGCTTTACATAGTGCTTTATTGCGGATTTCTTATCCTGCGCTGTCTTACCCTTGTTTATTACCACTGAGTCTGGCAGTACTCATTTTACTCCCCGCACCTTGTGTGCAGATCCAGGTACCTCTCAGCAGTGATCCAGTAGCTGTGCGAGGCGACGTTTGTGGATATTCGAGGTAGCTGCAGAGTCCGCAGGACCCGATATTCCTTCCTACTGTCTTTTGATTTTGTATTGACATTTCTTTCCGCACTTGGTATCTTGTAAACCTTTATACACTCATGTTCGGTAGAGGCTCATGACTCTTGACCCTTGGTCTATGGGAGTTGATGTATTATGGGACTTGGTTCCATGTTTTCGTTATTTGCATCGCTATTGCTTCGTGATTTAATATGCTTAAATAGGCTAAAAGAGAGCTTCTAGCTCCGTTGTTTATATTGATTGGTCAGGCTGGCTTAGCAATGTGCTGGGCGCCATCACGACCGGATTTGGGGTCGTGACAAGTTGGTATCAGAGCCTAGGTTTACTAGGCCTCACGAGTCTTGAGCCGGTTGGTAGAGTCTTGTGGATCGGTACGGGGACGCCTGTACTTATCCTCGGGAGGCTGCGAATCTTTAGGAAACACATCACATTTCTTGAACTCTGTCGTGCGATCTTGTTGTTCTGAGAACTGAACTTCTATATTCTATTCTCTCGCAGATGGCGAGAACGCGAGCATCGGGACGAGGTGGACGACCTCCATTGCCACCTGTTAGAGGCCGTGGGCGCGGTCGTGCTAGAGTTAGAGGTAGGGCGGCTGAGGCAGTGCCAGCTGACCCGCCTGTTGTACCAGTTCAGGAGCAGCCCCCAGTGGTTGATGCTCCAGCAGCCCCAGTTCAGGGCCGGACTATATCTATTGCTATTCCTGGTCTTCAGGAGACTCTTGCTCAGATATTATCAGTGTGTTCTGGTTTGGCTCAGGTAGTTTCGGCTACCGCTACTGTAGCGACATCTCAGTCAGGGGGTGGTCGGCAGACCCCTACAGCTCGCACACCTGACCCGGTTGTTCAGGGACTTCAGACGCCAGAGGCGGTCCCCGCTCAGGTGGTTGCACCGGTTATTCCTCCAGCCGCACCAGCTCCAGCTCCAGAGCATATGGTTCAGGTTATGCCCGAGGACGAGCAGCGTCGTCTTGAGAGATTTGGTAGACTTCAGCCACCCCATTTCAGTGGCGTTGAGGGCGAGGATGCCCAGGGTTTCTTGGATAAGTGTCAGAAGATGCTGCGTACGGCTGGTATTCTTGAGTCCAGCGGAGTTTCATTTACTACATTTCAGTTCACCGGTCCCGCATTTGATTGGTGGGAGGAGTTTGAGAGGCGTAGGCCTGCAAGAGCAGCACCTCTCACATGGCAGCAGTTCTCTACTCTCTTTCTAGAGAAATATGTACCTCGGTCTCGTCGCGAGGAGCTACGTCGCCGGTTCGAGTGGTTGATTCAGGGCGACATGTCTGTGACTCAGTATGAGCTTAGATTCACTCAGTTGGCTAGGCATGCCACATGGATGATCCCCACTGATAGGGAGAGGATCAGGAGGTTCATTGATGGCCTCAACTACTCTATCCGTATTCTTATGACCGGCGAGCGAGTTCTGTCATCATCGTTTGAGCAGGTAGCCGATATGGCACGCTCCATTGAGGCGGATCGTCGCCGAGAGAGAGAGGAGCGGGAGGCCAAGAGGCCTCGTGGTTCTGGTAGTTTCAGTGGTGCTCCATCTAGAGGGCATTCCCAGCAGAGCAGAGGTCGCTCATCTAGACCTTCTCATTCGAGCCGCCCAGAGCAGAGCGGAGGTTCTTATGGTCGTGGTCGACAGGGGTTTCAACAGGGTCAGTCATCGCTTGGTGCCCTCCCAGCCCAGAGTGCAGCACCTACTTCTCCAGCACCAAGTGCATGTTATGAGTGTGGTGAGTTTGGCCACATGAGGAGACATTGCCCTCGTCTACGTAGGGGCAGGACCCAGCAGAGGGATCAGCCCTCCTCTTCAGCACCATCTCAGTCTAGTAGAGGTGGAGGTCAGTCTTCTCGTGGTCGCCCCAGGGGCGAGGAGAGATCTGGTGGAGGCCAGGCACGGTTCTATGCACTTCCTGACAGGCGTGATGCAGTTGCCTCCGATGCTGTGATTACAGGTATCATTTCTGTCTGTCACAGAGATGCCTCTGTTCTATTTGATCCAGGATCCACATATTCTTACGTGTCCTCTTATTTTGCACATTATTTGGGTGCGGCTCGTGGTATTCTTGATTTACCCGTTCATGTATCCACCCCCGTGGGTGATACGATTGTTGTGGATCATGTCTATAGATCCTGTGTTATATCTATCGGGGGTCTGGAGCCCAGGCACATTTGTTATTGTTGGGTATGGTGGACTTTGATGTTATATTGGGTATGGACTGGTTGTCTCCGTACCATGCTATATTGGACTGTCATGCTAAGACAGTTACGTTGGCCATTCCTGGTATTTCTCGGATTGAGTGGCGGGGTTCGACCGATTTCGTCCCTAGCCGTGTTATTTCGTTCCTAAAAGCTCAGAAGATGGTTGAAAAAGGGTGTTTATCGTACTTAGCTTTTGTGAGAGATGTGGGAGCTGAGTCTCCTAGCATTGATTCTGTCCCCATTGTGAGGGAGTTTCCGGATGTATTTCCAGCAGACCTACCAGGCATGCCGCCTGACAGAGATATCGATTTTGGTATTGACTTGGTGCCGGGCACTCAGCCCATTTCTATTCCTCCCTATCGCATGGCACCAGCAGAGTTAAATGAATTGAAAGAACAGCTTCAGGAACTCCTAGATAAAGGTTTCATTCGTCCGAGTGTGTCACCTTGGGGTGCACCGGTGTTGTTCATGAAGAAGAAAGATGGCACAATGAGAATGTGCATTGATTACATGCAGCTGAAAAAGGTAACAGTGAAGAATAAATACCCATTGCCTCGTATTGAGGACTTATTTGATCAGCTCCAAGGAGCTAGTGTATTTTCTAAGATTGATCTTTGATCGGGCTACCATCAGTTGAAGACCAGGGACTCGGATATTATGAAGACAGCGTTCGGGACGCGATATGGGCACTACGAGTTCCTGGTGATGTCTTTCGGGTTGACTAATGCCCCAGCAGCATTCATGCACTTGATGAATAGTGTATTTCGGCCGTACCTTGATTCTTTTGTGATCGTGTTTATTGATGATATCCTTGTATATTCACGCAGCCAGGAGGAGCATGCACAGCATTTGAGAGTGGCATTGCAGAGGTTGAGGGAAGAGAAGCTTTATGCAAAATTTTCTAAGTGTGAGTTCTGGCTTGATACTGTGGGTTTTCTGGGACACATAGTGTCCAGTGAGGGTATTCGGGTTGATCCTCAGAAGGTTGAGGCAGTGCAGAATTGGCCCAGACCTTCCTCGGCTACAGAGATTCGGAGTTTTCTCGGCTTGGCAGGCTATTATCGTCGGTTTGTTCAGGATTTCTCATCTATTGCTTCACCGTTGACTAAGCTAACACAGAAGAATGCTCCATTTGTGTGGTCTGATGAATGTGAAGAGAGCTTTCAGAAGCTCAAGGAGGCTTTGACCACCGCTCCAGTACTTGTGTTACCATCAGCTTCGGGGTCATATACGGTGTATTGTGATGCTTCTAGAGTTGGACTCGGTTGTGTGTTGATGCAGGAGGGTAGAGTTATTGCATATGCTTCTCGTCGGCTAAAGCCCCACGAGAAGAACTACCCTGTTCATGATTTGGAGCTAGCTGCTATTGTTCATGCCTTGAAGATTTGGAGGCATTATCTATATGGTGTATCTTGTGATGTATATACAGACCACCGCAGCCTTCAGCATTTGTTTAAGCAGAAAGATCTAAATTTGAGGCAACGGAGATGGCTTGAGTTGCTTAAAGACTATGATATTACTATCTTGTATCATCCCGGGAAAGCCAATGTAGTGGCTGATGCATTGAGCCGGAAGGCTATTAGTATGGGTAGTTTGGCGTATATTCCAGTTGGGGAGAGACCCTAGCAGTTGATGTTCAGGCGTTAGCTAACCAGATGGTAAGGCTGGATATTTCTGAGCCCGGTCGGGTGATGGCTTATGTAGTAGCTCGTTCTTCTTTATATGATCGTATTCGAGAGCGCCAGTATGATGATCCACACTTACTTGTCCTTAAGGACAGAGTTCAGCATGATGATGCTAGGGATGTCACTATTGATAGTGATGGTGTGTTGCGGATGCAGGGCCGGATATGCGTGCCCAATGTTGACGGCCTTCGTGAATTGATATTGGAGGAAGCCCATAGCTCGCGGTATTCTATTCATCCAGGAGCCGCGAAGATGTACCAGGATTTGAAGCAGCATTACTGGTGGAGAAAGATGAAGAAAGTTATTGTGAGCCATGTGGCTCGGTGTCTAAACTGTCAGCAGGTCAAGTATGAGCATCAGAGACCTGGTGATGTATTCCAGCGTATTGATATTCCGGAGTAGAAGTGGGAAAGAATGACTAAGTCAGCTCACTTCATCCCAGTGTGTACTACTTATTCCTCAGAGCGGCCTGGCGGAGATATTCATCCGTGAGATAGTGAGGTTGCATGGAGTTCCTATTTCCATTATATCGGACAGAGGTACCCAGTTCACATCTCAGTTCTGGAGGACATTTCAGCGAGAGTTGGGGTCACAGGTAGAGTTGAGCACAGCATTTCATCCACAGACGGATGGGCAGTCTGAGCGTACTATTCAGATATTGGAGGACATGTTGCGTGCTTGTGTCATTGATTTTGGTGGTTCATGGGCTGATTATTTGCCTTTGGCGGAGTTTGCTTATAATAATAGCTATCAGTCCAGCATTCAGATGGCGCCGTATGAAGCTTTATATGGGAGGCGGTGTAGGTCTCCAGTTGGTTGGTTCGAGCCCGGCGAGGCTAGGTTGTTAGGGACAGAGTTAGTCCAAGATGTCTTAGATAAGGTGAAGGTGATTCAGGAGAGACTTCGCACAGCTCAGTCGCGTCAGAAGAGTTATGCAGACCGGAAGGTCCGAGATGTGTCTTATTCAGTAGGTGAGAAGGTGTTGCTGAAAGTGTCGCCTATGAAGGGTGTTATGAGGTTTGGAAAGAAAGGAAAGTTGAGCCCAAGGTTCATTGGACCTTTTGAGGTGCTTAGGAAAGTTGGGGAGGTGGCTTATATGCTTGCTTTGCCACCCAGTTTGTCGGGAGTTCACCCGGTGTTCCATGTATCTATGCTCCGGAAGTATGTCGGAGACCCGTCTCATGTGTTGGACTTCGGCACGATACAGCTAGATGAGGATTTGACTTATGATGTGGAACCAGTAGCCATTTTGGGTCGACAGGTTCGTAAAGCTGAGATCTAAGGATATAGCTTCAGTGAAAGTGCAGTGGAGAGGTCGTCCCGTGGAGGAAGCAACTTGGGAGACCGAGCAGGAGATGCGGAGCAGATATCCACACTTGTTTGATGCTCCGGGTATGTTTCTTAACCCGCTCGCGGACGAGCGTTTGTTTAAGTTGGGGAGAATGTAACGACCCGGCCCGTCGTTACGGGAATTACCACCCCGTTACCTTGCATTTACATATATTGTGCTTTTAAAACAGTATTAGAGTATATCGGGTGAGTTAGGAGTGACTTGAATTGAAAATGAAACAAATAGCATGTTTGAAGAAAGCTTGAATATGAAAAGTCAACCAAGAGTTGACTATTGAGTTAGAGTGCTCGGAACCGGATTCGGATGATTCGACTAGTTCCGGGGGATCAATTATGACTTAGGAGAACAATCGGAATTGAATTCGGAGGTCCGGTGTAGTTTTAAGCTTGAATTGGCGAATGTTGAATTTTGGTGAAAACCGGATGGTAGGTGATATGTTGATCCGGGGGTCGGAATGGAATTCCGACAATTTCTGTAGCTTCGTTATGTGATTTTGGATGTGTCTGCAAATTTTCAGGTCATTCGGGCATCGTTTGATCGGGTTTTGGGTTGAAGGTTAGTTTTGAAAGTTTTGAAGAAACTTAGGCTTGAATCCGTAGATAATTGGTGATTTTGATGTTTAGGATGGTGTTTTTATGATTGGAACAAGTTCGAATAAGGAATTAGGATGTGTTGGTGTGTTTGAATGAGGTCCCGGGGGCCTCGGGGTGTTTTCGGATGGTTAATCGGGATAAAAACATGGAAATTACAGGTTTGAAGAGTCCTGTTTCTGTTGTTTCCGCTCCTGCGGAATTATGGGCGCAGGAGCGGGTGCGCTGAAGCGGACGAGGAGCGCAGAAGCGCTGGGGACCGCAGAAGCGGAACATTTTCCGCTGAAGCGGAACCGCTGGAGCGTAAAAGTGAGCCGCAGAAGCGGCCAAGGGCTGTGGGGTGAGGGATCGCAGAAGCGGAAGGGAAGCCGCTTAGGCGAGTCCGCAGGGGCGGACGCCTAGTCGCAGAAGCGGAAATATCCGCAGGTGCGATCGAATCTCCGCAGGAGCGGACGCGTAGGAGCGGAAATTCTTCCGCAGAAGCGAAAATCGCTGTAAGTAAGTGTATCAGAAGTTAGAAAAATTTCAGAACATTTCACACATTTTGGGTCTCGGCTTTAGAGGCGATTTGGGCGATTTTGAAGAGAAATTCAAGGGAAATCATCAGGTAATCATCTATGGACTTAAACTATGATTAGTATTGGTAATATTATGCAATTATATCATGAAAATGGAGGAATTTGGGGTAATTTATGGAGGATTTAGCCCTAGTCTTGGACTTTAAAAAATCAAGGTTTTGAATGGGCAAATGGAGTCCGAATTTGGTAAAATTGATATGCTTAGACTCGTATTGAGACGAGGGTTCCGAAATGTGAATTTCGTAAATTTTCGGAATGTGGGCCCGGGGCTCGGGTTTGATAACTTTGGGAATTTTGATGTAAATTGAGTTGTATTGATTGGGTGTCGTCCCATTGG
The DNA here is from genome assembly GCA_032618575.1 of Nicotiana noctiflora. Taxonomy (NCBI): domain Eukaryota; kingdom Viridiplantae; phylum Streptophyta; class Magnoliopsida; order Solanales; family Solanaceae; genus Nicotiana; species Nicotiana noctiflora. The sequence continues at coordinate 93,778 of JASVEL010005712.1, forward strand.
CCTAAATTGTTGTATTTTTACTGTATTTGATCAGATTCTACGCGTGCGGAGCTTGATTCTCGTGGCAAGGGCATTGCGGAGTAGTCGTCGCACCGTATTGAGGTGAGTAATAGATGTGGGTGATGACCAACGGGTTCGAAACCCCGGTATACCACTTTGTGACGCTGTATAGCGGCGAGACACGCACACTCTTGAGAGTGCGGGGTCGATCATGAACTGGAGACTACATATTAGTCCAACCTGTCGATATTGTATTATTGGCTATTCTAGAGCCGTCGAACCTCCTTCTCGGATGGTTGCATATATATATATATATATATTGTGATAATGGCCACTCTTGAGCCGAGGAACCCCCTTCTTGGGCGGTTGAGTATACATGTGGGCCGTGAGCCGGTTATTGGATCCCGCGAGGATCGTTATCATTGTCTTATCACATAGACATGCTAGTTTACTACTAGTCCGCAGATATTTTTGTTATTATGCTAATTCCAATCTCTGGAACTTGATATTACTGTTTTCTAACTGAAAAATGATAAAAGAGTTTTCAAAAACTACTTTTGAGCTTGCGAGGCTGTATCTGCATATTAGCTGACTAGTAGTGGATCGGGCTGCACGCCGCAGCGAGATATATGTTGGATCGGACTGCACGCCGCAGGAATATCTCTATGAGATGTGCTTGGGCTGTAGGAGCCCCTCCGGAGTCTGAACCCCCACAGTGAGCACGGGTACCCCAAATTGGAGTCGGGCTACACGCCGTAGCGGTCATATCATGCATTGCATTGCATTTAGCTACATCTGCTAGCTGTTATGCTATTTATTGGTATTTGTTGGTACAGGTACAGTGAAGATTGATTCTATGACAGGGTAGCCGATTATAGCTTTACATAGTGCTTTATTGCGGATTTCTTATCTGCGCTGTCTTACCCTTGTTTATTACCACTGAGTCTGGCAGTACTCATTTTACTCCCTGCACCTTGTGTGCGGATCCAGGTACCTCTCAGCAGTGATCCAGTAGCTGTGCGAGGCGACGTTTGTGGATATTCGAGGTAGCTGCAGAGTCCGCAGGACCCGATATTCCTTCCTACTGTCTTTTGATTTTGTATTGACATTTCTTTCCGCACTTGGTATCTTGTAAACCTTTATACACTCATATTCAGTAGAGGCTCATGACTCTTGACCCTTGGTCTATGGGAGTTGATGTATTATGGGACTTGGTTCCCTGTTTTCGTTATTTGCATCGCTATTGCTTCGTGATTTAATATGCTTAAATAGGCTAAAAGAGAGCTTCTAGCTCCGTTGTTTATATTGATTGGTCAGGTTGGCTTAGCAATGTGCTGGGCGCCATCACGACCGGATTTGGGGTCGTGACAAAAGGTTTTTGTGTTATTATGCTATTTTCATCAATTAACTCTATTTTTACCTTTGTTTTATGTTTTTCCCAACCTTGTAATGGGTTTTCACTATATAATGGTTCTAGTTTTTCTTGGATTATTTTAACTGTATTTATTGAAAAAATAATTAATTCTATTTTATTATCATCTTCTTTTTCATTTTCTAATTTTTGTGTTATTTTTTCACTTCCTTTTATCCAATCAGTTGTTTTTCTTTTCTTTTTTAGAACTCTTTTTGCTCCTATTTTTTGTTTACATGGTGTTGTAAACCACCAATGTGTTTTAGTTATTACATGTGGGTATAGTTTATCTAAGAATGGTATTCCTAGTAGAATATCTCTTGTTGGTAATTCAAAATTGTATATTTCTTCTATAATAAGTATTTTATCCCATATTTGTATTTTTATATTTTTTGATTTGTGAGTAATTATACTTCCTTCATTATTAAATCCTGTTACTGGTAAGGGTGTTCTAAGTTTTTCCCATTTCTCTTCTGGTAGACAATTATATCTACATAGGTTTACTTCTGATCCTGTGTCTATCATAGGTGTATAGTATCTATTATAGTATCCTTCCACTATTATTTTTACTAGTATATGTATTTTCATATTTATAATATAGTTCTTTTTATTGTTACTTTCTTATTTTCATAATGTATGATTAGTTGTTCATTATCTAAGTTGTATGGTTTAACTTTTTCTAGCCATTTTATTCCTAATATAATATTTTTATCTCCCTGATATATTTTAAATCTTATTATCATAATTATTCCTCCTATAATTATTTCTTTTTCCGCTATTTCTTCACTAATTATCATTCCTTTAGGTAATTCGGGGTATAGTTTTTCACTAGTTAATATTTCATCTTCTGTAATTAATTCTCTTGTTATATAATTTTCTTCTTGTCTTGTATTTATTAGTATTAAATATTTTCTTCCATTCATTACTCCTGTTATGTAATGATGATGATGTTTTATTTCTCCTGGTAATTGTTCTATAAGTTTAGGTATTTTATATCCTATTTTATCTGATGTATTTGTTTTATTTGATGATGTTTGTCCTACTTCAAAACTTAATCTTTTTGATGTGCTTAATCTTTCTTTTACTATGTCTAATTCTTCTTCTATGTTTAATTTATTATAACTATATTCATTGTTATCTATAACTGTAACTATTCTTTCAAAAGGATTTTCTATCTTTATTTTGTTTATTTTATTTCTTGCCATTATCTTATGTTTGGTTGTTAATATGTATAAGTTTTTACATCTTGCTTTAAATATCTTACTACCTGGGGTTAATTCTATTCCTGACATTTTCCAGTATAATACAAGTGATTTATCTATATTTTTATCATTTATCGCTACTGAATAGTTAGCACTAATTATGAATTTAAATTTTTGGTATATCAAGTTTCCTCTTACTGCACTTATTATGCTTTTTTCTATAGGTTGTATTATTCTATCATCTGCTAGGTAAATTTCTATTGGTGTATCTATCCCTTCTCTAAAACATGCTTTTATTAATATTTCGGTTCCTCCTAGATGTACATATTTAATTGGGTTTTTTGCCCTTATATCTTGTATTTCTTTATTTATTATTCGTTTATTTATTATTGGTATTTTAGCTTTTCCTTTGGTGTATTTACAGTCTATTATGTGTTCTTTTTGGCTAATTTGGTATTCTTCTTTACTTCTTTTAAACCAATTTTTCATTTTTGGTATATCTAATATTTTTTCTACACTTAAGTCTAATTCTTTTCCTTTTATTTGTTCAAATATATTTTCATCAAATATTACTTTTTGTTCCGTAGATTCTTCATCTTGGTATTCTTCTTGGGTTATTATATTTATTTCTTTTTCAGTCATCTGTTAATTCATTGTCTTCATTATCTGATTCTAATATTGATTCTAATTCATTTTCTGATAATTCATATATACTATCATTACTTTCTAATTCATAGTCTATATATTCCATTTGTACGTATTCTTCATCGTTTATTATTATTTCTGATACTTGCTTAGTTCTTTGATTTTTAGGTATTTTACAATCTTTTGCTAGATGTCCTAATTTTCCACAATTATAACATTTACATTCTGATAATTTTTTCTTAGGTCGGTATTGTCTTTTGTTATTAAACTTCTTTACATAATATCTTCGTCTAGGTCTTTTATACTTAAATTTTGACTTATACTTTTTGTATTTTTTAATTTTATTAAGCTTTTTATTATAGTATCTTTTATTGCATCCAAACTGGGGTGCTGTTTTATCTTTACAACATGTCAAGTTTTTTATTAATGTTTTTTCCATTTTAATATCTTCTTTATGTTTTTCACATAATTCTGCAAACCAATTTTGTAGGTATTTAATTCTTGCTCCTAAAGTATCTTGTAATGCTGCATTGTTCCAATCTTTTAATATTTTTGAACTAAATGGTTCTGGTAACTTTGAAAAATATAATTTTCTTATTTCTTTACTTTCTTCTACACTATATATTCCTTTGTAATAAAATTCTTTAAATGCACATGTATATTCGTCTATATAACACATATTACATATTGCTAATTTTGACATTAAATTTCTATTTAATATTTTTTCTCTATGCTGTTCTACTATTTCCGTTTCTGCACTACCAAATTCATTTCTTATAGTTGTTTCATATTTATGTAAAATTTCTATAAGTTGTTGTAGCTTTTTCACCATTAAGTTTTTTATCACTTCTTAATACTCCTAAGGCATCTTTATTTATATTTTGTAACCATAATTTAGTCGTTCCTATTATTGTTCTTTCTATGTATTCTGGTACATCTGATATTCCTATTTTATTATCTATTATTTGTTTTGTCATGTATCCTACCCATAACTGTATTGTCTTATTTATATCTTTTACACAGTCTAGATCTAAGAAATTATGTTGTATCGTTGTTGGTATTTGTGTTGGAATCCATTTTGTATATTTTGGTTCTTTATCATTTCTATATGTTTTCTTAAAATTATTTTCGTAATTTATATAACTTTTTTGCTTTATTTGTGTATCTTTTGTTCCTGATGTACTAGGTTTTTCATCTATTATCGCATTTATTTCTATACGATTATTTCTACCTTCTTCATTTTGTTCGACTTGCGCTATATTTTCTAAAATTTCCGTATATGTTTCACTTGTTTCTGAATAATTTTCTAGATCACTATTATTATTTGGTTCATTTATTTCTTCTGTTCTAATTATTTCTAATTTTTCTTCCTGTAATTGTTCTTTGAACTTATTTATTTCAAGTTGTAATTTATTTTCTTGTTCTTTTTGTCTGATTTCATATAGTTCTTTTAACATATTTAATTCTTTTTCTAATTCTATTATTTTAGCATTTTTTGTTTCTTCTATTTGTTTTATTTCTATTTTTGATTGTTGTTTAATTTTTTCTATCTCATATTTTCGGTCTATTTCTTCATTTTCTCTTGTAATCCTAACTAAAGCAGTTAAACTATCTTCTAATTTTAGTGATCCTTTTTCTAACATTAGATATAAGTTATCTCCTATTTTCTTATATTTTCTTCCTATATTAGAAAATACAATTTTTATTTTTAGTCCTTCTGGGTTTTCATATGTTTTTTCGTCTACTGCAAATTCTTCTTTATTCATCTTTTAAGTTGTATTATTAGTTTCCACTCTAATTCTGAGATTATATCTATAAGTTGTTCTAATCTTTCATTATTATTTTTAGAGATTTTTAAATAATTAAATTCACAATAACAAGGACAACCCATTTGCAAGATCCTACAATCAACCTGAGAACATGCATAGTTTATGTTTTCTTGTAATGTTTTCTCATTTGATGAAGGTTTAGCTACACACCAAGTTTTCTGCAAAAACCAAATGCAAAAAAGATTAGTAATCCATTCACTTAATTATTAACTTATAATTTTCCCATTTTAAGTATTTTTGAGTTCTTTCGGGAGGCTTGGCGTAACTAGTAAAGTTGTTGTGGAAATAACCCTTTGAATGCAGGGTGTTCACCCGAACACCCTTCGCCGAAAAATTACACTGTATATATAAGGTAAAATCTATTTTTTACTTTTATATATTAAGTTTTGAACACCCTTAAACACTATCCAAAAGTGTAGTTTAGTGGTCAAGGGTGTTCAAAATTTATATAAGGTCATAAGTTCTATTCCCACTAACTACAAATTTTTTTTTTGAACACACTTCATGAGGGTTCTGGCTCCGCCACTGCTTGAATGCATGGTAAGACTACGCACTATAAATCTTAAGACCATGCTCCTCCTTTTTTAAAAGTGTTTTTGAGTTCTTGAAGTTACCTGTTGATTTGCTAACACCAATGTTCCCACCGTAAAAACAAGAAGAAACAGTAAGTATCATATTAACCACCATTCTGTAAAGAAAGAGTAAGAAAAAAGTAGATCATCAAATTTTGTAGAACGGATTGCCAATGCTTAAAATAAGGCAACTAACCAATAATTACATTGATAATGTATAAATTGTATTACATTCTATGTTGCTCGAACTTTACGAAAATATCACTACATGTCTGTCGGATCCTTCAAAAATGGTGTATTTTAAAGGATGCGACACTGAGTATTTCAGTTTTTTGGAGAGTTCGTGCAACATAGAATACACCATCAATGAATATAAGGTATATAGATATGAGAAATGAACAAAATAAGATGTCTAAATCAAATGTCAAAAGTTAAATGGGTTTTTTCCAAGAGAAAATAGTTCAAATTATTGTACTCTTAACTCATTTTGAGCCAATGACAGAGCAAGTGATATAGTAAGAGTTTGTGTACACACCTGAAATGTGGGACAAAAGTAAGATAAAAAGGGGGAGTACTGCTTTAGCCATAGATTTGAGTGTTTTAAAACGGGGTATACTTTGCCAAAAGCTATTGAGTGACTTACGAGTTGATCTGACACCAAGTACCCAATATGAAATTGAAAGGTGTTCCTTTAAGCACTAAAGTCGTCCGCTTTCTCACCGGCCGTTAGTTGTAAGAAGTGCAAAACAGAGGTGGGGTAGCTTCAGATTGCAGAAAAACAGAAGCTAAAGTGGTTGTGTGATTTTCAGTGAGCAAAAGGTTCAGAATTTTAAGGAGAGAAAAAGGCAGAGGAGGCTTAACGGCTATTTTTACTTGGATAAGAGCCGTTACAGATTAGGTGGAATCTTGTGGGGAGTAAAAGGGACAAAGAAAAGTCTATTAGAAACAGTAATGCTTTTTTTAATTTACAAATTGCCTTTTTATATTCTAATAATCAAGCTATTGGAAACAGTAACCGTTTGGCCCTGAAGAATTTTTATAGCATTTGCCGCTACTAAAGTCATATTATTTGCAACTACGTATTTGACCATCTCATTTTGATGGAGAAAAAAACCCAGTAATAGTCAGGTTTATAATTGGTAATTGAACAATAGTTATAATTTCAAAAATAATCAAAATTTAGCCACTTTTACATATAAAGACAAAATCTGAATAAAAACACTCTTAAAAATTCAGAAAAATACTAGTTTAGATAATAAATTTGCATCGAGAAAATATAATCAAGACCGAAAGATATCGCAACAATCGTAGTATTTTATTTCGAATAATATGAGTGTACAATCTCTATGAATCCTCTGATTCTTCTTTTCAAAGTTAAATAAATTCAAGCGCACTTAAGCTTGATCTTGAATCTATGTTTGTTGCCCCGAACAATCATCTTATTCTTGAGCTTGAGCTTGATGCTTGGACTTGAACTTGATTTATTCTTCGTTCATGATCTTGAACTTGATTTGTTCTTTATTCTTGAGTTGAACTTGACTTGTTCTTCGTTCTTGAGCTGGAACTTGATTTCTTAAAATTAAATTTTAAGCTTGAAACTTGTGGAGGAATTTATAGTGTTTGATCTACGAGCTCTTTCTTACTTCTTGTTATAACTTCTGGTGTCTTTAATGAGTTATTAAGACCCCTATTTATACTTTTGAAAGGGATGAGTCATGATAAGAACAAACTCTTTCTGACCAATCGAATTGAAGTGTGACATGACTGTATTTGATTGGCCAAAACATGTCACTTGCACATGTGGCGCGACTTCATTGGCCTTTTAGTGTGACTTGGCATGCCTTGTCATTTTGACATGTGGCATAATCCTATTGGCTCTTTCGTTTGACTTGGGGCGCCACACCAGTTGACACGTGGCACCAAATTGGGCCTCTAGGAAGATGACATCTTGGACCTAATAAATTGGGCTCATTACTTTAGCCCAATTGTATGGGTTGTCCAATAATATTGGACTTTTACTATTTATCTAAATATGTCAGCCCATAATATTTGTTTTGGACTAATATATATAAAATATAGTTCATAATATTTTATCGAATTAAATTCGATATGATTTAACTGCTTACGAATGCTCCCTACTTCAGGACTTGTCAAGGTGTAGACTTGTCGAGCTTTGAAGACAAGAATCGAAGTATGTATGTGGTCAAATTTGGCCCTATACATCTCTACTGCGAAGGGTACGCCCAGTAAGCGTATGTCTACTAAAATAAAGGTACGGCTCGGACGTAAGGATGAAGGCGACGCTAGCTAAAATCCATCGTCCTCGCTAGGAGGACGACGACCACTTTTTGTACTTTTATAATTATTTCAAGGAAGGCCTCCTCCTATATAAAGGGGGTCTTCCCATTGTAAAAGGGCATCAGTGTTATTCTTGAATAATACGACTCTCTCATTTGACCCTATTCTCTCTCTATCTCTATCTCCAACGAACATCTTTTATTGAATTCATATTATCATCTTATAATATTTGATCTACAACAATAACATTATTTTTACATCTCTAGGTCTATTATATTTGATTACGATTTACCCTTTCATATTGTTGATTGTTTTCTAGCTTACAAAGTCTATTGTCAACTTTTGAGCCAAACAATTTGGCATCGTCTCTAGGGATTACGAGAATCAAAATCATAGCATCCACCTAAAGATCAACCAACTACCTTTCTCTACACCACGCGAAAACAAAAAATGGCCAAAAATAACACAAGATCGAAAGCTATAGTGGGTTTCACAACCAATCTTCTTGGTCCTCTCAACGAGGCCAGTGACGATTTCATCATGAATGCATCCCCAGCATCACACCAGGTCCGGAGATCTCATCTTCCCAATCCAAAGATCTGACGATCTTGCACGAAAAAGAAGCTTCCACGTCTGCTGCTAAAGAAGCACCCTCAGTGGTTAAAAAGCTACTGGAAGAGTGGTTAAAAATCACCCTAAGTCGCTTGGTTGAGAAATCACCGCAAGGCAACATTGGGCGTGTACCGACGGTGAGCACCACCGCTGCCATGGGCGAACCTGAGGTCACACGAGTAAATAACCAACCTATCGAGGCACAGACCAGCGATGGTACTCTAACAGCTATCCTAAAGAAATTCTAAGAAATGGAAAACGAAAACGAGGCACTCTGTGACCAAATAAAGGAACACCAGGAGAGGGTCGACAAGATCCCCGGAGCTCCCAAGTTGCTACCAAAACGCGACGTGGGGAGGTTCGTAGAACAACCCTACACTGAAGAAGTTACCCCTTACTATATCCCAAACACCTTTAAGATGCCTCCCTACTTGATGGTGTACGATGGACTCACAGATCTCGAGGATCATCTGATCCACTATGTCACTGCTGTGAAGGGCAACGACCTATCAAAAGAACATGTACCATTGGTGCTGCTGAAGATGTTTGGCGAGACATTAATAGGAGGGGCCTTTGATATGGTACTCTTAGTTACCAGCTACGGCGATATCAACATTCGAGGAAATGGCGGATAAGTTCATCACCGCCCATGCGGGTGCAAAGAAAGCGGAAGCAAGGGTCAACGACATCTTCGGCGTCAGACAAACCACAGGAAAAAGGCTCAGGGACTTCCTAACCAGGTTTAACAGGGTAAGGATGAGGTTGCCAAACGTATCGGAAGGTATGGCAGACACTGTTTTCTAGAACGGGCTAAGTAGGGACGGTGCGAGGGCGACCAAGAAGCAGCTGAGCCTCCTCATGAAATATCCCCCTACCACATGGGAGGAAAACCACAACGCCTATTGCGCCGAGGCACGAGAAGACGAAGATGATCTTAATGGGCCAACCCAATGGCTAACAGTGATACACTTAGAAACAAGGAGAGATCGACGCAATGAAAGACGGCGAGAACAAAAATAGGGACCGACATCAGCCATACATCAGATCCTCCCATCCGCCACCAAGACATACGTATGCCTTTCAGCGATATGTTTCCCCACTCCAAAATAAAAGAGGTATGCCCTCCTTATTATCTGCCCAATAACTTTTGCGTGTCTCCTACAGAAATATTGTACGCACTGGAGAAGCTGGGCACCAAGATGGAGTGGCCGCAGAAGATGAAATCAGACCCTGCCACAAGGAAATCAAACGTCCTATGTGAGTTCCATTAGGAATGGGGACACAAGACCGATGACTGCATAGGCCTACGACAAGAAGTGTTCAGGATGCTGAACCAGGGATTCCTAAGGGAATTACTCAATGACAAAGGGAAAATAAACTTTTCATGCGGACGGGAACAACCCCGCGGGCCGCCAAAGCCACCTTCCCCAACATGAATGATAAACATGATTGTCGTAGCTGGCGACGACATAGTGATCAATCACGTGAAATTCGCCAACACACACAGACTGAAGCGGACCATCGCCCATGAATGGTATGACGACTTCGAAGATCGTGTCAATTTCAATAAGTCTGATGCCGACACCTTGTCTTTGCCCCATTATGATGCTTTAGTTATTACTTTATGTATCGCTGATACGGATGTTAAAAGAGTCATGATCGACAATAGAAGTGTCACCTATATTATCCACCCAAGGCTCCTCTCATAAATGGGACTCGAGGATAGGGTAATACCATGATGCATAACACTAACTGGTTTCAATAATGCAAAGGAACGAACATCCGAAAAAATAACAAGGCCCGTCTTAGCGGGAGGAGTCACGCTGGAAATAACTTTGCACGTGATGAACCAAGAAACGGTGTATAACGTCGTCATAGGAATCCCGTGGATACACACCATGCGAGTGGTCCCTTCAAGCCTTTACCAAGTGATCAAATTCTCTACCCCATGGGGATTATACAGCATCAGACCATGCACCACACAGGAATGCTACAAAATAGCTCAAGATTGCGCCCATACCCAACAACTGAAGGGGGCGAGTGCGGAGGCATAACAATTAGCCATGTCGGGGACCAAAGTCGACCAGACAGGGTATGCCATTAGAGATCCCGGCGCCATGGAAGCTTGTAAAGCAATGGTCGAAGATCTTGACCCAGTCCAATTGGAAAACACCGACCCAGCGAAGAAAGCCTACATCCGGCACAACCTCGCCAACCCAAGTAAGTATCATGAAATCCTGACTAACCATGCAGATATATTTTCTTTCTCCCATTCAAATATGCTAGGGATTCCGAGAGATATCGCCACCCACAAGCTAAACGTCGATCCATACATCCGCCCATACGACAAATGAGAAGGAAATTCAATGCCGCAATCAATGAAGCGGTTAGTGAGAAAGTAGACAATCTACTTGCCAACGGCTCCATCAGGGAATCAAATTACCCCCAATGGGTTGCCAACGTCGTCATGGTGAAAAAGAAAAATGGGAAGTGGAGAATGTGCGTAGATTTCACCGATCTAAATAAAGGATGCCCGAAGGATTCATTCCCACTACCTCACATCGACCAACTGATCGACGCCACCACAGGATATGAGCTGTTGAGCTTCCAAGATGCCTACTCCGGCTACAATCAAATCATGATGGCCGAGGAGGATCAGGAGAATACGACTTTCATCACCCATCAAGGGACTTACTGCTACAAGGTAATGCCCATTCGGGCTCAAAAATGCAGGGGCTACATATCAGAGACTGGTCATTAAGACATTCAAAGAGCAGCTCGGTAAGACTAGGAAAGTCTATATCGATGATATGCTGGTGAAGTCAACAAGAAAAGAGGACCACATCGACGATATAAAGGAAGCCTTCGGAATATTAAGGAGGTACATGATGAAATTGAACCCCGAGAAATATGCCTTCGGTGTAGCCTCATGGAAATTATTAGGATTTCTAATATCAGAACGAGGTATCGAGGTCAACCCAGATCAGATCAAAGTGATAGACACAATATCTAAGATGTTGAACAGCAAAAAATAGATGTAGAAGCTGACAGGGCGAATAACCGCCCTATCTAGGTTCATCTCGTGATCCTCCGACAGATGCCACAACTTCTTCAACGTACTGAGGAACGACAATGGGTTACAATTGCAATGAGGAATGCATCGAAGCTTTGAGAGAACTGAAGGCATACCTATCTTCGCCACCACTACTAGCCTAAGCAAACCCAGGCGAGCCCCTGCTGGTGTATCTGGCCGTATCCGAGGTCGCTGTCAGTGCAGTATTGGTTCGCGAGACCAAAGGTATGCAATCCCCCATTTACTATATTAGAAAAACATTAGTGGACGCCGAAACACGGTATCCACACCTTGAAAAATTAGCTCTGGCGCTGGTCGTAGCTTCACGGAAGCTCCGATCCTATTTTCAATGCCACCCCATAAAAATAGTGACAACCTTCCCTTTGAGAAGCATCCTACATAAGTTTGAGTTATTAGGCAGGCTTACTAGATGGGCCATAGAGCTCAGCGAGCACGATATCTCATATCTCCCAAGAACTGCCATCAAGTCGCAAGTACTCACCGACTTCATAGCCGACTTCTGCGTAGAAATACTACAGAGGCGGAATGAGAGGCACATCGTGCCCCCTCCAATACCGACCTATGGGCTCTTCACACTAACGGTGCCATGAATGCCTCGGGATCGGGACTGAGACTCATTCTCGAGGTCCCCAAAGGCAAAATAATTTGCTAGTCCATATGATGCCCCGAGATGACTAACAACGACACCGAGTACGAGGGTGTTATTGCAGGTATAAAATTAGCCATCAAGTATGGAGCTCGACGACTCATTCTCCATTGCAATTCCCAGCTCGTGGTGAACCAGGTCACTAGGACTTAACAAATCAAGGAGTAGAGATTACAAAAGTACCAGTCAGAAATCCACAGATTAATAACTGAGCTCGACGAGTGCCGCTTCGAACAGGTATCGAAGGCGCAAAATGATGTGGCAGACGATTTAACAAAATTGGCCGCAACCACTAAAAACTTCGACAAAGAAAGTGTGGTCACCCTCCTTCATTCAGCCATTGATCATACTAAGGTACTCCTTAAATTGGACTTGGGAATGACACAACCAGTTTTTGTCCTATATGCAGGATGGAACACTCCCGCCTAATAAAAAAGAAGCCAAGAAGCTCTGCGTACAGGCCGCAAGGTATTGCTTGATAAACCACGAGCTCTCAAAAAGATGTTTGGCAGACCCCTAGCCAAGTGCCTAGGGCCGCACCAAATGATGTCAGTACTCGAAGAGGTACATGAAGGTCACTGTGGCACCCACACAGGTAACCACACCCTCATGCGCTACATAATACGGGTCGGCTACTATTGGCCAACTATGAAAAAAGACATGGCGGAATTTGTCCACCGATGTGAACAGTGCCAAAAGTACGCCCCTATGAACAACCAACTAGGAGAGCCTCTCCACTCAGTCACTTCCCATCGCCTTTCATCAAATGGGGAATGGACATAGTCGGTCCGCTACTAGCAGCATGAGGAAAGGCACATTTTTTATTAGTTTTAACTGACTATTTTCCAAGTGGATGGAAGCAGGTGCGTATGCCCAAATACACGAATAGGAAGTCATCGCATTCATATGGAAGAATATCATCTGTCGCTTCAGCATGCCCAAAGAAATCAGCTGTGCAGCGGACGATAGTTTATTGGTCAAAAGACAATAGAGTTCTTCGACAAATGGAATATTAAGCGAATTCTCTCCATGCCATACCACCCCTCCGCCAACGGCCAAGCAGAGTCATCCAACAAAAGAATACTAAACATACTGAAGAAGTTGCTCGAGGACGCCAAAGGGCTATGGCCTGAACTACTACTGGAAGTGTTTGGGCATAATGAACCACACCCAAATCCTCTACAGAAGAAACACCATACTTACTGGTCTACGGAACCGATGCGGTCATACTAGCGAACCAAGCTTGAGGTATTCACATACAAGCAGAGCAGAGAACGACATGAACAGACTTCAAGACCTTGATGAGGCCAATGAAAGAAAAGAAATAGTCCACATAAGAATGGTGACCCAGAAACAACAAGATGAAAGGTACTACAACAAGAATTCCAAAATATGACCACTCAAAGTGGGTGACTACGTCCTCAAAGACAAAATGGCATCAAAAGACCCAAGCGAAGGAAAGATGGGCACCAACTAGGACGGACGATACAAAATCACAGCAGAAGGAAATAAAGGAGCATTTCAATTAGAAACAATGGAAGGAAAGACACTCCAAATAATTTGAATGTCGCCCATCTCAAGTATTTCCATTTTTGAAAGGCGTCTCCTGAGTCGCACCCTTTCTCCCTTACCCAAGTTTTGTCCCAATTGGGTTTTCTCGGGAATGTTTTTAACAAGGCAGCAGAGGGGACACCATGAGATTCTTACGAAACAAGTTTATCACACCAACCACTCCATACGCCCTCCTGATTGGCATAAAAAAGGGACTGGACTAGCCATCTCCAATGTATGAACGGCTAAAGCCATCTCCAATGTATGAACGATTATGGCCATCTCCAATGCATGAACGACTAAGGCCATCTCCAACATGCAAATGGCTAAGGCCACCGTCGTCAATAAGTCGACTCAGCTGGACTACGACAAACAAAATAACTTGATGATAGTCAAAGTCACGTACATTACCAAGGCCATCTCCAACGTGCAAATGGCTAAGGCCACCATCGTTAATAAGTTAACCTAGCTCGACTACGACAAACGAAATAACTCGACGATAATCGAAGTCACATACATGGATAAGGCCATCTCCAACATGCAAATGGCTAAGGCCACCATCGTTAATAAGTCGACCCAGCTCGACCACGACAAATGAAATAACTCGACGACAGTCGAGGTTACGTATACGGCCAAGGCCGTCCCCATCATGTAAAAGGCTAAAGCTATCATCACAGTAAGTCGACCCAGTTCGACTAAAATAAATGAGTACTTGACGACAGTCAATGTTACATACATGGCTAAGGCCATCGACAATATTACGGCTAAGGCTGCCGTCGCCAGCAGTCGCTAACCCTGTTCGATTGCGACACAAGGCACATAAATAGCAGATGAAACAACGCTACTATTAACTAAAGCTACCACTATTGAGCATTAAAGCCGCCTCCTATCGGTGGATAACACAAGCAACGTTCGAAAAACACACTAAGAACCTTACAAACAAGCAAGCATCCACTCTGCAGAGACAAAATACCAGAAATAAAAGATACAAAAGGAAAAGAGTAACAGCAAAAGTATAACTTCCATTATCATAAAAAAAATATATGTACAAAAGAACCTATTTACATTCCCAAATATAGCAAAACAAAATAAACACAAGTCCTAAGGAGGTCCGCCATCCCGTGCACCGGCCCCCGCCGGTCCGCCATCTCGTCCATTGCTGCCCCCAGCCTGATAAGTTGCAGAGATCCAGGACCCGGAACCTAGGCGGTTAATGTCTTCGGAATTATAGCCCGTCAGGTCTGGGGAATCTGAACTATATCTGTAGGCTTCATAGGTGACCTGAGCTATACGCCGCTAATCCTGAACCTCCGCCTTAGTATCTCAGCCCGCAGCGAAGAACTCTTCGAACACGACTAGTGTAATGACCCGACCGGTTGTTTTGGGTACTAACGCTCCGTTCAGCAGTCGGAGGCCATGAACATCTTCATTTAAAGTATTATGACTTGTACGCGTTGTCAGAGTTCATTTTCGGGAAGTACATAGTTGATTTGGGAAGAGAATTCTCATTCCAAAAGCTTAAAGTTGAAAGAATGAACCAGGATTAGAATTTTAAGTAAACAACCTTGGAATCAGGATCTGAAGGTTCTAGTAGGTTCGTATGATGATTTCGAACTTAGGTGTATGGGTAGTGTAGGTTTTGGATTACCCGGAAGCATTTTGGCGCCTATTGTAGAAGTTGGCATTTTAGAAGGAATTTCATAAGTTTGGCCTGAAGAGCATTTTAGTGTTATCGATGTCCGTTTGGGATTTCGAGACTGTGACTAGCTCCGTTTAGTGATTTTGGAGTTGGGGGCACGATCGGAAGGGAATTCGGAGGCCCGTAGATCATTTTGAAGCCATTTGGCCTAAATATAAGAAGTTAAAGGTTTTTGGAGTATTTGACCGGGGGTGTTGTCTTTTTGATATCAGGGTCGGAATAAAATTTTGGAATTTTAAGTAGGTCCGTAATGTCAAATATGACTTGCGTGCAAAAATTAAGGTCAATCAGACGTGATTTGATAGGTTTCGACATGGAAATAAAAGTTGGAAACTTTAAAGTCCTTCAAGCTTTAATTGAGGTGTAATTCATAATTTTAGTGTTGTTTAATGTGATTTAAGGCCTCGATCAAGTCCGTAATGTGTTTTGGGACTTGTTGGTGTTATTGGTCGGGGTTTCGGGGGCCTCGGCTGTGTTTCGGGTTGTGATCACGCTCTTATTTGATGTTTCAATGTTGTTTCTTTGAACATAAAGGGGTACCATATTAATAAAATGAGCTCCAAATTCAGTTTTGTTTGAACCACTAGATCCGTATTGAAATTTTGGAGTCATAGCAAAAATAATCGTCGAATTTGGACATCGTATGAGGAAGTTATGCTCATTTCAGTGTCGGGGGAATCTGGTTGCTGTCAAAACCGTATAAGCGGAAATTGACTGCGGATGCGGGACCGGAAAAGCGGATATAGAACCGCAAAAGCTGTCCTAGATAGGCGAAAAATATCTGTATAAGCGGAAAGGTCCGCATAAGCGGAAAATTATCCGCAAAAGCGGAAAATGGGCCTCGGCAGAGACTTTAAGTCCAGAAAATGGTCATTTCTCCACCATTTTAAGTCAATTTTGAGAGCTTTTGGATGGCGATTGAAGGGAGTTTCAACTAAGATAGATTGGAGGTAAGTTTTATGAGTTAAATGCATGATTTTATTGAAGAATCATCCTATAAATCCATGAAAACATAGCCAAATCATATGCAATTAGGGCTTGAGATTGAAATTATAAAATGGTGATTTGAGGGGTCAAACAAACTCCAATTTTTGTGAATTTGGTATGTATAGACTAGTGGTGAGGTATGGATCATATTGGTGTAAAAATTTCTTGATTCCGGGCACGTGAGGCCGGGGGCTTTTTGGTCATTTCACAAAGCGAAGTTGGGAAATTGTATAATATGAATTGTTAGCAAGTATTTGTGTATATTCCCATTAGTTAGCCATTATTTGGATAGTTTTAGAGCATTTTTGAGTTGGTTCATGCTTTCGAAAGAATGTGGAATGCGGATAATGGACCTTCGGAGCGAGGTGAGTCTCTTTTCTAATTGTGTGAGAGGGAATTTACCACATAGTTGAGTAAAATGGTTATGTGCTCTTATTTGTGGGGGCTACGCATGCACGAGGTGACGAGAGTCCATGCGTAGATACTATTATGCTATTATCCGGCTAGTTAGGACTCAAAGGCATGTATACGTGGATAAATTGTGAACGCATTGGTAGCTTATATTGCTTAACCCACATCGAATTAGTAAGTAAATTTCTAAAAGAATTAAACTTCATTTCTTAAATTGTCTAAGGAGAATTGGTTTTATTTGAATAAATATTTTCTGATAAGTTCTTATGTGACTAATTGAGCATGTACATTATGTGTGCCTGCGTCGCATGGAAGATTCGCGAATAGGATATGTGTTTAATTATGGAAAGGGCCGAACGCCTCGGTGATAATAGATGCATCTATGGTTGGTGCTGCTCGACCCTCGGCAGTGCACAATTTACATTATGTTGGAGCGGGCCGTCAACCTCAGCGTGATTTGCGCATATTTAGTTGTTACTTAATAATTGTAAATTTTTGAATTGACCCTACGTGGCTTGATAAAAACTGGTAAGATAATAAAGAATAAACCTTGGAAGCTCTGGGTTCATTGTTAAAGGTGCTTACCTATTTTCCTAGATTCACAATTAGAACTTTTATGAAAATCCATGATTCTCACACTTATAGTATAGTGTTAATTGACCTCTAGTGAGTGTCGAAGTTGGTCATCTCGTCTCTACCCCTTCGGGATTAGGCGGGATACTCACCGAGTACATGTTGATTACATATTCATACTATACTTCTGTGCATTTTTGTTGCACAGGTACATATACACTTCTAGCAGCCTATAGACGTAGCAATATAGATAACTTTGGGACTAGGTAAGCTGCAACTTGCGAGACGACCCGCAGCTAGTGTAGTTCCCTTCTGTACTTTAATTATTATTTCCTGTCCACTGTATTCGGGACACATGTTTCATTTTATTTCACTTATCAGTAGTTGCTCATGCACTTGTGAAACTTGGTTCTGGGATGGTTATTGAAATATTTATTTTAATTGTTATTGTCGATTTGAATTGAAGTAAAACCCTCTTATTTATGAAAATAGAAGAAAATTTCTGGAATTTGACGTATTTTAAAAGAAGATTTAAATCGGTAATTTAATTGGCTTGCCTGATAGCGGTGTTCGACGCCATCACGACCCTTAGTGGATTTTGGGTAGTGACAACATGGTATCAGAGCACTAGGTTCACGTCGGTCTCACGAGTCATGAGCAAGTCTTGTAGAGTCTCGCAGATCGGTACGGAGACATTTGTACTTATCCTCGGGAGGCTGCAGGACTGTTAGAAGTACTTCCCTTCTTGATTTCCTTATCCTGCGGTTCAACTCCTTCAAGGATTATGCCTTTGATTCCTTTCCACTCAATCTTACGCGACGCTAGCGCTTGTTATAAATCAAGAATTGAAGGGTTTTATTGGCACTACACGTGTGGTGCTGGATGATTTACCGGGTATAGTTAATTGGGCTATTATAGTCATATCATGGATGGATATTCTATTGTTTTAGCCCCGTAACAGAACATTTAAGAGCCTTGAGGCTAGGCACAGGTTGACATGATGTGCATGAGCATAGCGTTGTTGTAATGGTAGGATGTTGCCTATGTGTCAGGGCAGTGAATGAATTAAAGGGAGGTTTACTCAATATGTAATCAAAGGGATTCAGTATTTTATCCACGGTAGGTAAAGGTCAAGAGAACTAAGGATGATCAGATGTAGACTAGTGGAAGTAATGAAACGTGGTAACTGCAAGCGTGAATGAGTTCTCTTCTTTATTGGGGTGAGATTATCCTAATTGGACGTATTAAGTTTGTTGATGTTATAATCTGCTACGATTCACCTTATGGTGGGATATTGTGAAATACTATTGAAAATGCAACTGTCAGATATCGCGAGATACAGTGGTTTAGGATTTAATCAATGTTTCAAATGTTGACGATTCGATAAAGATGACCTTCAAAAAGGGTTTAAGCCAATAGCGATTTGTGGGCTCAAGTTCTATAAAGATTAATTTTATTAAGGTAACAACTGAGCAACAAGAGATAAAAAGGCATGTGGAAAGTGTCAGACAGAGTTTTAAACTGCTAAAGGGTCAGACTGAAGAAGCACATGCGGAGCAGTTGAGTGAAGAAGTGAGTTTACCCAAAGTGGGAGAGTAGCGGAGTTGCGTAGGGCCTGGTAATGAGAAAACTATGCACCATAAGGGAGTCTGGAGCAGCTTAAGAATATCGCTGCTTGGTTATTAGCACTTCCAGACCTAATTTGAAGTGGGAATTATTGCGACGGGTAGTGGAAGTCGGTAGACTAATTCGAAGCATAGTGTTGTTGTGCGGCAGGAGATTGTAAATGGCGGAAAGGGGTTGCTTGAAGTAAATAAAGACGTAGCATGACTTTGAAGTGAAAGGATGTTGTTGCACATTTAATGATGTCCACGAGGGGTGAATGGACTCATGCAGCTGAAGAGTAATCTCGGGCTCAGGAAGGGTTATTGGTGTCATAGTGGTTGTACCCCATGCAGCGGCATTGAAGATGTCGGGAGTTGTTCTTATAGGTGGGGCATTCATGTGGGCAAGTTAGCAGTCGCATGGTTGGCGAGGCTTCTGCGAAGAGTTCTACTAGATATGCAGCGAAGGGAATTGTTGAGTGAATAGTGTTAATGATTTAGAGTATCCAATTGGGTTTCTACAATAAAATATCGAGAAGGCTGGCGATTGATTGCACAAGATTATGTCAACAAGAGATTAAGAATAGTGGTGAACTCCAGAGTTATGGTAATAATGGATTCAAGCTAAGTAGGAGAGTCCCATCGCTTATGGTTTGGGTTCCATGGTAAGTTACTTGCAAGGTTTCCAGTTATTAATATCTTGGTGGGTTATCTGAGCTATGGAAAAAGACCATAAGTGGTAATTTGAACAAATGAATTGTTGGAGGCATGCTACGGTTGGACTTATTGGCTCATGTTCATATTTTGAGGAAGGATTCGGGATTTATACCTTGTATAGATACATGTTTCGGGGGAAGTGATTTTGTTGGGTGCCTCATCGCGAGGGTATTCATGTGGTATGAGATTTATGGGGCTGAGTATATTCGGGATAAAGTTAGAGCGGGTGGCTCTCAGTAACGGTCCTAATGGATTCAAGAGGTAAAGTATGTTGCTTAATGATTTCGATCCTATAAGTACAATTAAGAGTTAAGCGCGAAAAACGGCTTGTGAGAAGTGGCACAGAATATTCCATGATGGTTGGCCTGTGATGTAGCAACTGAGAAGTACGAAATGGTTTGTAGGAGTTGAGATGGCATGGTCTCGTAGTTCAAGGTCACTTGGGATGAGTGTAGATGGAGTATGTTATGTGTTGGATAGCGTTAGTATTGTTTTCTAAGGCAAGCAAGG
The DNA here is from genome assembly GCA_032618575.1 of Nicotiana noctiflora. Classification (NCBI taxonomy): domain Eukaryota; kingdom Viridiplantae; phylum Streptophyta; class Magnoliopsida; order Solanales; family Solanaceae; genus Nicotiana; species Nicotiana noctiflora. The sequence goes on from JASVEL010005712.1 coordinate 114,139, forward strand.
ATAAACAGAAGAGGGTAAAATGATTAGCCATAGTTGAATTGGCATATTGGGGCTAGAGATCTGTTTATTCAGCGTGATCAAGTTGTGCGTATGAATTGTGGCGGTGCATGTGAGGATTGTCGACCACTGTAATTGATGTTATTCAGGAGAATGTTTCTGGTATGGCTTGTTAAGTGGAAGTAGGTTCCAGAAGGGTTATAGTGGCTTGGACCACTACTTGCAGATTTGCATATTCTACGTCTATGGGAAACTTACTTGTGTGCTGCTATGGTTCTCCTGAAGTAAGTTAACTCCAAAGTTCTTATATGATGATGTGTGAAAACATTAATGATTTCGAGGTTATGATGAAAAAATCATGTTCCATCGTATGTTGCCATATTGGGTGTAGTGAGTAGTATGGAAATTCGAAGTGAGGATCAATGTTGTAGCTTGGGCTGGCAAGGATATCACGGGCTCGGATGAGCAAGGAATTGGTGGAATGATTAAAGTAAATTGTCATTATCTTCTGCATCACCTGAGGTCGATATGTTGTGGAAAAGCCTTTGCATCCTGGAAGGATTCTTGATTGCTTTTCAGCGTTAGTGTATCCGAAGCCTTAAATGTACGGACTCGATATTTATTCCAGAGGATTGTGGGAGCGTGCCCCACAGGAAAATCGTGTAAGTGTGGCATGTAGTCACTTGATTGACTAAAGATTTGAGCGAATACGAGGCAAAAGGCAGTTACTTTGGACATTTGAAAGGTTATTAGCCAAGTGAGTACAAACAGGAATCGTCTTGAGATTAATGAATTGATTTATATATGTGCACAGGGCTTTATATCAGGCCAGTCGTGTATGTTTCAGCGAGCATTCCTCATGAAGGGACAGTTGGGGATGCTATTTTGTCACCAGCTATTCCAGGTAATGATGTATTGCACCCTATGAGTTGTGAGACGACTCATTTGATTTTCATGTATTAAGGTTTCATGTGATGATGATGTTATATGAGTCAAATGGTTCTTGAGATTCAGATTGTATGTCGCACCTTAGTTGTGCTTGAGTCTTGTAGCCTATAGCTCTATGTGTTTCCTTAGGGATGGTACTATGCACTTAGTGTGCTTACGGTAGATATTCAATATTTTTATTATAATGAGCAGATTTAGCTTGAAGTGTAATCTCCTTATGTGAGATCTATATGAGGATCAAGTGGCACGTCGCCATGAGCATGTTATTTGGATCGGGTGGCACGTCGCCATGGATATGTTATTTGGATCGGGTTGTGCACCGCAATAGTGTGATGATGAGTGTAGTTTCCTATATGCTGAATTGGTATGTCCTGCTTCCTGTTTTCTAATGAAAGTCCGTAGTACTGCGAGAGTTGGGTAATTCCTTCGAGAGTTCGACTCCCTGCGTGTGTTGTGTCCGGATTGGTGGCCTATGGGCGCATGGTAGCATCATATGAGATTTTAATAATGTCTGGGGTGGCTTATTGCCTGAGCAGTTGTATCGGATAGGGCGAGATCCCTTGATCTAGGATTCTGTGCAATCTAGTTATATGAGGTATATTATGGAGAGAAGACCATTATTGGGTTCAGAATGAGGTGAAGGCTTTGACATGAGTGTAGACCTAATGTGTTGTTGACTCGGCAATTGGTTATGAATGTTGGCACATCTCTTCTGTCGTGACGGTGTGGTAAAGGTTAGAGTAAGACCTGTATATGTCATGGGCTGCAATGGGAGTATCAGATCAGTAGAATTTGGCTAAGTTGATCAGAGATATTATTGTGGTAAGAATTCAGCAAAGTTATGCAATCGTGTTTGAGTATAGGGTGTAGTGGATGAAATGGTGATCGTATATGGGAATCAGGTCTAGCATAGGATTTCGTATGTTGGAATCGGTCTCTAAGGCTTAATTGCCTGAATAAAAGGGAATATCTTCAGAATTTATGGAGCCAATGTGCTCAGCTAAGTTGTGATAGCACGAGAAGATGCATGAGGTGCTAAACAGCAATTTCACAATGTTCCAATACATTTCTCAGCACGTTCGAGGATGAACGTATATTTAAGTGGGAGAGAATGTAACGACCCAACCGGTCATTTTGGGTACTAGCGCTCTGTTCACCAGTCGGAGGCCATGAACAACTTCATTTCAGGTATTATGACTTGTACGCGTAGTCGAAATTCAATTTCGGGAAGTACGGAGTTGATTTGGGAAGAGAATTCTCATTCCGGAAGCTTAAAGTTGAAAGAATGAACCAGGATTAGAATTTTAAGTAAACGACCTTGGAATCAGGATCTGAAAGTTCCGGCAGGTTCGTATGATAATTTCGGACTTAGGCGTATGCCCGGTGCGGGTTTTGGATAAATCGGGAGCGTTTTGGCCCCTATTGTGGAAGTTGGCATTTTAGAAGGAATTTTATAAGTTTTCTTGAAGAGAATTTTAGTGTTATCGATATCCGTTTGGGATTCCGAGACCGTGAATAGCTCCGTTTAGTGATTTTGGAGTTGGGGGCATGATCGGAAGTGAATTCGGAGGTCCGTAGACCATTTTGAAGCCATTTCGCTAGAGATAGGAAGTTGAAGGCTTTTGGAGAGTTTGACCGGGGGTTGACTTTTTTATATCGGGGTCGGAATCAAATTACGGACGTTTAAGTAGGTCCGTAATGTCAAATATGACTTGCGTGAAATATTTGAGGTCAATCAGACGTGATTTGATAAGTATCGGCATCGAAAATAGAAGTTGGAAACTTCAAAGTCCTTCAAGCCTGAATTGAGGCTTAATTCATGGTTTTAGCGTTGCTTGATATGATTTGAGGCCTCGATCAAGTTTGTAATGTATTTTGGGACTGGTTGGTGTTATTGGTCGGGGTTCCAGGGGCCTCGGCTGTCACTACTGAAAAATTGGTCTATGATAACGGTTGGAAAACCATTCCAGTAGGTTGATAAACCGTTGCGTAGCGCTATTGGAACGGTTTGCAAACCGTCACATCCGCTCGCGTGCCAATAGAGCTATAGGAACGGTTTTTGGAACGGTTTTCATCTCCGTTGCTATAGATACGTCTATCGCAACGGTTTTCCCGTAACTCTATTGGAACGATTATTCCCTCCAATTGGGACGATTTCAAACCGTTACTATATATGTATGCAACTGTTCATAACCGTTACCATATTATCTAATGCAACACTTTTGTAAGCTATTGTTACGATTATTTATATATATAGCAACGATCTCTTAAAACTGTTGTAACGGTTGTTTTTGTATTGCTACGGTTTAAAGTACCTATTGGAACGGTTTAGAGGGCATTTTGGAACAGTTTACCGGATCTATTGGAACGGTTTAACGAATCTATTGGAACGGTTTACATTCTAATGGAACGCCATTTGTGTCTTATTGTAACGGTTCTGGGAGGCTATAGTAACAGTTTATTTAAAATAGAAATATAGCTCCTGTTATAAATATATATATATATATATATATATATATATATATATATATATATATATATATATATATAACATTAAAATTTAAATAAATCACAAAATGAAGCTATTAAATAATATAACTCGTCCAAAAAGCTAATAAAATCCATAAAAGCAAATGTTCTACCCCAAGTGCATAAGTTTAATACATTTTAAGATAGCAAGTTTCAAAACGTTGACAACAAAAGATTCCTAGAACATTCATCTATAGCAATTAAAAATTCATCTTAAGTAAGGTCTAGATCTTCATTGCCTTCATCTTCTATTTCTTGATCTACTCCACCTACAAAAGAGGATAAATAAAGTCATTACCTTTCATCTTGAATGCCTAGACTAAATAAATTGATCAAACAAGAAAAACAAATAATGGACATACAAGATGCTAGTCATGAGCCTAGCTCTTCTACAACAACACATTATCAAGATCCAAATTTGGACATTAGATGTACACATTATCGTAAATTTCTTATATTTAACAAAAATTTGTAGCTATTTAGACATAAGTATCCCATACCAGCCCAAGAATAATCTATGGTTTATCTCAAGGGTGGGTGAAGGAAAAACAAAGATGATGAAGGAAGGTAAGACAAACGTTCAGTTATTGAAGACTGATTTAACAAAATAGGTTTGATTATCGCAGAAGAACACTTCCAGCCGTCTAGAAGCTCTCTGTGCCAGATTGATATGAAGACCTTGATTTCTTAGTGGCTGATAGGGAGGGAAATGTTTAGAATAATAGCTGGTGATCTACTTGGGTATGAGGAATAGTCTCGTGATGCGAATAGGTAAATGTAGCATAAGGACACTGATAAAGAAGAAAAATATAGAAGTAAAAGCATGGAAAATTGCCAAGACAAGAAACTAGATAAAGCTGTCCCATGAAACAAATGAGGAACAACATGTTGAAGTGCTTTGAACCTCTTTGCACACCATGCACGGAGGAGATTCTTTGACCTTTTTTGGATAATAAGATGGTTTAAAGCTAGTTTTAGAAAAAAATTATGGTAGAATAATTTCAAGATTGGCTGTAGAAATGCTTTTGGCGGTTCTTGGTTGAATAGTTTCAGGATTGCATAAAATCTTTTCTCAAAATTTGCAGCATTTAGTTTCTTTTCTTTACTTTTTTTTCTTTGTCTTTTTGCTGCTTTTTTGATAGTTTTCTAGTTCCAAAGAAGTATGTTTATAAAATCTATACACCCATCCACGAATAATAAACATCAAGGAGAAACTATAAAAATGGTGTGATATGGTTTTTAGTCCAGAAGGTAATAATTGTATTAGAATATGACTAAGAAAGGTAATGGTGTGAGTTGTGACATGGCTTTTTTGAGCTTATCTTAGAAGTTCTAAAATATCACTACTTTCACTCTCTTTCTCAACACATAATGGTAACACAAATTTGGTGCACTTCCCATAAAATCTGTTGCAAGTTTAGACATTATGAAGACCACTGTAAAGTGTATAATAAAGAGAAACATCAAAGAGAATGTTCAACTAATTAAAGGAATCATCTAACTTACCTGATTCCTGCAATTCTCACCACAATGACAATATCTTGGTGTACATTCAAGCATCCTTCTCCACATGCACTTTCAGGATCACTGGCATCATACTGGCACTCACAAATAGCGATATCCTCTTCTTTCAGCTTCTTATGTCTGTAAGACTAACATTCCACATTAAAATTGACTTAACTAAATCAAGGTGAACTGATCAAAGTATGCATCTTTTGGGACACTGGTTTTCTTTCTCTTCTTTATGGTGATTATTTGTGATTCAAGTTAAACGAAAGAAGAGATCCGTAACAACAAAAGAAGCAAGAGAAGTAATAATAATGTCGCTTGGAAGATCACAGAAAAAGCAAGCACAATAAAACCAACTTCAAAGTGATGCTACATCTGATTTTGGTGAAGTAGACTTTTGAACACTTTTTTACTCAATCTGAACAGCTTTACCTACACATATTTCAAATTTCACCACTATATTGCTCAGATAGGCCTATAAGGCCGATAAGTATTGAGGATGTGATCGGCCTAGGGGACTGAAACTAGAGACTTTCTCATCAGTCCCAGTTTACTGGCGTAACTTTGTCGACATAAATTTGCTGGAGTTATCGTCACATAGGTTGTAAAAGGAGATCTCCTAAAAGTAAATGACAGGGAAAAATATGTTCCATTTTTAATTTTTAAGTGGTTTCTTTCTTTTGTACATAGTCCCTTTGAACTTCATGATTCACAACCGAAATTGTAACTCCTATCTAATATGGAAATAGTATGTCTGACCACTATTATCCTAGAAAAATATATGCTTCCCAAGCATAGGCATAGATAGAGGTAATTGCAGTTAAGAGAAATGATAAATTATCATCAAAAAATACCAAAAATATAATCTGTGCAATAGATGCAAGGTGCAAGGTCTAAGTCCAAGTAGAAACGCAAAATCTATTTATATATATATTTGATAAAGAAGATACAGATCTAGTGTGTGTGTGTGTGTATGTAGGCACCATAGCGAGCCAAAAGCTGATTGAGAAGCAGAACAATGGCTTTCTGAGATGCCTGGGTTTTTACTGTTAGATCCTCTCTAAAACTATACATAGTAAAACAGACAGCAATTAACTAGACATAATACATGGTACCTCAAAGAGGCATCACAATTCTAGGCCAATGCTGTCTGAAGAGGGTCTTATTTATATTTCAATGTCCTCTATGAATATAACTGGTGATTTTAGACACGAATCATACAATGACAAAAATGACATAAAGGACATGTCATATTGGCAGTAGAAGGGGCAAACATGACACCAAAGACAATAAAAGCGCAATTTACAATGAAAACCAACCATAGTGCAGTAAGATCAGTTGAAGCATAGTTGAAACCACCATCCCTCTTAACAACGATTAGAGGTATTTTTTTCCCTTCAATAAAGATAACTCGAGCTCCTTCGCTTTCTTGAATCAATCTTTTATTGTTAAGCAAATCTAACACCTTGGGAATGTACGGATTGTAAAAGCTTTCACCCGTTTCCTCTAAGTGAACTCCAAGTCTTTCGTAAACCCTTTGAAATTCTTCTCTGCTAATTTCACAAATCTGTGTCCATGCCTTCCTGTACTAACTTTTCAAATTAAAATTCTAGTTGTAGTACAATTACATGAGCATGCATTTATACATATTCACATGAAGCAATTTAATACAGAGTACTTGATATTCATAGGAGCACAAACAGAATGACATACCTTCACTATATTCTTGTACTTACATATCTGATCTCATTCGTACAAGATGACAATCTCTCATTGTATTTCAACATTCCAAAAAATATGAAAGTTTTTAGTTAACTATGTAGTTCTGAATCAGCTGCACAAAATTGAATAAACTGTGAAATCAAATACTAATATATGTATCAAATATTCTATCACTCATCACTACAAGAGAGGAAATTTTAATTCCTCTTATTAGACAAACAACAAGAAGGTACGACATTTTTTTCTCTTCAAGTCCTGACCAAAGGTGAATTCATTGGAGAGCGAGTTCATGAAATCATCCATTCTTCGAATTGATAAGCTGATATGAACTCTGCACCTACTGCATTGTTTCTTTCAGCAACTTAATATTATTAAGTCCTTTTGTTTGAAGCACATAATGCTACAACATATAAATGAGTCCAAATACATAGATAACGCTTAAACTTAGTCAGTTAAACACTTCAACTATCCAAGTGATAAGATATACACCTCTTCAAGTGTAACTTCACTTTTGATCTTAAAATAAAGGCAGACTTTGTTAACCTAAGGATATGAAATATATATGAATATTTGAACATATTCAGATAGAAAACACGTACATATTAATCTTGTCCTATAAGCACAGGCTCATAAATTCACTATTTAGCAGGTTTCTAAATTATTTAAACCAAAATAAGACTTTAAAGACCTCATTATAGACTGAACGCAACATTTTAAGGACTTAACATAGTTTGTGATTCAATAAAGTACTTGAAATAATCAGGGATCAACCATAGTGTTATGCAACACCAAATCAGACTAACTTTCAAATCTTATAACTAGCAATATATTCAGATTTTGATTCAAATAGGCATGCTTTCAACCAAGTAGCATATTAGATAACTTAAGATCAAGGAGGAGGAGAGATTGACCTTATCGCTTCCTAATAGAATGCTTTGTGCATTCGAGCACTTCCAACATTAATAAATTAAAGCGTCTACTCTACACATCAAGATCGTGTTTCACGCAAATATCCTGGAAATCCCTGCATGTTAGTTTGGATCACGATTCATGGAAAGAAGCATTATATATATGAACTAAGTTGGATTTAATACTGATGACCAAAGATAATAACTTTGTGTTTCCTTCCTAAGTTATATATGAACTAAGTTGGATTTAATACTGATGACCAAAGATAATAACTTTAAGCCTTACAACTTACACTTTTTTTTATAGAGCAAAAGTTTTCATTCAAGAAGTACGATTGTCGATGTAACAAAAAGCAATTCTCCAAACATGTCTCTATATAGAGTACCCAACATTGATAAAAAAAAACTAACACTCAACTTAAACAAAATACAGTATTTGCAAAATTGTTATAAGATGATGAAACTGAAGCTAGCTGTCTAGCTAATTGGAACAGGAGCCTCAGTGTCAACTGGCAGCACTGGTGGTGGTGGAGGGATGTTGTATTCTTCTTCCTCCTTGGGAGGGTAGATTTTGATAAGCTCTGGAAGGGGTGTTGTGGGACCTTGCTTTCCTTTGGGATCCCAATCAAGCATAATCTTGACCTTGATGCCAAGTACTCCCTGTCTCATGAGAATGTGTCTAACAGCAGAGTCAATATACTCTTTGACAGGCTGCCCAGAAGAAATCATGTAACCATCTTTGAACTTCATGGACTTGGCACGCTGAGCTCTCAATTTTTCACTAACAATCACCTCACATCCCTTGGCTCCACTCTCCATGATAACTCCCATGACACCATAGCATGCCCTTCTAACAGCTAGACTACCAATGAGCTTGTATCGAAGTGACTCAGCCTGAGCAACAGCACACAGTCCTTGGTTGTTAACCTTCTCAGCATACAGCTCAACAGTGCCCTCTTTAAATTGAATCTCTTCTAGACCACTGATGTCAACTCCCTGATCCTCCTTCCCTTCTCACCGAGAACATTCTGGGTACGAGTGGCTCTGATGATGATTTCAGTCCTCAGAGGAGTAACCCTAACCTCGACTCGAGAGTATCTTCCTCGGCCAACTCACGTGTCAAAACCTCGTTCAGCTCGGCGAAGAACACGCCATCGGCAACAAACTTTTGCTTTTTGCTAATCTGAGTAGCCATATTTGCCTTCGAAGTTTTTGAAAGCTTAGTAGACAGAACCACTAAGCTCTAGTTCGGCGTTAGATTTTGCAATCGATATGCGTTATGAGGCTTACAACTTACACTATAACAATTTTGGTAGGGTTTGATGCATATATGTTAAAAGAATAGCCATGACCTTATTCAGTAAATTAAAAGTGAATGTTAAGATGAGCTATGGTCCAATTGTATATTGCTAAAGTCATGAAAAGTTGGGTTAAGATTGAAATTTTCCAACTTCGTATGCTAAAACCATTAATGGATAGGAACCCCTATTTGGCTATGTGCTCCCTTTGGAATAATTTAGCAAGAAACTATATAAAGATGGATAATCGTCACAAGCGCTCGTGCGCTTCTTTACATTTTGTAACTTGCTTTAACGTGAGCCTAGATTTGGTCCTTCTTGACAATACATCTCAGCCATCAAAAAATCTGGAGAGTAATTAGGCATCTAAAATCCTTTTACCACATAGGAATATCCATAAATTAGGTATTAACCTAACAATTCTATTACTATTTAGAGACAGAAAATTGAACAAACAAGAAGAAACCCACAAGAAAAAAACCAAAATAAAACAAAAGTAAATCATTCAAATTTTTTCTGGTCCAAACCATTTAAATACATTTACTAAATGAAAACGACAAAATTTTCAAGTGTTTATACTAAGAAAAGTGGACAACAGTACTAACCTTTGACAAAAAATTGGCTTTCTCAATAATAACTTTAAGATAAGGAGCCAAAGTCTCTGCCTTTATCGCACCAAATTTGCAGCTTCTCCAACCTCTACTACTATCAAAGTTGTTTCACCTATTAATTTTATCCAAAACATATAGGGAATCAGTGTATCTTACCATTAACTTATAGAAAAATTAAGTCACCATGAGTATAACCTTTACAGGTACAGAAAAATTAAGAGTCTCCGGCGGTAGAGTCCAAAAAGGCCGCACCAAAAAGGCTCCAACATAGTAAATCCCGACCAGAGCATTATCGCACCGGAATATCTGGACGGGAGTCTCGTCGATGACTACTTGCTGAGTCCTCTATTTGCTGAGTCGTTGCAAATTATTTGCTGGAATTAAGAGACCGTCGGTATTTTAATTTCTTGAGTTCTTGCAATTTGGGCATCTGCAGATTTGCTTGGGGGAGTACTCTTTAATTTGATAGTTTGATAGTTGAGAGAAGTGGAAAGTGTTTTTCTGTTCGATATTTTCTAGGAAATAATTCATCCGAGTGGGCACCATCTATTTTGTTATTAGAAATTAAAATAAAATAAAAAGGTCTAGGGTTTGGTTAATGGAGGGAAAACCGAAAATAAAAATAAAATTGGGAAAATTAGGACGGAAATTGAACCGTCTCCATAGACCCAATTTTTAAAGAACCGTGGCCACATGTTGTCCTACTATTATGGTTATAATAATTGTTGCAGTAGAACAACCTATGGCGACGGTTATTTCACTTATGTAACGGTTTACTTGCACAAGTGTGCCGGTTGATTTGATATCCTATTGGAACGGTTATAACCGTTGCCACAGGGGTTTTTAGTAACTGTTATATAACCGTTGCAAAATATACCGTTGCTATAGGCCCAATTTCTAGTACTGTGGGTTTCAGGTTGTGATCACGCTCTTATTAGATGTTTCAACGTTAATTCTTTGAACATAAAGGGGTAGTATATTATTAAAATGAGCTCCAAGTTCTGTTTTGTTTAAACCATTAGATCCGTATCGAAATTTCGGAGCTATAGCAAAAAGAATCGTCGAATTTGGACATCGTATGAGGCAGTTATGCCACTTTCGTGTCGGGGGAATCTGTTTGCTGTCAAAACTGCATAAGCGGAAATTGACCATGGATGCGGGAACGCAAAAGCGGAAATAGAATCGCAAAATTGATCCCATATATGCGAAAAATGTCCGCATAAGCGGGAAATTATCCGGAAAAGCAGAAAATGGGCCTGGGCAGAGACTTTAAGTGCCGAAAATGGCCATTTATCCACTATTTTTTGTCAATTTTGAGAGCTTTTGGATGGGGATTGAAGGTAGTTTCAACTAAGATCGATTGGAGGTAAGTTTTATGAGTTAAATACATGATTTTATTGAAGATTCATCCTTGAAATCCATGAAAACATAGAAAAATCATATGAAATTAGGGCTTGAGATTGAAATTATAAAATTGTGATTTGAGGGGACAGACGAACACCGATATTAGTGAATTTGGTATGTATAGACTCATGGTGAGATAAGGATCATATTGATGTAAAGATTTCTAGATTTCGGGCACATGGGATTAGGGGCATTTTGGTCATTTCACAAAGCGAAGTTGGGAAATTTTTTTAAATAGGTTGAATTATTAGCAAGTATTTGCGTATATTCTCATTACTTTGCCATTATTTGGCTAGTTTTGGAGCATTTTTTAGTTGGTTCAAGATTTCGGGAGAATGTGGAATGCCGATATTGGACCTTCGGAGCGCGGTGAGTCTTCTTTCTAATTCTGTGAGGGGGAATGTACCCCATAGGTGAGTAAAATAGTTATGTGCTCCTATTCTAGGGGCTTTGCACGCACGAGGTGATGAGAGTCCATGCGTAGCTACTATTATGCTATTGTGCGGGTAGTTAGGAGTCAAAGGCATGTATACGTGGATTAATTGTGAACGCATTGGTAGCTTGAATTGCTTAACACACATCGAATTAGTAAGTAAATTTCTAAAAGAATAAAACTTAATTTTTTAAATTGTCAAAGGAGAATTGGTTTTATTTGAATAAATATTTCCCGATAGGTTCTTATGTGACTGATTGAGCATGTACTTTATGTGTGTCTGCATCGCATGGATGATTTGCGAACAGGATATGTGTTTAATTATAGAACGGGCCGAACACCTCGGTGATAATAGATGCATCTACGGTTCTTTCCGCTCGACCCTCAGCAGTGCACAATTTACATTCTATTGGAGCGGGCCGTCAACCTCGGCGTGATCTGTGCATATTTATTTGTTACTAAATAATGGTAAATTTTGGAATTGGCCCTATGTGGCTTGATATAAACTGGCAAGATAATAAAGAATAAACCTTGGAAGCCCTGGGTTCATTGTTGAAGGTGCTTACCTATTTTCCTGGCTTCACAATTAGAACATTTATGAAAATCCATGATTATTCTCACACTTATAGTACAATGATAATTGACCTCTAGTGAGTGTCGAAGTTGGCCATCTCGTCTTTACCCCTTCGGGATTAGGCGGGATACTCACTGAGTACACGTTGATTACATACTCATACCACACTTTTGTGAATTTTTGTTGCACAGGTACATATACACTTCTAGCAGCCTACAGACGTAGCAACATGGATAAATTTGGGGCTAGGTGAGCTGCAACTTATGAGACGACCCGCTGCTAGAATAGTTCCCTTCTGTACTTTAATTATTTGTTTCCTGTCCATTGTATTCCAGACAGATGTTGCATTTTATTTCACTTATCAGTAGTCGCTCATGCACTTGTGACACCGGTTTCTGGCAGGATTTTTGAATGATTTGATTTAATTTTTATTGTCGATTTCAATTGAAGTAAAAACCTCTTATTTGTTAAAATGGAAGGAAATTTTTGAAATTTTATGTATTTTAAAAGAGGATTTTAAATCGGTAATTTAATTGGCTTGCCTGGCAGCGGTGTCCGGCGCTATCACGACCCTTAGTGGATTTTGGGTCGTGACAACTAGCTTGGCTTCGACATACACCCATATCTCCCGCGCCTCGCCATGCGCATCCACACCGGACCTGGACGCAACAGTCTGCTTAAGGGCCTTATCCTCAGCCACCTTGGCATTGAGCTTGGCGGTCAAGGCAGCAACCTTGGCTCGTAAATCAGCGGTATTCGCCGCTACCCCACGGCCGACCTCCGATTCCTCTTCCTTTGACTGGAGAAGAGTGTCCAGTTCAATATTCTGTAACGACCCGGCCCGTCGTTACGGGAATTACCACCCCGTTACCTTGCATTTACATATATTATGCTTTTAAAACAGTATTAGAGTATATCGGGTGAGTTAGGAGTGATTTGGATTAAAAATGAAACAAATAGCATGTTTGAAGAAAGCTTGAATATGAAAAGTCAACCAAGAGTTGACTATTGAGTTAGAGTGCTCGGAGTCGGATTCTGATGATTCGGATAGTTCCGGGAGGTGATTTGTGACTTAGGGGAGCGATCGGAATTGATTTTGGAGGCCCGGTGTAGAAATAGGCTTGAATTGGCTAAGGTTGAATTTTGGCGAAATCCGAACGGTAGGTGATATTTTGATCCGGGAGTCGGAATGGAATTCCGACAGTTGCAGTAGCTTCGTTAGGTGATTTTGGATGTGCCTGCAAAATTTCAGGTCATTCGGACGTCGTTTGGTCGGGTTTTTGATTGAATGTGCAATTTGGAATGTTTTAAGGAATTTAGGCTTGAATTCGATGCGAATTATGAGTTTTGATGTTGTTAGACGTGTTTTGAGGATTGGAGCAAGTTCGAATAAGGTATTAAGATGTGTTGGTATGTTTGGATGAGGTCCCGGGGCCTCGGGGTGTTTTCGGATGGTTAAACGGAAGAAAATCATGGAAATTGCAGGTTGAAGAGTTCTGGTTCTGTTGTTTCCGCTCCTGCGGAATTTGGACGCAGGAGCGTGTCCGCAGAAGCGGACGAGATGCGCAGGAGCGGATGGTTTCGCAGAAGCGGACGCCTTTCCGCTGAAGCGGGGTCGCTGGTGCGACCCAATGATCGCAGAAGCGGACGAGGGAAATTGGGGCATGGTCCGCAGAATCGGACGTTTTTCCGCTTGGGCGATACCGCAGAAGCGGTCAGTGATGCGCAGAGGCGGACGAGTCCGCAGAAGCGGGAGCTTCTTCGTAGAAGCGGGTCCGCTTAAGCGGCCCTTTGTTCGCAGAAGCGGAAATGGCCGGCTAGGCCTGGAACCGCTGAAGCGACCCTTTGGTCGCGGATACGGGAGCGTAGAAGCGGAAAATGTTCCGCAGAAGCGAAAATCGCTGTAAGTAATCAGAAGTTAGAAAATTTCAGAAACATTTTAACATTTGGGGGTCTCGGCTTAAGGGCGATTTTGGGCGATTTTGAGGAGGAAATCAAGGGAAATCATCAGGTAATCAACTATGAACTCATATTATGATTAGTATTGATAATATCATGCAATTATATCATGAAAATGGAGGAATTTGGGGTAATTATGGAGGATTTAGCCCTAGTCTTGGACTTTAGAAAATCAAGGTTTTGAATGGGCAAATGGAGTCCGATTTTGGTAAAATTGATATGCTTAGACTCGTATTGAGACGAGGATTCCAAAAATGTGAATTTCGTAAATTTTCGGAATGTGGGCCGGGGCTCGGGTTTTGACAACTTTGGGAATTTTGATGTAAATTGAGTTGTATTGATTGGGTGTCGTCCCATTGGCCTAAATTGTTGTATTTTTACTGTATTTGATCAGATTCTACGCGTGCGGAGCTTGATTCTCGTGACAAGGGCATTGCGGAGTAGTCGTCGCGCTTTATTGAGGTGAGTAATAGATGTGGGTGATGACCAGCGGGTTCGAAACCCCGGTATACCACTTTGTGACGCTGTATAGCGGCGAGACACGCACACTCTTGAGAGTGCGGGGTCGATCATGAACTAGAGACTATAGATTAGTCCGACCTGTTGATACTATATTATTGGTTATTCTCGAGCCGTTGAACCTCCTTGGACGGTTGAGTATATTGTGGGCTGTGAGCCAGTTATTGGATCCCGCGAGGATCGTTATCATTGTCTTATCATATAGACATGCTAGTTTACTACTAGTCCGCAGCTATTTCCGTTATTATGCTAATTCCAATCTCTGGAACTTGATATTACTGTTTTCCAACTGAAAAATGATAAAAAGAGTTTTCAAAAACTACTTTTGAGCCTGCGAGGCTGTATCTGCATATTAGCTGACTAGTAGCGGATCGGGCTGCGCGCCGCAGCGAGATATATGTTGGATCGGACTGCACGTCACAGGAATATCTCTATGAGATGTGCTTGGGCTGTAGGAGCCCCTCCGAGTCTGAACCCCCACAGTGAGCACGGGTACCCAAAAATTGGAGTCGGGCTACACGCCGTAGCGGTCATATCATGCATTGCATTGCATTTAGCTACATCTGCTAGCTGTTATGCTATTTATTGGTAATTGTTGGTACAGGTACAGAGAATATTGATTCTATGACAGGGTAGCCGATTATAGCTTTACATAGTGCTTTATTGCGGATTTCTTATCTGCGCTGTCTTACCCTTGTTTATTACCACTGAGTCTGGCAGTACTCATTTTACTCCCTGCACCTTGTGTGCAGATCCAGGTACCTCTCAGCAGTGATCCAGTAGCTGTGCGAGGCGACGTTTGTGGATATTCGAGGTAGTTGCAGAGTCCGCAGGACCCGATATTCCTTTCTACTGTCTTTTGATGTTGTATTGACTTTTCTTTCCGCACTTGGTATCTTGTAAACCTTTATACACTTATGTTCTTTAGAGGCTCATGACTCTTGACCCTTGGTCTATGGGAGTTGATGTATTATGGGACTTGGTTCCCTGTTTTCGTTATTTGCATCGCTATTGCTTCGTGATTTAATATGCTTAAATAGGCTAAAAGAGAGCTTCTAGCTCCGTTGTTTATATTGATTGGTCAGGCTGGCTTAGCAATGTGCTGGGCGCCATCACGACCGGATTTGGGGTCGTGACATATTCTGAGCCAAAGCAGCCATCAACTGGTCATCAATTTGCTCCAGCTCAGCTACCCTTCGCTTCAGCTGGGCCTCCGACTGCTCTAAGCCCTCACAAAAAACCCGAAAATTGCGGGTCCTGCTTGAGTAGGTCCGCTAGCACTTGATACTTGGCATGGTACCGCCGATATCTCTTTACCACCTTGTTAAAGGTGGCGTCGTTCTTTTGCGCTTGCTACCCCTCTCTACCTCCAAGATAAGATTCTAAGAAGAGGAAAATGAGAAAAGACAAGTTAGTATGCATCAAAGTTTACTTTATGATACATGAAAAAAATCAAAATATACCTGCAAGGTCGCGCCAGCAACCCTCCGAGATAATTCCCCGTCACTAACACCATTTAACATTTAATGTTCAGCGGCCGCGCATAGCAGAGTCATATCTGTTGTGGTGGCTCGCTGTGTTGCAATAGGTTATACCCACCTGGGATCAAAATTCGGTGGTTGGATCTATCCGTCGTCATTCCCATGCAGGCCGAACCTCTCGTTAATGCATCCGCATCCGCGGGGACAGCCTTAGGGTCCAGCCGCTTACCATCACCCACTTCTTTAGCGGCAGCCGACGAGCCACTCTCCGGAATGCGTGCTACAGTGGCATCAGGAACTGCCTTCCCTTGTGGAGCTGACTTCCCAGAACGGCTGGCATTGGCCATAAAAACTGGCCTGGACTCCCGACAGGGCTTGCTCCCCCTCTCATCTTCTGTGGCAATCCCCTTTCCAGTCATCAACCAGTGTCTTTTCCTTTCCGATGGCTCCTCGCGCTCATAAATCTCCTCCACAGGCCATGGGGATGGCAGTAAAGGAGTCGCTTCACTTGTGGACGCTACCACAGGTGCAACCTTAGGTTGAGAAACCTCTAGAACGCCATCACTAGGCGAGCCACATGGTATGTATTTTTTTTCAGAGTCAGTCCCCGCCCCAGGCGAGGTAACGACGCTCTTCTTCTTCTTCTTGGGGGCACTCCGACCAGCCAACACGAATAAATCAGATAACAAAACCTAAGAAAACCTCCAAACCATAATCAAAGAGTTACATGGCGGGCCGCATCGCAGCCCATGCATGGTATTCCTCCGCATACGGAAATATTCTCTCCACCCACGACCTAATATCTTCAATGAAACGAGGTGGAGAAGCCCTTGCGGCAAAAAAAAGGGGGGGGGGGGGAAGTAAAAGAAATCACAATGGCCGTATGGTCAAAATCACAAGCAGTTCTAAATTCTACAAGTAAAAATACTTACGTTCTGGATTCCATCTTTCTGGGAACCCTCCGGGATTCGACACCAGATGCTCCGTCCTGATGTAGAAGTATTTACGCCAAAAGTGGCGGTTAGTCTTTTCACCGGCCTTAATGACCAAGCCCCTTGTGCCACGACTCTTCAGCTGCAGCATGGTACCCCTCAGGTAACCAGGGCTGAATAACTGTAAGAGGTGGTGGATCGAGATGCTGCACTTAAGCCTGGCCGCATAGGTGGTCATAATATGGCAAACCTTCAAAGTGTAGGGAGTAAGCTGAGCCGAACACACATCGTAAAAATGACAAAACTTCTCTATTACGGGGTAGATTGGAAGACTGTAATAGTTCAAGAATGGGTACTCACAGAATGTGCAATACCCAGGCCGATGCACATTGGCATATTGTGTCCCGGTCGGCACAATCTCCACGTGGTCCGAAATATGGTACGTCTCTCGAAGTTCTTCCAAGTGGGATTGTAATAACTTGATGTGTTCCCGAGGAAGAGCTGGGATCCTCTTTGGGAAATCCCTACGAACATGTATCTCCTTAGGTAGGACGTTGTCTATACTAAGAGGAAGAAGGGCCTTCTCTGCCCTTTCCCCTTCACCACCGGAAGATGGCAGAACCCTAGATGAGGCACTATCCTTGGCCTTTTTACTACTTTATCCACATTTTATCATGATATTTTCTTTGAGAAACGAAGCTCTAACAATAAGAAGTGTGGTCTCAAAAGAACTGGAAGAGTATCACAAGGAATAACGATTACTAGAAAGAGAGATGAAAAAGGAAGCAGAAAAAGTTCAAAAGTTCGAAAGATAAAATAGATTGAACCTTTCCTCTATTTATAGGGTTAGGATGCACAAAAATCGAAGAGGCATGATTCAAACGGGCGCGGGAAACCAAAACATCACATCATACCCTAAACCGCCTGCGGAGCAAGTGTAATTATGATGCATGTGGGCGATGATGTCATTCCGAAAAGGGGGACACGCGTCAACAACTCAATGATGCCATATATTTCCCCTCACTAACATCACCACCCCATAGTGAGGTCAAATTTTCCAAAGACGAGGTCTGGATTTCCACTCATTGAAGACGTCTACCGGATACGCCTCCAATGAGCGGAGGGACTAACTGTATGGGGTAAAATTTGGCCTTATACGTCTCTACTCCGAAGGGTACGCCCAGTAAGCATACGTCTACTAAAATAAGGGTACGTTCGGACATAAGGATGAAGGTAACGCCAGCTAAAACCTGACATCCTCGCTAGGAGGACGACGACGACTTTTTGCACTTTTATAATTATTTCAAGGAAGTCCTCCTCCTATATAAAGGGGACCTTCCCATTGTAAAAGGTCATCGGTATTATTCTTGAAGAATACAACTCTCTCATTTGACCCTATTCTCTCTCTATCTCTATCTCCAACGAACATCTTTTATTGAGTTTATATTATCATCTTACAATATTAGATCTACAACAATAACATCATTTTTACACCTCTAGGTCTATTATATTTGATTACGATTTACCCTTTCATATTTTTGATCGTTTTCTAGCTCACAAAGTATATTGTTAACTTTTGAGCCAAACAAAGTTTATACAAAGCAATACACTTCATTTGATCGATTTCTTATAAAAGCTTAGTTGATTTCTCACGTGTAGTTATAACCTAAGTAGAATGGAATTTAAGAAGATATAGGATTCTGTATAAATTCACGTGGCTGTCTCACTAATAAACTTGGTGTTAGCTTTCTTTGATCAATTATTTAATATTGATAAAGATAAGCTTGATAATACACATGGGGAAATTCTTTTATATCTTACTTGGACTCTTTGCTAAATCCTACTAGAAGTTAAAATCTACTGTAGTATTGGATAATGGCTTGTCCAACTCCAAATGTATTAGGGAAACTTTACACCGCCAGTAGCTTTTCCAATTGCGTAGGAATCCTAATTCTTCTTCAATATCAGCTTCTATGCGTGGCTATATATAGCTTCGTATTCTCCACTTCACAATATTGATACACAATGTGAAAGCCGCTTCGTGTCTACTTTTAACAACGGGTAGTATTGATGCGAAAATAATTTCTTCTTGTTATAAAATAATAGAAGAATAAGAGTAATATTGCAGAGAGAGAATTCTTATTGGATTTTTGGGATGAATTACAATGGAATAGAATTCTCTATGTATAGGGAGGGTTTGACTTAGCCACCAAGTAATAAACCCTAGAATCTCTCTAAATATGGACATTCACCATAAATAGAATTATAACACTCCCCCTGAATGTCTAATCAACAGATAATGTGCCTCATTAAAACCTTAACTAAAATAAAACACAGTGGAAAAAAATTCTAGAGAAGGAAAAAGAGAACACATATCTAACAATACGTCTTTTGGTTGGCTCATTAAAAACCTCGCAAGGAAAACCCAGTGGGACAAAACCTTGTAAGCAAAAAAGAGTGCAATGCGCATTAACTCCCTATGATGAGAGCTTCAATTCACATCCTTAAGCCTCCACATCCCGATCTTGTACACTAGCTTCTTGAAGGTTGACATCGGTAGAGATTTTGTGAATAAATCAGCCATATTATCACTTGAACGAATCTGTTGCACATTAATATCACCATTCTATTAAAGATCATGTGTGAAAAATAACTTTGGTGAAAAATGTGCTTTGTCCTATCTCCTTTTATAAATTCAACCTTCAATTGAGCTATGCATGCTGCATTGTCTTCATACAAAATTGTGGGTAACTTGTCACATTTCACACCACATTTGTCTCGAATAAGATGTATTATAGACCTCAACCACACACACTCTCGACTTGCTTCATGAATAGCAATTATCTCAGCATGATTAGATGAAGTAACCACAATTGATTGCTTAGTCGATCGCCAAGATATGGCAGTGCCTCCACAGGTAAATACATAACCCGTTTGAGATCGAGCCTTGTGGGGGTCAGATAAATACCCAGCATCAGCATAACCAACAAGATCGGGACTACAATTATTGCCATAAAATAAGCACATATCGGTAGTCCCTTTAAGATACCGCAATATGTGTTTGATTCCATTCCAATGTCTCCTTGTGGGAGCAGAGCTATATCTTGCTAAGACATTAACTGAAAAAGTTATGTCGGGCCTTGTAGTATTGGCAAGATACACTAGTGCACCAATTTCACTAAGATATGGTACTTCAGGACCAAGTAGATCTTCATTCTCTTCTTGAGGTCGGAATGGATCTTTGTTTACATCAAGTGATCGAACAACCATCAGAGTACTTAATGGATGTGCTCCAACCATGTAAAATCGTTTCAATACCTTTTCTATGTAGGTAGATTGATGAACAAAAATTCCGTTTGCCAAATGTTCAATTTGCAAACCAAGACATTATTTTGTCTTTCCGAGATCTTTCATCTCGAATTCCTTCTTTAAATAATCAATTGCCTTTTGGAGTTCTATAGGAGTTCCAATAAGGTTTATGTCATCAACATATACGGCAAGTACAACAAATTCCGATGTTATTTTCTTTATGAAAATACATGGGCAAATGACATTATTTATATAGCCTTCCTTTAATAAATACTCACTAAGACGATTATACCACATTTGTCCTGATTGCTTTAGACCGTACAAAGATCTTTGCAATTTGATTGAAAACATTTCCCGGGATTTTGAATTATTAGCCATTTTGAAGCCCTCGGGAATTTTCATGTATATCTCATTCTCAAGTGAGTTGTAAAGGTAGGCGGTAAACACATCCATTAAATGCATGTCAAGTTTTTCATGGTATAACGGAATGTTATAGCATCCATAACGGGTGAATATGTCTCTTCATAATCGACACCAGGTTTTGTTGAAAATCCTTGTGCAACAAGGCGTGCCTTATATCTTTGTACCTCTTTTTTCTCATTTCTCTTGCGTATAAAGACCCATTTATAGCCAACAGGCTTAACACCATTAGCTGTTTGGACTACAGGCCCAAAAACTTCACGTTTTGCAAGTGAATTCAACTCTGATTGGACTGCTTCTTGCCATTTTGGCCCATCAAGTCTTTGTCGACATTCTCCAACAGATTAAGGTTCAAGATCCTCACTTTCTTGCATAATGCTGGATACAACATTATATGCAAAGACATAATCCACCACTATATCCAATCGATTCAAATTTGTCTCAATATCGATTGGATTTATTGATAGTTCCTTATTTTCTTGAGTCTCGGGCTCAGTGGATTCCTCATGAATCTCAGAATTTATTAAGTTGTGGATTTCTTCATGAGATTATTTCATAGTGTCATTTTGATAATTTGTTTTCCTTTTTCTAGGATTTCGATCTTTGGAACCTAATGGTCTGCCATGTTTCAGGCGTGCTTTTGACTCATTAGCTATAACACTACAAGATTGTCCAATAGGGACATCAATACGGATTGGAACATTCTCCGCAGGGATATGTGATTTTGTTATCCATTTCATATCCGTAAATGCATCTGGCATTTGATTTGCTATTTTCTGCAAATGAATAATCTTTTGCACCTATTTTTTCACAAATAGAGGCACGTGGATCAAGATGACATAATGATGGATTTTTTCACAAAATTTTTCGTTTGGTTTCACCAACTTCTCCCCCTAATTTTGGGAAAAGTGTCTCATCAAATCGACAGTCTACAAATCGTGCAGTAAATAAATCCCCCATTAATGGTTCGAGGTAGAGAATAATGGAGGGCGATTCAAACCCAATATATATTCCTAACCTTCTTTGCGGGCATATTTTGGTGCGATATGGCGGTGCTACAGGCACATATACTACGCATCCAAAAATTCTTAAATGGGATATATTAGGTTCATGACCCAAAACTAATTGCAACGGGGAATATTTATGATAATTTATCGGTCTGAGATGAACTAGCACCAAATAGAAGTGGGCAGCCTCATTTTCATGAGTAATGGTGTTGCTATCAATTGCAGACGTTTAATTAAAGACTCTGCCAGACCATTTTGAGTGTGAACATGAGCTACATAATGTTCCACTTTTATCCCAATTTATAAGCAATAATCATTAAATGTTTGGGATGAAAACTCAACAGCATTATCAAGTCTAATAGACTTAATTGGATTATCAGAAAATTATGCTCGTAATCGAATTATTTGTGCCATTAATTTTTCAAACGCGAGGTTGTGAGATGAAAATAGGCACACATGGGACCATCTAGAAGATACGCCTATTAAGACCATAAAATATCGGAATGATCCAACAGGTGGGTGAATAGGTCCACAAATGTCACCTTGTATACGTTCCAAAAATGCAGGGGACTCAATTCCAACCTTTGTTGGTGATGGTCTAATAATTAACTTGTCTTGATAACAAGAAGTGCAAGAAAATTCATCATTTAAAAGAATCTTTAAATTCTTTAATGGATTCCCATTTGAGTTTTCTATAATTCGTCTCATCATAATTGATCTAGGATGTCCCAATCGATCAAGCCAAAGTATAAAAGTATTGGAATCAGTAACCTTTTGGTTTATAATAGAATGTGCCTCAATTGCACCAATTTTTGTCCAATATAGGCCACAAGACAAAGATGAGAACTTCTCAATAGCCCTTTTATGGCCAGAGACATTTTTGGTAATGATGAGATATTCAAGATTATTCTCATCTATTGTCTCAATATGATATCCATTTCTGCGGATACCTTTAAAACTCAACAAGTTCCTCTTGGACTTGGAGGAGAACATTGTATTCTCTATGATAAGTATTGTTCCCTTAGGCAAAGTTATAGTAGCTCTTCTAGAGCCTTCAATTAATATACTACTACCAGAAATTATAGTAACATCTGCCTTACACATACTTAAATGTGAGAAATATTTCTTCTCTTTGAATATTGTATGTGTTCTACATGAATAAATTAAATAAATATTTTTTAAAAATGAACTTTAATCAAAGTTTGTTTTGTGGGATATCCATATTTGCTTCCCATGATTTGACATACAAAAGAAATATACAAATAAATATTAGTATTTTTAGAAGGAAAAGAAACAATTATAAGTACACAATACATATGATTAATACAATTATAACAAATTTATTTACATGTGTAAGTTATTTACTTTTGTATTCTTCTAGCTTATGTGCCACAAAGGAATAAGTAAAACCTGAATAACCAATATACAACAATTACCCATTACATAATGTGACGTTGTGAAAAAAAAATTATTAGGTTCATCGTATATCTTACTATTAGTCACAACAAAACATCGTAATTAAAAACCATTTTATTACAAAGTAGTAGATATAGATGTGATAAAACACTAAACAATATTTATGTAGTATGAAAGGAAAAATTAAAATGATGAATTAAAATAAGGCAAAATAAAGACGATTGATGACTACTGCTCATACAAATAATTGCGTATCTGAAAATTCAAGATTTAGATACGAAACACTATTTCATAAACTAAACTGTTCCAACGTTTCTTTTTATCTTTTTTTTTACGAGCACACAGAGTTAAAAACGAAACCAGAAGACTAAATAAACTGAAACGTTGTTTAAACGAACTAACACAATGTTATAAAATAAATAAAACAATGACCATTACTCATGTAAAGAACTATGATTACATGATGTTTATTCACTAACTATTATGAATAGGCAAAAATAAAATTTAAACTACTCAATCATCTTTAACCACAGATCCATCACCGATCAAGTGATTTGTTTTTCCATCAGGGCGCTCAAAAAAGTCTGTCACATCCAGGTGTGTGATGTCAAAATCATTGTCAGAGATAAAATTGGCTTCAGAGCCTTTATTCTTTAGAGATGCTTGATAATGCTCAACCAAATGTCTTGGTACAGGACAAATATTTGCCCAATGCCCTTTTCCACTGCAACGATAGCATTCAGTTTCAGAACTATTTGCTTTTGGCTTCTCATCTTTCCTTTTCCACTTTTAGTGGTTATTTCTCTTTGGGGGATGATTAACACCAGGAAAATTTCTTCCTTGTCTACGGCCACGGCTACGACCATGATCACGATCACGACTACGAATAGAGTCACGGCCTTTTTCACGCTTAGAATAATGTGAATACACCTCATCCACTTCAGGCAATGGTGTAGAGCCAGTTGGTCGATTTTCGTAAATTCTCATGAGCAAGTCATTGTTTCGCTCAGCCACAAGAAGAAGAGAAATCAACTCAGAGTACTTCTTGAAACCTTTCTCTCTGTACTACTGTTGCAGAACCATATTGGAGGCATGAAACATTGTAAATGTTTTTTCAAGCATATCATAATCACTGATAGTATTCAATTTAGAAGTAATTCGGAACACAACCGAATTATATTCAGAAACAAACTTAAAGTCTTGGAGCCTCCGATGAGCCCAATCATATCGTGCTTGTGGAAGGGTGACCAACATTAAGTTGTCATAACTTTCCTTTAAGCCATTCCACAAAATAAGTGAATCTTTGACTATGAGATATTCATTTTTTAACCCTTTATCAAGGTGATGGCGCAATAAAATCTAGGCCTTAGCACAGTCTTGGGTGGATGCTTTATTTCTGTCTTTAATGGTATCTCCAAGACCCATTACATCTAAGTGGATTTCAGCATCCAACACCCATGTCGTATAGTTCTTGCTCGAAATTTCAAGGGCAACAAACTTTCTTTTCATAATGTCAGTCATAGTTATAAAGAGGAAAAAAATTACCTTAATCTTCTCAAAGGGCTTTTTGAGACGGTAGAGTCTCGTGCTGATAACGTATTATGAAACGATAAAAGAACAAATATAATATTGTAGAGACAGTATATGGAGAGAATTCTTATTGAATTTGGAATGAATTACAATGGAATAGAACCCTCTATTTATATAGAGAGTTTGACTTACCCACCAAGTAATAAACCCTAGAATATCTCTAAATATGGACATTCACCATAAATAGAATTCTATTTATAACACTTCTACTTTTCTTGTTTTGTTGTCTTTTTTTTTTGTAGGTCAAGCTAGAAAGATATGTTCTTGTTCAACAAGATGATCCACGCATGAGGAAGACAGTCTTAGTGTAACGACCCGACCGGTCGTTTTAGAAAAATTACGCCCCAATCCCTAATTTAACTGTTCCCCTAAGTTCATTTCTGCTATTGTGGGTTGCCGGGAGAGTCGGTTCCGAAAATTTGAGCATTTTGGGACACTTAGTCCCTAAATAAGAGCTTTGAAACTAGAAAACGGTCCGTAGCCGGAATAGTGTTAAGACGATCTCGGAACGGAAATCCGATGGTTCCATTAGCTCCGTTAGGTGATTTCGGGGTTAGGAGCGCGTTCGGAATGTATTTTGGAGGTCCGTAGCTCAATTAGGCTTGAAATGCCGAAGTTTGAAATTTTGGCGAATCCGAACGATAGGTGAGATTTTGATCCGGGGTCGGAATGGAATTCCGACAATTTCTGTAGCTTCGTTATGTGATTTTGGATATGTCCGCAAATTTTCAGGTCATTCGGACGTCGTTTGGTCGGGTTTTAGATCGAATGTGCAATTCGGAAAGTTTTAAGAAATTTAGGCTTGAATTCAATGTGAATTATGGGTTTTGATGTTGTTAGACGTGTTTTGATGATTAGAATAAGTTCGTATCATGTTTTGGAATAGGTTGGTGGTTTTCGTTGGGATCCCGGGGTCTCGGGATGAATCCGGGGGTCCAATCGGGCTATTTCATGCATTTTGGAAATGCTGTTAACTGCTGGTGTGTGCTGCAGACGAATGCTCTATGCGATCGCAATTGGCTAATGCGATCGCATAGAAGGTTTTGGAGAGGCCAAGAATTTGTTCTATGCGATCGCGGGAATGGATATGCGATCGCATAGTTCTGGAAATTTGTTCTATGCGATCGCGGGAATGGATATGCGATCGCATAGTTCTGGAAAGTTGTTCTATGCGATCGCGTACTGTCCTATGCGATCGCATAGTGTATAGAGAAGAGGGGTCCCAGGTCCAGCTTTTGTTCTATGCGATCGCGGAGCAGGGCATGCGATCGCATAGTTATAATTCGGTAAGCATTGCGATCGCATTGAGGTCTATGCGATCGCATAGAGTATTCTGGCAAAGGTCAAAATTTGTGCTATGCGATCGCAATAGGTATCATGCGATCGCATAGAGTAAAAATGTCTGGCAGTGACTTAAGTCCAGAAACATTTCAGCCGCGAACCATAAACCAAAAACGCCATTTTTGAGCTCCAAGAGAGGGAATTGAAGGGGAAACGCTGGGATATCACCGGGAAATCATCGGGGGTAAGTTTCCTAACCTTAATTCGTTGGTTTATCATGAAATCCATGATTATTTCACTGAAATTGGAAGATTAAAGGTGGGTTTGAGCCCTAGGCCTAAATGTTAGAAAATCTTTGATTTGAACGGGCAAACGGAGTCCGATT
This sequence comes from Nicotiana noctiflora, assembly GCA_032618575.1. Classification (NCBI taxonomy): domain Eukaryota; kingdom Viridiplantae; phylum Streptophyta; class Magnoliopsida; order Solanales; family Solanaceae; genus Nicotiana; species Nicotiana noctiflora. Next base: position 140,371 of record JASVEL010005712.1, read on the forward strand.
TCGATAAATTTTATATGCACGGACTCGTATTGAGATAAGGAACCCGAATATATAATTTTCGTGATTTTTCGATAAGCGTATCGGAAGTCGGGTTTTGGCAACTTGTGGGTTTTGGTGTATTTTGAGTTAATTTGATTGGATAATGCCCAATTGGCCTATGTTGATGTGATTTTATTGATTTTTATCAGATACTACACTTGTGGAGGCCGACATTCACGGCAAGACGGTTGTTTCTTAGCGGTTTTGTACCGGAATTGAGGTAAGTGGCTTGTCTAACCTCGTGTGGGGGAAATTTTTACCCCTAGGATATTATGTGATAGTTTAAATGCCTTGTACGCGAGGTGACGGGCGCGTACATGCGCTGGTTGTTGAACACGTACTTTATTTAAAATGTTCGACGAGCGATATTCCTGTCTTTGGCTGTTAATTTGATATTTTTACCCGGTAGTGGTTATAAGAGCATGATTAGATAGAATCTAACTGTCTAGTTGTTTAATTGACTTACTTGAGTTTTCTTGGTAAATCGCTGGCGCTGTTCATCGGCGAAGTTATCGTTAAGCATATTATACCTCCCTCTGTGCATTTCCTTTACTTGTTGTGTTTGTGGACTGCGGGTTCAATTCCCGGAGATCCCAGGGCTGTGGGTTCGATTCCCAGAGACCCGGAGTGATAATGATATGGACTACGGGTTCGATTCCCGAGATCCTGATATTATTGAAATGTGGACTACGGGTTCGATTCCCGAGATCCTGATATTATTGAAATGTGGACTACGGGTTCGATTCCCGAGATCCTGATATTATTGAAATGTGGACTACGGGTTCGATTCCCGAGATCCTGATATTATTGAAATGTGGACTACGGGTTCGATTCCCGAGATCCCGATATTATTGAAATGTGGACTACGGGTTCGATTCCCGAGATCCTGATATTATTGAAATGTGGACTACGGGTTCGATTCCCGAGATCCAGGGGTACTGAGAATGGGACTGTGGGTTCAATTCCCACAGATCCTGGATTTGTTTATTTGAGTTGGTTATTTGTTGTTAGCTTAATCGTAGACAGTTGCAGTGATTATCATAATGTTGTTATTTCGGAAATTATTATCATATAAACTGTTTATTTTGTTTTCATCATTATATTATTGTTTCTCAGTAGGGCCCTGACCTACCTCGTCACTACTCCATCGAGGTTAGGCTTGGCACTTACCGAGTACCGCCGTGGTGTACTCATGCTACTCTTCTGCACACTTTTGTTGTGCAGATCCAGGTACATCAGAGCAGGCTCGTACTAGGTGATTCTGCAGCTTTCTGGGAGACTTCGAGGTATGATCTGCTACGTCCGCGGATCCGGAGGCTTCCCTTCTATTCTAGTATTACTAGTTGACATTTTCTTCATTTCGTTGTTAGATACTCTTTACACATAGAGCCACAGTTGTATTTCTCTTTTAGTCTGTGTTACCGTGGGTTTCCGGATCTTGGTAGTGTTTATTTATTGTGTGACGGATGTATGTGTCAAGTGGCACGGATTACATATCTTTTATGTTATTTTCCGCTGTTTCTTATTTAAGTAATTAAAACTTATAGATTCCGCAACGTGTTAGGCTTACCTAGTCGTGGGGACTGGGTGCCATCACGACAATGTTCACAATTGGTGAACTAGGGTCGTGACAAGTTGGTATCAGAGCTCTAGGTTCATAGGAGTCACGGGACACAGACCGGTTACTTAGAGTCTCGCTGATCGATACGGAGACGTCCGTATTTATCTACGAGGGGCTATGTAACTGTTTAGGAAACTCTTCATTTCTTTTGGATTCCTTGTCGTGCGACATTTTGGCATCAAAAATCTAAACTATTGCTTTCTATTCTCTCACAGATGGTGAGGACACGAGCTAACCGCGATGATCAGGTACCCGCGCCCCCTGTTGCTGCCGTCAGAGGCCGGGGCCGAGGTAGAGGACGAGGACGCGCCCGAGGTGCAGCCACAACACCATCGCACGCTGCCGCTGAGGTGCCACCGGTAGACCAGGTTGGAGCGCAGGCACCTGGTACACCGACTACAGCTGCTACTACTCCAGCACTACAGGAGACCCTGGCTCAGTTCATGAGCATGTATACCACTTTAGCTCAGGCAGGACTGCTTCCTCTCGTCGCAGCTACATCTCAGGCCGGGGGAGGGGCCCAGACTCCCGCAGCCGTTACACCGGAGCAGCGTGTGCCGGTGGGACAGGTTCCAGATGTTTTGGTTATGCCTCCTGCCGCCCCAGCACAGCCCGGAGGTGGGCCAGCTGCCTCTGAGGACGAGCAGCGTAGATTGGAGAGGTTCAAGAAATATGACCCTCCAGTGTTCAGTAGGTTGGCTTCAGATGATGCATTGGGTTTTCCGGAGGAGTGTCATCGTATTCTTCGTACTATGGGGATTGTGGAGACCAGCGGGGTTTCCTTCACTGCCTTTCAGTTTCGTGGGGCCGCTTATGATTGGTGGCACACGTATGAGTTGGATAGTCCAGAGGAGTCTGCTTCATTGACTTGGACGCAATTTTCAGATCTGTTTTTGAGGGAGTTTGTTCCCCAGAGCCTTAGGGATTCTTGGCGCTCGGAGTTTGAGCGGTTGCGACAGGGCTCCATGTCAGTATCAGAGTATGCTATCAGTTTCACCCGCCTAGCCAGGCATGCACCGGCTTTGGTAGCCACGGTTCGGGAGCGAGTGCGGAGATTTATTGAGGGCCTTGTTCCGCCTATCCGATCCAGCATGGCCGGAGAGCTTGAGACAGATATATCTTATCAGCAGGCAGTTAGCATTGCCAAGAGGATCGAGAGTATGCTCCCTAGAGAGCGGAGGGAGAGAGAGGCCAAGAGGTCTCGTGAGTCGGGTCATTTCTCTGGTGCCCGCACTTCATCAGCCGGTCGTTTTGGCAGGGGTTATTCCGGTCGACCAGTTCACTCGGCATTGCCCGCAGCCGGTAGTACTCCAGGTCTTCCAGCACCTCAGGAGCCTTATTATGCTCCCCCAGTTTCCAGTGCACCTCCTGCGCGGGGTCCTTCCAGGGGTCAGACTAGTGGGGGTGAGGCCGGTCGGTCACAGCCACCGCGTCCTCCCAGAGCTTGTTTTGAGTGCGGGGATACTCGCCACCTGGTTAGGGAGTGCCCCAAGCACAGGAGAGGAGCCCCTCAACAGTCATCACAGCATCCGCGTGGTTCTCAGGGCCAGCAGGCTATCATTCCAGCCCCAGCTGCCACTCCACCTGCCCAGTCATCCAGGGGCGGGGGTCAGGGTTCCAGAGGCCGCCCTCGAGAGGGGGGACATGCCAGATTCTATGCTATTCCTGATCGCGCTGCGGCTGTTGCATCTGACTCTGTTATCACAGGTATTATTATGGTTAGTCACGGGGAGGCATCGGTTCTATTCGACCCTGGTTCCACTTTTTCATATGTGTCTTCTTACTTTGCTTCTCATCCGGGTGTGCCTCGGGATTCTTTGAGTGCCCCCATTTATGTTTCCACTCCGGTGGGTGATTCTTTGGCTGTGGACCGCGTATATCGGTCGTGTTTGATTACCATTTGTGATTTTGAGACCAGAGCGGATCTATTGCTGCTTGGGATGGTCGATTTTGATATTATTCTGGGCATGGACTGGTTGTCGCCCCATTATGCTATTCTTGATTGTCACGCCAAGACCGTGACGCTGGCTATGCCAGGCATTCCACGTATTGAGTGGAGTGGTACTCTAGATCACACCCCTAGCCGTGTTATTTCTTTTCTCAGAGCTCAGCGTATGGTTGAGAAGGGGTGTGCTGCTTATCTAGCCTATGTGCGGGACGTCGGTATTGACACTCCCTCCATTGATTCTGTTCATGTGGTACGTGACTTTGCTGATGTATTTCCAGCTGATCTTCCGGGCATGCCGCCTGACAGAGACATTGACTTTGCTATTGACTTGTTGCCGGGCACTCGGCCCATTTCTATTCCACCGTACCGTATGGCTCCTCCTGAATTAAAGGAGTTGAAGGATCAGTTACAGGAGTTATTGGGCAAGGGTTTTATTCGACCCAGTGTTTCGCCTTGGGGTGCTCCTGTATTGTTTGTGAAGAAAAAGGACGGTTCTATGCGTATGTGTATTGACTATCGTCGGCTGAATAAGGTTACAGTGAAGAACCGGTATCCTTTGCCCCGTATTGATGATTTATTTGACCAGTTACAGGGCGCACATGTGTTTTCTAAGATTGATTTGCGCTCCGGGTATCACCAGCTGAAGATTCGGGAGCCAGATATCCCGAAGACTGCCTTCAGGACCCGGTATGGTCACTATGAGTTCCTCGTGATGTCTTTTGGGTTGACTAATGCCCCAGCAGCATTTATGCATTTGATGCACGGTGTGTTCAGGCCTTATCTGGACTCGTTCGTGATTGTCTTTATTGATGATATTCTAGTATATTCCCGGAGCCGGGAAGAGCACGAGCAACATTTGAGGATAGTGCTTCAGATTCTGAGGGAGAAGCAGCTTTATGCCAAGTTCTCTAAATGTGAATTCTGGTTGAGTTCGGTGGCATTTTTGGGCCACGTGGTGTCGAGTGATGGTATTCGAGTAGATCCGAGGAAGGTGGAGGCCGTGCAGAGTTGGCCCAGACCCTCCTCCGCTACTGAGATTCGCAGTTTCCTTGGTTTGGCGGGCTATTACCGTCGTTTCGTAGAGGGGTTCTCTTCGATTGCAGCACCTATGACTAGATTGACCCAAAAGGGTGCCCCTTTTCAGTGGACAGACGAGTGTGAGGCGAGCTTTCAGAAGCTCAAGACAGCTTTGACTTCGGCCCCTATATTGATGTTGCCTACAGGTTCGGGGTCCTATACTGTATATTGTGATGCCTCACGAGTTGGACTCGGTGCGGTATTGATGCGGGACGGTAGGGTGATTGCCTACGCGTCGAGACAGCTGAAGGTGCATGAGAAGAATTACCCTGTTCATGATTTGGAGCTAGCCGCCATTGTTCATGCCTTGAAAATTTGGCGTCATTATTTATATGGGGTTCCTTCTGAGATCTACACTGATCACCGGAGCTTGCAGCACTTGCTTAAGCAGAAGGACCTGAATATGCGTCAGAGGAGATGGTTGGAACTACCGAAGGACTATGATATTACTATTCTCTATCATCCGGGCAAGGCTAATGTGGTTGCTGATGCCTTGAGTCGTCGGGCAGAGAGTTTGGGGAGTTTGGCATATCTACCGGCTTCGGAGAGGCCTATGGCGATGGATGTTCAGGCTTTGGCCAGGCAGTTGGTAAGACTGGATCTTTCGGAGCCCAGCCGGGTTCTAGCTTGTGTGGTTTCTCGGTCTTCTCTATTTGACCGCATCAGGGAGCGTCAGTTCGACGACCCTCATTTGCTTGTCCTTCAGGATAGAGTTCGGCGTGGTGATGCTCGAGATGTTACCATCGGGGATGATGAAGTTATGAGGATGCAGGGGCGTATCTGTGTGCCCAATGTAGATGATCTTCGAGAGCTGATTCTAGGAGAGGCCCATAGTTCGCGGTATTCCATCCATCCGGGTGCCGCGAAGATGTATCAGGACTTGAAACAGCATTACTGGTGGAGGCGGATGAAGAGGGATATAGTTGATTATGTTTCTAGATGCCTCAACCGCCAGCAGGTGAAGTATGAGCATCAGCGCCCGGGTGGATTGATGCAGCGGATTGAGATTCCAGAGTGGAAATGGGAGCGCATCACCATGGACTTTGTATCTGGGCTTCCACGGACTGTTAGGAAGTTTGATTCCATTTGGGTTATTGTGGATCGGCTGACCAAGTCCGCCCATTTCATACCGGTGAGTACTGCTTATTCATCGGAACGACTGGCGGAGATCTATATCAGGGAGATAGTTCGGCTGCATGGTATTCCAGTTTCCATCATTTCGGATAGAGGCACTCGGTTCACTTCACGGTTCTGGAGAGCCGTACAGCAGGAGTTAGGTACTCGGGTAGAGCTGAGCACAGCATTTCACCCCCAGACTGATGGGCAGTCCGAGCGCACTATTCGGATTTTGGAGGATATGCTCCGTGCGTGCGTGATTGAGTTTGGAGGTTCATGGGATCACTTCTTGCCACTGGCGGAGTTTGCTTATAACAACAGCTACCAGTCTAGTATTCAAATGGCACCGTACGAGGCCCTATATGGTAGGAGGTGCAGGTCTCCCGTGGGTTGGTTTGAGCCGGGCGAGGCCAGGTTACTAGGTACTGATATGGTTCAGGAGGCTATGGACAAGGTCAAGGTGATTCAGGACAGACTTCGTGCGGCCCAGTCTAGACAGAAGAGTTATGCGGACAGGAAGGTTCGCGATGTGGCTTTTATGGTGGGTGAGCGAGTTCTGCTGCGAGTCTCGCCCATGAAGGGCGTTATGAGGTTTGGGAAGAAAGGGAAGCTGAGTCCTAGATTTATTGGCCCTTTTGAGATTTTGAGGCGTGTTGGGGAGGTTGCTTATGAGTTGGCCTTACCTCCCAGGCCTAGCCGGAGTTCACCCCGTATTTCATGTCTCCATGCTCCGGAGATATCATGGTGACCCGTCGCACGTGTTGGATTTCACATCTGTTCAGCTAGACAAGGATCTTTCTTATGTTGAGGAGCCAGTAGCCATTCTAGACACGCAAGTCAGAAAGCTAAGGTCAAAGAACATCGCTTCGGTAAAGGTTTAGTGGCGGGGCCAGCCGGTTGAGGAGGCGACTTGGGAGACCGAGCAGGATATGCGCAGCCAGTACCCTCATCTTTTCACTACTCCAGGTATGTTTTCCATGCTCGTTCGAGGACGAACGAATCTTTAAGTGTGGGAAGATGTAACGACCCGACCGGTCGTTTTAGAAAAATTACGCCCCAATCCCTAATTTAACTGTTCCCCTAAGTTCATTTCTGCTATTGTGGGTTGCCGGGAGAGTCGATTCCGAAAATTTGAGCATTTTGGGACACTTAGTCCCTAAATAAGAGCTTTGAAACTAGAAAACGGTCCGTAGCCGGAACAGTGTTAAGACGATCTCGGAACGGAAATCCGATGGTTCCATTAGCTTTGTTAGGTGATTTCGGGGTTAGGAGCGCGTTCGGAATGTATTTTGGAGGTCCGTAGCTCAATTAGGCTTGAAATGCCGAAGATTGAAATTTTGGCGAATCCGAACGATAGGTGATATTTTGATCCGGGGGTCGGAATGGAATTCCGACAATTTCTGTAGCTTCGTTATGTGATTTTGGATATGTCCGCAAATTTTCAGGTCATTCGGACGTCGTTTGGTCGGGTTTTAGATCGAATGTGCAATTCGGAAAGTTTTAAGAAATTTAGGCTTGAATTCAATGTGAATTATGGGTTTTGATGTTGTTAGACGTGTTTTGATGATTAGAATAAGTTCGTATCATGTTTTGGAATAGGTTGGTGGTTTTCGTTGGGATCCCGGGGTCTCGGGATGAATCCGGGGGTCCAATCGGGCTATTTCATGCATTTTGGAAATGCTGTTAACTGCTGGTGTGTGCTGCAGACGAATGCTCTATGCGATCGCAATTGGCTAATGCGATCGCATAGAAGGTTTTGGAGAGGCCAAGAATTTGTTCTATGCGATCGCGGGAATGGATATGCGATCGCATAGTTCTGGAAATTTGTTCTATGCGATCGCGGGAATGGATATGCGATCGCATAGTTCTGGAAAGTTGTTCTATGCGATCGCGTACTGTCCTATGCGATCGCATAGTGTATAGAGAAGAGGGGTCCCAGGTCCAGCTTTTGTTCTATGCGATCGCGGAGCAGGGCATGCGATCGCATAGTTATAATTCGGTAAGCATTGCGATCGCATTGAGGTCTATGCGATCGCATAGAGTATTCTGGCGAAGGTCAAAATTTGTGCTATGCGATCGCAACAGGTATCATGCGATCGCATAGAGTAAAAATGTCTGGCAGTGACTTAAGTCCAGAAACATTTCAGCCGCGAACCATAAACCAAAAACGCCATTTTTGAGCTCCAAGAGAGGGAATTGAAGGGGAAACGCTGGGATATCACCGGGAAATCATCGGGGGTAAGTTTCCTAACCTTAATTCGTTGGTTTATCATGAAATCCATGATTATTTCACTGAAATTGGAAGATTAAAGGTGGGTTTGAGCCCTAGGCCTAAATGTTAGAAAATCTTTGATTTGAACGGGCAAACGGAGTCCGATTTCGATAAATTTTATATGCACGGACTCGTATTGAGATAAGGAACCCGAATATATAATTTTCGTGATTTTTCGATAAGCGTACCGGAAGTCGGGTTTTGGCAACTTGTGGGTTTTGGTGTATTTTGAGTTAATTTGATTGGATAATGCCCAATTGGCCTATGTTGATGTGATTCTATTGATTTTTATCAGATACTACACTTGTGGAGGCCGACATTCGCGGCAAGAGGGTTGTTTCTTAGCGGTTTTGTACCGGAATTGAGGTAAGTGGCTTGTCTAACCTCGTGTGGGGGAAATTTTTACCCCTAGGATATTATGTGATAGTTTAAATGCCTTGTACGAGAGGTGACGGGCGCGTACATGCGCTGGTTGTTGAACACGTACTTTATTTAAAATGTTCGACGAGCGATATTCCTGTCTTTGGCTGTTAATTTGATATTTTTACCCGGTAGTGGTTATAAGAGCATGATTAGATAGAATCTAACTGTCTAGTTGTTTAATTGACTTACTTGAGTTTTCTTGGTAAATCGCTGGCGCTGTTCATCGGCGAAGTTATCGTTAAGCATATTATACCTCCCTCTGTGCATTTCCTTTACTTGCTGTGTTTGTGGACTGCGGGTTCAATTCCCGGAGATCCCAGGGCTGTGGGTTCGATTCCCAGAGACCCGGAGTGATAATGATATGGACTACGGGTTCGATTCCCGAGATCCTGATATTATTGAAATGTGGACTACGGGTTCGATTCCCGAGATCCTGATATTATTGAAATGTGGACTACGGGTTCGATTCCCGAGATCCTGATATTATTGAAATGTGGACTACGGGTTCGATTCCCGAGATCCTGATATTATTGAAATGTGGACTACGGGTTCGATTCCCGAGATCCTGATATTATTGAAATGTGGACTACGGGTTCGATTCCCGAGATCCTGATATTATTGAAATGTGGACTACGGGTTCGATTCCCGGAGATCCTGAGTTATTGAGATATTATTGAGACATGGGCTGCGGGTTCGATTCCCGGAGACCCGGGGGTACTGAGAATGGGACTGTGGGTTCAATTCCCACAGATCCTGGATTTGTTTATTTGAGTTGGTTATTTGTTATTAGCTTGATCGTAGACAGTTGCAGTGATTATCATAATGTTGTTATTTCGGAAATTATTATCATATAAACTGTTTATTTTGTTTTCATCATTATATTATTGTTTCTCAGTAGGGCCCTGACCTACCTCGTCACTACTCCATCGAGGTTAGGCTTGGCACTTACCGAGTACCGCCGTGGTGTACTCATGCTACTCTTCTGCACACTTTTGTTGTGCAGATCCAGGTACATCAGAGCAGGCTCGTACTAGGTGATTCTGCAGCTTTCTGGGAGACTTCGAGGTATGATCCGCTACGTCCGCGGATCCGGAGGCTTCCCTTCTATTCTAGTATTACTAGTTGACATTTTCTTCATTTCGTTGTTAGATACTCTTTACACATAGAGCCACAGTTGTATTTCTCTTTTAGTCTGTGTTACCGTGGGTTTCCGGATCTTGGTAGTGTTTATTTATTGTGTGACGGATGTATGTGTCAAGTGGCACGGATTACATATCTTATATGTTATTTTCCGCTGTTTCTTATTTAAGTAATTAAAACTTATAGATTCCGCAACGTGTTAGGCTTACCTAGTCGTGGGGACTGGGTGCCATCACGACAGGTTCACAATTGGTGAACTAGGGTCGTGACACTTAGGGTGTGAGAGGATGAGTACTCATCCTTGTCTGATTATTGGAGAGATTACTCTCAATATGGCTGAACTAACGGCGAGGCCAACTTAAGGTGCAAAGGGTATGTCTTAAGATTGGAAGACTTATATGCCACAATATGTGGCTTGACTATCAGAGAGATTACTCCCAAAACGACCGGACTATCAGAGAGATTACTCTCAATGTGCCTCGACTATGGGTGAGGCCAACTTAAGGTGCAAAGGGACTTATATGTCCATATTAAGATTGGAAGACTTATATGTCACAGAATGTGGCTTGACTATCAGAGAGATTACTTTCAAAATGGCCCAACTATCAGAGAGATTACTCTCAATATGGCTTGACTATCGGAGAGATTACTCTCAATGTGGCTCGACTATCGGCGAGGCCAACTTAAGGTGCAAAGGGACTCATATGTCCACCTTAAGATTGGGAAGTTATAGCTCCTTTTAAGGACAAACCCACGTAGAGGCCTACTTAAGGTGCAAAAGTACTTATATGTCCACCTTAAGATTGGAAAGTTATAAATCTTTAACTCGAAGACGACATCTACTTGAAAAACTATGAAGATTTTGTAGACTTTGCTGACTTCAATTCGAATATTCGGAGGGCTTAAACAATTCAACATTAAGATCGGGGAATTTGAAGAGTGAAACATGAAGACCGACGAACTTGAAGACTTCAACTTTGAGATTTGTTTGGCCTAAATATTTCAACTTGAAGATCGAAGAATTTGAAGACTTTAACTTGGAGATCGATGGGCTTGAAGACTTCAACTTTGAGACTTGGAGGGCCTAAATATTTCAACTTGAAGATCAGCAAATTTGAAGACATCAACTTTGAGACTTGGACGGCCTAAATATTTCAACTTGAAGATCAGCGAATTTGAAGGCTTCAACTTGAAGAACGACGGACTTGGAGATTTCAACTTGGGTACTTCAACTTAAATACGCTTGAAGACTTCAACTTGGAGACTTTGAGGGCTTAAATATTTCAGCTTCTCTTTTGCTTTATATTGTTCAACTTTTATCTTAGTCGCATAATTTTTAGCTTTATGTGCTTGCAACAAAAAATTCATATCTTGTCGTGGGAGACTCCAAATAATGAACTGTTTGATGAATTCAATATCTAAAATATATTTAATACTGAGAATCAAAAAGACCTTTATAGTTACACCGGATAATATTTTGAAACTAACTTTAGATTTCACCATGTTGAAAATTTCAGATTTGTGCAGTCTCACAGAAAAATTTATATCTCGGTGTAAAAATATTTAAATTGCATACCGTTTGATTTCAACAATACTAAAACATCAAGATCTAGAACATATCACAACTTATCAATCAAATAACTTTAGAATCATCCAAGATAATATTCTGAAATTAACTTTATATTTCACCGCGCTATCAATTCCATATTTGAATAGTCTCACCAAAAAAAATTATATCTCAGTGTAGAAATATCAAAATTATAAATCGTTTGATTTCAAGAAAAATAGAATTCAAGATCTAGAACATATCCAAAATTTCCAATCAAACAACTTCATTATTGTTCCAGATAATATTTTGAAATTAATTTTGTATTGCACCACACTATCAATTCCATATTTGCGTAGTCTCACCGAAAAAGTTATATCTCGGTGTAGAAATTTCTAAATTACAACTGTTTGATTTCAAGAAAACTAGACTTCAAGATATAAAACATATCTAAAATTCTCAACCAAACAACTTCAGAATCGTTACATATAATATTTTGAAATCAACTTTATATTGCACCATGCTATCAATTTCAAATTTGCGCAGTCTCTCCAAAAACATTATATCTCGGTGTAGAAATATCGAAATTGCAAACCGTTTGTCAAGGAAACTAGACTTCAAGATATAGAACATATCCAAAATTTTCAATCAAACAACTTTAAAATCATTCCAGATAATATTTTGAAATTAACTTTATATTGCACCACGCTATCAATTCCAGATTTGCACAGTCTCACAAAAATTCATATCTTGGTAGGGAAGCCTCGAGATCGGAAGATGTCTTACTTGCCATCAATCAAAATTTAAGAGCCATATTCTCACAAATATCTTTATTTCAAGTCTCACCGAATTTGAAATGTTGTGCCTAGTAATCTTTTCCTTATACTTGTGTTTCCTTTTGATGTCTCTCTTCTCTTCCCCCATTTTTTAAGCCAGAGGGCGGACTTGACAGCAACAAATTTGAAGGTTTGGCAAACATGAAGGCATAGAGAATCCCTGGACTTCAATGCAAATACTTGACATCCTCCTAAAATCGACCTATCGAAGATATCAATTTACCATGGAGGGTTACCCCTTTAAATCAAATGAGGTCAAAGTTCAGTATGAGGATGGCATTTCAGCTTGATTTTATGTTCCTTCATACTTCGTTCGAACAACAATTGGGGCAATATGTATCTTTTGAAATTGTGAGACTGAACTTAGAATGAAACTCTAAGTTGCCTACGTACCTCGGTGAAGAGGATCAAGTCATACCGTAGTTCAGACTGAGTAGTTTTTTTTTTGTCCTAAATTTTTCCTAGGCTGCCTCTTTTGAGAATTTTAACCTAGCGGACTTTATTTTGGGGCCGTACATAATTTATACTCTTGCGGGCCAGGAGTGTAACAATATGCAGTTTAGGCTCGTGCGTCAAGGGGCGTTGCAAATTCAAGGATAATACTTCTTAAAAAACTTGCCATTGATAGCGTCGATCCTTATACCATCTGCATCAACCAGCTTGTAAGCCCTACTTGAGTAAGCTTCTTGTATGATGTATGGACCATCCCATTTTAAAGTGAACTTCCCTACAAGTTTATGGGAAGTAATTATGGGTCTTCGTACTGCAAGGAATTGATCTCCTACTTGAAAGGATCTCGGGCGAACTTTTTGAAGGCGCGAGATAATCGAGCTTGATAACATTCAATGATTTGTTGAGATCCCAATTTCTTTTCATCAAGATTTTCCAACTCTGCTAACCGAAATCAAGCATTTTCTTCATCAGTGATCCATTATTGAATAGCCAACCGTAATGAAGGTATTTGACGCTCAAGTGGCAAGACGGCTTCGACTCTATAAACGAGTGAATAAGTAGTCAATTGTGTTGGCGTACGGTGAGTTGATTCACATCCAAACAACGGTCGTAGTCAATATAATCCGGTCAATTAAGTCCAGAGTTGATCCCACAGGGAATTAACCTATCAACTGGAACTTCCATAACCTAAGAATACTCCTGAAGCAGCTTCTCAAACTTTTGAATATATTTTTGTGGAATATTTTCTACTAACTAATTTTTGCAAGAATTTAAAGACTTGAAAGAAAGAATTGAATGTTGTAAAGAATGAAGAGAAAGACTAAGGTATTGATTTCCCCTATTGATGGAATCCCTTCTGTTTATACTCAAACAAATTATCACTATTATTCTATCAACCATGAACTCTATGTTTACCGTAATTCTCTCCCGAGCAACTACAATAATTTACTATTGCATTCTTCCGAGCTACCCTAGCTAGCTTTAATATGAATGATTCACTTTAGATTGCACCCAATGTTTTGTTATTCCTAACCCCACCTTTACGCCTACATATATAGATTTCTCCAATAATCAAGGTATGGTGTTGTTCAACAATTTATCTAAATATGCACTCTTTTCCAAGTTATGCACACTAAATAGGCTCAGCTAATTGGGGATCCTTCCAATTAACTACAACAAGAATGAAGTTGAACAAATAGAAATCTAGCTAACAATTTGTAATCACATAACCCAGAAGTTCATCACTCAATAGGTTCCATCAAAACCTTAGATAAAGATTTAGCTACTCATAATCAAAGAAACAAGATAGATAATTGAATTCATAATCAAAGATTCAATGTAAAAGAAAGAAAGATGTTGTGAGAGTTCTCTCTTACTAATTTAATAGAAAAAGTAAAGAATAATACAATACTTGCCTCTCTTGGGTGAATCCTATCATTATATAGAGGGTTTAGGTTACAAAATTTCATCTTGACAAGTTTGACCCTAAAAATTTCGGCCTCGCCCGCGGTCCTTCTGCGTTCGCGGATGGACCGCGAAAAAATCACGTCTCTGAATCTCTGAGATTCCGCAAGCCCTTTCAACTGCGGCCCGTCCGCGTTCGCGGTTGGACCACGGCTGAACAGTGACGCGGATTCTTCTTCCTATTTTTCATCACAAACTTCAATCTTGCTCTACACTTGGCCTTTTCACTATCTTATGACTCCAAAATTGCTCTTTTAGTCATCAATGGCTCATGTGTACCTAAAACACACCAAAAGCACTAATAAAAACATTTTATCATCATAAACAATATCAAAACAACAATAAAGCGTGATTATTTAGGGCATAATTATAGTCAAATTCACCTATTATCAATACCCCACACTTGAACCTTTGCTCGTCCTCGAGAAACCTTAATCACACTTTAGGCCAATTTTATTAATGTCTCCGCCAAAATATGTCACAAAAGCTATCTTTCATGATTAACCTAAGACATGCACAATCCTTACCTAACCGTAAACTCAAATGCCAAGACATTATTGCTTACTCTAATTATTATCACATACTTGCAAATTTACCTTTTTCTTCCTGATTTACATGCCCTCACATAATTTATTGAGAGAAGTTCCCACACATAAACAATTTAGAACATTCAACTTATAGATATAGGAAAAATTCACTCACTCTCAACGAAAACATTCATATGCATACAGATACGCCATAGGCTTGCCCCTAGTGTAATACTCCACTAATCGAGTTATTCAATCATAGATCAAGAGGTCTTTAAGGGTTGTAATGTTGGCTATGGGACGGGTAGGATACTTTTGGTTATAGTGGCTAACCTCCCTAAGCACTTTCTTTCTTTATCACACTTCCCTTTTTGGTTTTCTCCTTATGTCTCCCCTAAACATTCCTTCACCTTTATTTACTTTTAATCCCAATTTTCTTTTATTGGTGTAACTGGCCTTTCTATTTGACATATATACATTGATATAATTGTTTTTTTTTTAAATTCATAGCTCGTAGCATTTACAATATTTTGCCAGTTCACCATTTTCTACCATTCATTCTTGGTTTTCCCTTTTTCAACTTTCCTTCACCCCACACTTAGACTTTTGCATATTCGTTACAACACAAGTGCTTCTAGCAGGAAAAGTGGAACAATATATGATATAGATTTTTATGAACATTCAAGGGTTATCAAAGAATAGGCTTTAGGATCAAATGGGTTAACTAGGATACTATGTACAGGTGAATTCACTGTTTATTAATTTAAGGGGTTACACAAAGAAATGCCTCTATCATCTCTATAACCGAACAACTTCTATTTCGCTTTGCAAACACACAGGGTAAGTTCTAGGTATCATGTAAAGCATATAATGTAGGTAAAAGCTCACACACACTTAGCATGCAACTCATTTAGAATCAGGTTCATCTACAGAGTCCTATCATCTACAGAGTCCTATCAATGTTCAAGCAAGTTGTATTGTGCAGCTTAAGGCATATCCTAGAATCTACAGTCAAGCTTAGATCATACACTCTCAAGTTCATTTAGGTTTTGCTAATGTGCATACTTGGGGTTACATGTTAACCTCTGCCCTCTAATCCTTAAGAAAGAAACATCTACCTAAACCGGTTCAATAAAAACCCTTGGAAAAGAACCGTGGTCAAAATAAAAACCAAGGGGGAGGTGATACATTACCTATAAAAAGAAAAGAAAAGAAAGAAAAATTCCTACATGGGCTACTTCCCTCAAGAGTACTTGTCCAAATAGCCCGTCATCAAGATGAGTCCTCTACTCATATTTTTGGATTTTTCAAATTTTTGATTTTTTTGTGTTTTTATTCCAACTTAGACCCTTAAGAAACCCGTTGCCAAGTGTCCATCATCGGTCCAAGCCAGCGAATATAATTTACAACTACAACTACTATGTACAACATATACAAGATAAGTCTCCCACCCCACACTTAAGATCATGTCATGTCCTCATGGCATAATAATACATGTATAGCACAGAAGGGTGAGAAAACTTACCTGGGACCTACCCCGTGTCTAGCCACTTTATAACTTTCTTTTTCACCATATCCTTCATATTCGGGTTCAACCTTCTTTTGCATTTCTTGGAGGGTTGTGTCCCTTTTCCAGGAGAATCTTGTGCATGCAGTATGCAGGTCTGATCCCCTTTATGTCTGCCATGGTCCAACCAATGGCAGTTTTACATTCCTTAAGTACTTGTAATAGCTTTTGAGCCTGCACATCTAGCAAACCAGATGAGATAATAACAGGTAAAGTGGAGTTAGGGCCTAGAAATTCATACTTGAGATGAGCTGGTAGTGGCTTAAGCTCCAGCTTTGGTGGCTATTCAGTGGATGGTTTTGCTAGAGGTTCAAACTCCAACTCTCTATCTCAAAACCCCTTACCTTCCAGAGATAGCACCCACTCTGCCAGGCTTTCGCCGTTTGCCTCTTCTAAGTTCATCAGGCATGCCTGAAGTGGATCTTCAGCTGTTAATTCTACATCACCTGTCTCCACTATCACATCTACCGCATCAATGAGAGAGCTATTCGCGAACTCACTAGGGCGCCTCATGGATTTTTGTACATTGAATATGATCTCCTCATCATTTAACCTCATCTTGAGCTCCCCAGTCTCACAATCAATTAATGCTCTCCCTGTGGCTAGGAATGGTCTTCCTAAGATTATAGGAATCTCCTCGTCCACCTTGCAGTCCAGAATCACAAAATCAACGAGAAACACAAACTTCCCCACCTGAATGAGCACATCATCTAATATACCGAATGGACGCTTAATCATCCTGTCAGCAAGCTGTAATAACATAGAAGTAGGCCTGGCTCTCCCGATGCCCAGCCTCTTGTAAATCACCAAGGGCATAAGATTTATGCTCGCCCCAAATCACACAGTGCCTTCGCAAAGGCAAAGTTTCTTATAATGCATGGAATGATGAAACTACCTGGGTCAGATAGCTTCTCCGCTATGGGTCTAGAGACTACTGCACTACATGTCTGTGTAAGAGTCACGATGACCAAGTCTTGGAAATCAAATTTCCGCGACATCAAATCTTTCATCATCTTACCATACCCACGCATTTCTTTCAAAGCTTCAATTAAGGGAATGTTTACCTGGATTTGCTTGAAGATATCGAAGAACCTTTTGTATTGCTCCTCTTTTTGGTGCTTGGCCAACTTTTGGGGGAATGGGGCTGGAGGCCTCTTCTTCCCAATCACTTGGAACTTTTCTTTCTCTATCACCTGCTCCTCCACCGGCTGCTCTACCGGTTCATCTACTTTTTCCGTTCCCTGCTGCACATCTTTATTTTCAGCTACTGGCTGAACTGTAACTTCTGTCAACCCAGTGGACTCATCCAGTTCAATGGGTACTGGAGAGAGTGTCTCAGCCTACAAATTGCTTCTCTCTCTTTCCTGCTCAGCATCAAGATCTCTTCCACTTCTCAGATTAACTACCATCAGCTGCTTTGGGATTTGATCCTTTGGGTTTGTTTGTGTATCTGCAGGCAATGTCCCTTGAGGACGATTGTTAAGTGACATAGCAATCTGGCCCACCTGTACTTCAATATTCTTGATAGATGCGTCATGTGCATCTATCCTCTTATTGGTATTGGCATGTGACCCAATTACCTGCTGCATTATAGCTTCCAACCTTGCGAACCCATCGTCATGTCTACCCCCATGCTGTGGTGAAGATGGATGATACCCCTGCTACTGATTGCTGAAATTCTAAGGTCTAGGATATGGAACCATGTTGTTTGGTGGTCTCATACCTACTGCAGTATACTGTGGCTGAGGAGGCCTGTACTGCTGTGGAGCCTGCTGACCCCAACTCTGGTTACCTTATCGCTGCCCTCCATAATTAGCCACATAGTTCATGTCTTCATGCTGATGATGATGTTCTTGGTCTGCAGCCCATGGATTACCTATGGGTTGGCTAATGCAAGATGTGCATAAACCACCATTGGTAGTCTCTACAATGTGAACCTGCTGCTTGACCCCAGATTCTTCCACCTTCTTTGTCAGGATGCTCATTTGTATCAATAAATTTTCCATGTTCTCCTCCATGATGGATTCAGAGCTACAAAATGTACCACTGGAGTGATAGAAGCATTCCTGGTCGTCCACCCGGAGTTTTGAGCCATCTTGTCAAGCAAATTTTGTCCTTCTCTCCAAGTCTTGCTCAGAAAAGCCCCACATGTTGAGGCATCTACTACATTCTTCATACTGTCTGAAAGCCCCATATAGAACCTTTGACCCAGCATGTGCTCAGGAACCTCATGGTGAGGACACATAACACGCATACCTTTGAATCTGCCCCAAGTTTCATGTAATGTCTCCATTGGTTTCTGCTTGAAGCTCACAATCTCATCAATTTGCTGAGCTGGCTTTTTAGGTGGATGAAACTTGTTGTGGAATTACTTGACTAACTCATCCCATGTTGCAATAGAGTTTATGGGGAGTGAGTATTGCCATACCTGCACAGCCCCTGTAACTGAGAACGAAAATAGTAATAATCTGATGGCTTACGGTGTCACGTTTGGTTGCCTCTGTGTCTTGCATATTGAGAGAAAGTTCTTCAGGTGTTGTTGTGGATATTCAACATGAGTCCCAGAGAATAATCCCTTGTTTTGAAACAAGTGTATCATGTTGTTGGTAATCTGGAATGACTCAACTTTAATGGCTGGCACAATAGTGGCAGTTGCCAAATTATCAGCGGTTGGTTGTGCCCAGTCAAATAATGCACCTTCATGCGCCTCCTGTGCATTCAACCCAGCTTGCTGGTTTGGGTCGTTCACGTCTCCCATGTCGAAATCTAGTTTAATTGGTTGCTGAGATTGCTGAAGTTGTTTCATTGCCCTGTTACGTGCCCGGAAAGTTTGCTCTGGGTCTGAGAGTCCTTCAATTAGTTCTCCAGTCCTTGAAGATTTCCTAGGTATGCACCTGAGTACCCAATTCAACAACCATAAAAAATTTCAATGTAAAGTGTGTAGAAAGAACCTGACTACACAAGAATCTTGTAATTCTGTCAATGGCAATTGATAATTCCGTTAACTCCCTGACAACGGCGCCAAAATTGATTCACGTCCAAACAACAGTAGCAGTCAATATAATCCGGTCAATTAATTCCAGAGTCGATCCCACATGGAATTAACCTATCAACTGCAACTTCCACAACACAAGAATACTCCTGAAGCAGCTTCCCAAACTTTTGAATATATTTTTGTGGAATATTTTCTACTAACTAACTTCTGCAAGAATTTAAAGACTTGAAAGAAAGAATTGAATGTTGTAAAGAATGAAGAGAAAGACTAAGGTATTGATTTCCCCTATTGATGGAATCCCTTCTGTTTATGCTCATACAAATTGTCAATATTATTCTATCAATCATGAACGCTATATTTACCATAATTCTCTCCTGAGCAACTACAATAGTTTACTATTGCATTCTTCCGAGCTACCCTAGCTAGCTTTAATTTGAACAATTCACTTTAGATTGCACCCAAGGTTTCGTTATTCCTAACCCCACCTTTACGCCTACAATTGTAGATTCCTCCAATAATCTAGGTGTGGTTTTGTTCAACAATTTACCTAAATATGCACTTTTTTCCAAGTTATGCACACTAAATAGGCACAGCTAATTGGGGATCCTACCAATTAACTACAACAAGAACGAAGTTGAATAAATAGAAATCTAGCTAACAATTTGTAATCACATAACCCAGAAGTTCATCACTCAATAGGTTCCATCAAAACCTTAGATAAAGATTTAGCTACTAATAATCAAAGAAACAAGATAGATAACTGAATTCATAATCAAAGATTCAATGTAAAAGAAAGAAAGATGTTGAGAGAGTTCTCTCTTACTAATTTACTTGCAAAAGTAATAAATAATACAATACTTGCCTCTCTTGGGTGAATCCTATCATTATATAGAGGGTTTAGGTTACAAAAATTGCATCTTGACAAGTTTGACCCTAAATATTCCGGCCTCGACCGCGGTCCGTCAGCGTTCGCAGATGGACCGCGGAAAAATCACGTCTCTGAATCTCTGAGATTCCGCGAGCCCTTTCAACTGCGGTCCGTCTGCGTTCGCGGTTGGACCGCGGCTGAACAGTGCCCCGGATTCTTCTTCCTATTTTTCATCACAAACTTCAATCTTGCTCTACACTTGGCCTTTTCACCATCTTATGACTCCAAAATTGCTCTTTTAGTCTTCAATGGATCATGTGTACCTAAACCACACCAAAAGCACTGATAAAAACATTTTGTCATCATAAACAATATCAAAACAATAATAAAGCGTGATTATTTAGGGCATAATTATAGTCAAATTCACCTATTATCATGAGTCATCCTATATTCCCATAGAGCTTCTTCCATACGGTTTTCACACCTCCCTTTTTACTACTTTTTTAGATAAAGTTTACCCCGCTATTCATTTATACACCCCAAGAAGGAATATAATAATAACAACAGAGAAGGAGTTTTTCCACTTTATGGACAATCAGAACGGGATTTACTTAAATTTCAGAGTCGCCACTTGGGAAGATAATGGTGTCCCAAGTCACCGGTTTAATCCCGAATCCGAGGAAATATGACTCTGTTTTAACAGTCGGCGAAACTATAAATTCGGATAAGGAATTCTATTAACCAGGGAGAAGGTGTTAAGCACTCCCAAATTCCGTGGTTCTAGCACGGTCGCTCAACTATTGTATTTGTTTTATTTGATTTCTTTATATGCTTTTTACAAATGTTAATGTCCCTCTTTGTTATTTTAACGACTTGCGACGCCGCGAAAATGCATTTCGCGTCACACCGCAACCAGTACGCCTTTGACTTTGCATTTCAGCTTCACCGAGATTTGAGATTTGAGTCACATAAATGAGCACTCGTATTAAGGATGTATATTTTAATCGCGCCTATAATGTCTACGTCTTATTATCTTTAGGAAAGACCGTGAAATTTGCTAAACGGTCCTTCCGAGTCTAATACTTTATATTAAAAATTCATATGGGGGCCCCGTGTATCTTTTCATATTTTAATACGAGGCTCATCCCTTATTTTTAGAAGTCCGAACTTAATCATATACTATGTTTTGCTATTCTATTTTTTCTCCCTAATTAGGATATGGTTTTTGTATTATTTTAGACCATGATATCATGGTCCAGGCCGTTTATTTACTACTGGGCCTGGACCTCGGCCTACTTTAACAATCCATCACTGGAGCGGACGGGCCTCTGAAGCCTAGTGTGTGTTACCATTACCACTTAAAATCACATTTACCAGATCTGGGCCTTTATACTCAATTAGGCCCAGACTATAAAAAAAACGGATTACTATTGTGACGACCCAAAGGGTCATCACTTATTTAATTAATCATTTCGAGCTTCTGAGGCATTGAAAACCTCATTCTATGTTGCCTCGATTTGCGTGCACAGTCCGGGCACAAAGCTGAAAAATATTTATGTTGAAATATGTGAAATATGTGAAAAAGTAGAAGAATTTTGATATTAATATTGATATGGTTGACTTTGGTCAACATTTTTGGTAAACGGACCCGGATCCGTGATTTGACTATTTCAGAAAATCCGTAGAAAAATATGGAGCTTGGCCATATGTCCGGAATTGAAATCCGAGGTCTAGAACCCCGGTAAAAGAATTTTTCTGTTAAATTGTTTTCCGAAAATGTTTAAGGAAAATGAAACTGAATTTTGATTAAAAGGTACTGGTATCGGGCTCGTATTTTGGTTCCGACGCCCGGTACAGGTCATATATATTGGTTAAGCGCTTCTCCTGTAAAGTTTGGTTGAAAACGGACGTCGTTTGACGTGTTTCGGCCTTAAATTGGAAATTTTGGAAATTATGAAATTTTAGAGAATTCTTGAGTTTTAAGGCTAAATTCCTTGATAATGATGTTATTTTGGTGATTTGATCGCGCGAGCAAGTTCGTATGATGTTTTTGAGTTAGTATACATATTTGGTTTGGAGCCCCGAGGGCTCGGGAGTGTTTCGGAGGTGGTTCGGGGTGTTTTCGGATTTGAAAAACACAGCAGAAATTCTGCTGTTTCTGCAGAGGGATTTTGTTCTATGCGATCGCATAGGTGTAGCTGCGATCGCATAGAGCAAAGATTAGAGGTCCCAAATTCCTTCTGTGCGATCGCAATAGATCCCATGCGATCGCATAGCTTCCACTTTTCCTCCTATGCGATCGCATACCGTCCTTCGCGATCGCATAGAGTAAGACTGAGGCCCAGAATTTCCTTCTATGCGATCGCGTACCATTCCCTGCGATCGCATAGAGTAATTTCGGTTCATTCATTTCCTTCTATGCGATCGCATAAGACCTCCGCGATCGCATAGAGTAATTTTGCTGTCCCCATTTTCCTTCTATGCGATCGCATCACAGGCCCTGCGATCGCATAGAGTAAATTTTCGCCCAGTGAATTTAAGACAGAAACAGAACAGAAACGGGATAAAAATCCCATTTCTGTTCAACTCTTTTCTCCACAACATTTTAGGCGATTTTGAGGCATTTCTTCATCAAAGTTCATTGGGTAAGTATTGTTAACTCATTTTCTTCATTTTTCATCAACATCAATCAAATCCTTAGGCTTAAACATGTATAAATTGGTTGAAAATTTGAGAAATGGGTATAGTTAGGGCTTTCAAAGAAATTGCGATTTAGACCTCGTTTTGGAGTCGAACTTAAGAACAAATTGTATATTTGAACTCATGGAAGATTGGGTGAAATTAATTTGGTTCGAAATTTGAATTTCGATTATGTGGGCTCGGGGTCGGTTTTTACTATTCCGGGCAGAATGTTGTAAAAACCATCTTTAGCAATATGAACTAGTTTGTTAAGTAGAAATGATGATATTAAATCAATTGTGTATAGATACGATTGGATTGGAGTCAAATTCAAAAGGAAAAGGCATTGCTACGGATTGAATCGTTCGTAAACTTTCGAGGTAAGTGTTTGTTCTATCCTAGCTTGAGGGAATAGGATTATGTGTTATGTGTTATGTGATCGAGTGCGGTGTATGGGCTGTGGTGACGAGCATCCATACATTGGCGTCTAGTATGACCGTGAGTCGTTGGAAAATGATATTTTGAGATATATTATTGGTGAATCGTTATTGTTCTCCCTTGTTGGGACTTGTTGTGAAGATAATTATTAATTGCCCTTGATGGGACGATTTATGAATTGTTGTTCTTTCTTTGCCCTTAACTGTGATTGTTATTTGGGTGAGGAAGAGAGATAATGCACGAAGGGTGATGCCGTGCCATGTTTATTATTGATTATGCACGAAGGATCATGCCGTGCCATGTTTATTATTGATTATGCACGAAGGATCATGCCGTGCCATGTTTATTATTGATTATGCACGAAGGATCATGCCGTGCCCTATTATTGATTATGCACGAAGGATCATGCCGTGCCCTATTATTGAACCATGTACGAAGGATCATGCCGTACTATGGATGTGAGGATGAGAGTAAAAGCACAAAGGGTGATGCCGTGCAACTGTTTGCTATTCCTTGAATTGATATTATTTGTGTTTACATTACACTTTGTTTTTCCTTGTGAAATTATTAACTGTGGTTAATTGTTGAATTCTTCAAGATATTCCTTATTGTGTTAATACTTGATTATTTCTTGTTATTTTGTGGTACATATATATATATATTGAATTGCACAGGTTTATGTGGGTGTCTGGTCCTAGGCTTGTCACTACTTCGCCGGGATAGGCCAGGCACTTACTAGCACATGGGGTCGGTTGTGCCGATGCTACACTTCTGTGCGTTTTTGCACAGGTCCAGGTTACGATCAGGAGCAGCAGCAGCAGCAGCAGCAGTAGTAAATAGATTGCGTGGAAGTTGATCACATTTGAGACTAAGGTAGCTTGCAGACGTCCGCAGGCCCGGCGTCTCTTCCTTTAATTATGTTAATAGCTGTAGTCTCATTGTTTCGAGACAAACAGAATTATGTTATATTTCCTTCAGACTTTTATGTGTAGTATTCCATAGTAGTTTGTGAGTTGGTGACTCCAAGTCTTGGGTAGAGGATTTCAGTATGATTTTTACCTCGTGATTTATTATTTCCATTTCAATAAAGTATTCCGCATTTATTTAATTAAAAATTGTGTTAAAAATAGGATAGTATGAACACAGTGGCTTGCCTAGCTACCACGAGTAGGCGCCATCACGATCCCGATATTGGGGGAAAATCCGGGTCGTGACAAGTTGGTATCGAGCTCTAGGTTACATAGGTCTCACCACTCACGAACAAGCTTAGTAGAGTTTGAGAGGTAGGTACGGAGACGTCCGTACTTGTCCTTCAGAGTCTATTGAGTTAGGAAAAAGTCTCTCATTTGTTCTTTCTTGTCGTGCTACTTGATCCTCAATTACCGATTGAATTTCTATTCTGTCCTTTCGAGATGGTAAGGACACGCACTTCTTCGTCCGCTGACCAGCAGCCTGAGCCCCAGACAGCTCCTGTGAGGGGCAGGGGTCGAGGCCGTATCAGAGGCCGTGGTAGGGGTAGAGCTCAGCCCCAGGCAGCTACCCCGGAGGTGGAGCCCCATATTGAGATTGACGAGGAGGTTCCGATTCCAGCAGCTCCAGTGGGCCCAGCTCAGGTCCCAGGAGAGGCTTTAATTACCCCGGATCTCCGGGATGCCTTGATCAGAATAGCGGGATTCATGGACAGCATTGCCAGAGCGGGTTTATTATCAGTTTCCCCAGCTACTTCTCAGGCTGGAGGAGGGGCCCAGACTCCTATTGCTCATACTCCGGAGCCAGTAGCTCCTCAGCCTCAGGCACCAGTAATTCAGCCAGCTGTGGCTACTCAGTCAGGTACCACAGCTCATGCCGGTGATGGAACGGCCATGACTTCTGATTCGTTATGGAGGCTTGATCGGTTCTCCAAGCTATTTACCACTACATTCAGTGGAGCCGCATCAGAGGATCCTCAGGACTTTTTATTCGGTTGCCATGAGATTCTCAAGACTATGGGGATCGTGGAGACAAACGGAGTTGACTTCTGTACTTTCAGACTTGCAGGATCCGCCAAGACTTGGTGGAGAGATTATTGCCTGACTCGACCAGCAGGGTCCCCAACTCTATCATGGGACCAGTTTGCGGAACTATTTATGGAGAAGTTTCTCCCTACTACTCGGCGGGATTTACTTCGGAGGCAGTTTGAGCGCCTCCATCAGGGCACTATGACAGTTACACAGTATGAGACGAGGTTTATCGACTTGGCTCGTCATGCAGTAGTGATACTTCCCACTGAGCGGGAGAGGGTCCGCAAGTTTATAGATGGGCTTAATCAGCCGATTAGACTCCAGATGGCTATGGGCGTGGGGAGTGACATATCATTTCAGAAGGCAGCCAATGCAGCACGCAGAGTTGAGATGGCTCTCGCTAGAGGAGGCGGTTATTCTTCGGATAAGAGGCCTCGTCATTCGGGTAGGTTTGGTGCTTCTTCCTCTGGTAGCAGAGAATCCTTTGATAGAGGCCAGTCCTCCAGGCCTTTTCATTCCGCCCTTCAGGCTTCACAGGGTGGATCAGGTGATCGTGGTTCTCGGGGGTATTATTCAGACCAGCCTCCTATTAGTGCTCAGCCTCTTCAGAGTGTTCGTGGAGGCCATTCAGGTCGTCAGGGCCAGCAGCCCTATCAGTCTAAGAGTTGCTACGGTTGTGGCGACCCAGGTCATTTTATCAGGAATTGCCCTATAGCAGCGGGCAACTCTCAGCAGCGAGGTCCTCGTCCTATGATTCAGGCCCCAGCTGACCCTCAGCCTGCCCAGCCAGCCAGAGGCGGGGGTAGAGATTATAGAGGTGGAGGTCGAGACCGTAGAGGTGGAGACCGTCCAGGCAGAGGTAGAGGTCAGCCAGTTGATGGTCGTCCTAGAGACGCAGCTCACAGGGGACGTGCAGATCCCCGATTCTATGCTTTACCAGCCAGGCCAGAGGCAGAGGCATCAGATGCCGTGATTACAGGTACTATTCTTGTGTGTGGCGGAGGTGCTTCAGTATTATTTGACCCTGGATCTACATATTCCTATGTGTCTTCCTACTTCGCACCGTATTTGGCTGTGCCCAGCTATGCTCTGGATATTCCAGTTTATGTTGCTACGCCAGTGGGGGACTCTATTGTAGTCGATCGGGTGCATCGTGCGTGCGTAGTTATATTTGGGGGTCTTGAGACCCGTGTTGATCCTGTTGCTCTTGGATATGGTAGATTTTGATGTCATATTGGGGATGGACTGGTTGTCCCCATACCATGCTATTCTTGATTGTCATGCTAAGACTCTCACCTTAGCCTTGCCAGAATTACCCCGATTAGAGTGGAAGGGTACCTCAAGCCACTCCGTTCGCACTGTTATTTCTTATGTTAAGGCTCGACGTATGGTCGAGAAGGGGTGTCTAGCTTATCTGGCTTATGTTCGTGATTCCACCGCAGAAGTTCCTTCTATTGAGTCGGTCCCTATTGCACGGGAGTTTCCGGAAGTTTTTCCTTCAGACCTGCCGGGCATGCCACCCGACAGGGATATTGATTTCTCTGTATTGATCTGGCACCGGGTACTCAGCCCATCTCTATTCCACCCTATCGTATGGCCCCGCCGGAACTAAAAGAGTTGAAAGATCGGTTGCAGGACCTTCTTGAGAAGGGCTTTATCAGGCCCAGTGTTTCCCCCTCGGGAGCACCTGTGTTATTTGTAAAGAAGAAGGATGGCTCGATGCGGATGTGTATTGATTACCGGCAGTTAAACAAGGTGACTATCAAAAATAAATATCCACCGCCGAGGATTGATGATTTGTTTGACCAGCTCCAGGGAGCGAGGGTATTCTCTAAGATAGACTTGAGGTCAGGCTACCATCAGCTGAAGATCAGGGCGGCCGACATTCCTAAGACAGCCTTTCGCTCTAGATATGGGCATTATGAGTTCTTGGTCATGTCCTTCGGGTTGACCAATGCCCCAGCAGCATTCATGGAGTTGATGAATCGGGTATTCGGGCCTTACTTAGATCTCGTTCGTGATAGTCTTCATAGATGACATCCTGGTGTACTCCCGCGACCAGGAAGAGCACGAGCAAGACCTCAGAGTGGTTTTCAGACTCTGAAAGATAATCGACTATATGCCAAATTTTCTAAATGTGAGTTCGGCCGAGTTCGGTAGCATTTCCGGGTCATATTGTATCCGTGGAAGGTATTCGGTAGACCCAAAGAAGATTGAGGCGATCCGGAATTGGCCTCGACCAGCTTCGATGGATCGAGATCCGGAGTTTCTTGGGATTAGCAGAGTTACTATCGTCGTTTTGTAGAGGGTTTTCTTCTATTGCAGCCCCGATGACCAGGTTGACCCAGAAGGGTGTTCGGTTTCAGTGGTCAGAGGAGTGTGAGGCGAGCTTTCCGAAGCTCAAGACGGCCTTGACCACGAGCACCGGTGTTGATACTACCTACGTGTACGGGGCCTTATACGGTTTATTGTGACGCATCTCGTACGGGGCTTGGAGCGGTATTGATGCGGGATGGTAGGGTTATCGCTTATGCTTCGAGGCGGTTAAAGATACATGAGAAGAATTATCCAGTTCATGATCTCGAATTAGCAGCAGTGGTTCATGCCTTAAAGATCCGGAGGCATTATCTATATGGTGTGACATGTGAGGTGTACACTGATCACAAAAGCCTAGAGTACTTGTTCAAACAGAAGGAGTTGAATCTACGACAGCGGAGATGGTTAGAGTTGCTAAAAGACTATGATGTTACTATATTATATCACCCGGGTAAGGCCAATGTGGTGGCCGATGCATTGAGTAGAAAGTATGCCAGCATGGGTAGTCTTGCATATATTCCGGTCAGTCAGAGACCATTAGCTCTAGATGTTCAGGCCTTAGCCAACCGGTTCGTGAGATTAGACATTTCTGAGCCTAGCAGGGTGTTAGCCCGCACGGTCGCTCGTTCTTCTTTATTAGAGCGTATCCGTGAGAGGCAATTTGATGATCCTCATTTGCGTGAGTTGAGAGATACGGTACAGCGGGGAGGTGCCACACAGGTAAATCTAGATGATGATGGGGTATTGAAATTGCAGGGTCGAGTTTGTGTGCCCAATGTCGAAGGAATTCGAGAGTTGATCTTAGCAGAGGCCCACAGTTCGCGGTATTCTATTCACCCATGTGCCGCGAAGATGTACCAGGACTTACGGCAACACTATTGGTGGCGCAGAATGAAGAAAGATATCGTTGCGTATGTCGCTCGGTGTCTAAATTGTCGGCAGGTGAAATATGAGCACCAGAGACCTGGTGGTGTATTCCAGAGGATTGAAATTCCCGAGTGGAAATGGGAGCGGATCACTATGGACTTCGTTATTGGACTTCCTTTGACTCGGAGGAAATTTGATGCTATTTGGGTCATTGTTGATAGGCTGACCAAGTCAGCACACTTTATTCCAGTATCCGTCTCCTACTCGTCGGAGAGGTTAGCGGAGGTTTACATTAGGGAGATTGTTCGTCTCCATGGGGTGCCGGTATCTATTATCTCTGATCGGGGTACGCAGTTTACCTCGCGGTTCCGGAGAGCGGTTCAGCAGGAGTTAGGCACCCGTGTTCGGCTGAGTACAGCATTTCATCCTCGGACGGATGGCCGATCCGAGAGGACTATTCGGATTCTCGAGGACATGCTTCGAGCCCGTGTTATTGATTTCGGAGGTTCGTGGGACCGGTTTCCGCCATTAGCGCAGTTCGCCTACAATAACCAGCTACCAATCTAGCATCCGGATGGCTCCATATGAGGCGTTATATGGTAGGCGATGTCGATCACCGATTGGATGGTTTGAACCGGGAGAGGCTCGGTTGTTGGGTACGGATCTAGTTCGGGAGGCCTTAGATAAGGTCAAGACTATTCGAGAGAGATTGCGTTCAGCTCAGTCCAAGCGGAAGACTTATGCGGATCGTAAGGTTCGAGATGTAGATTTCATGGTTGGTGAACGAGTATTGCTCCGAGTGTCGCCTATGAAGGGCGTGATGAGGTTTGGGAAGAAGGGCAAGCTCAGCCCTAGGTATATTGGTCCATTTGAGATTCTAGACGAGTGGGAGGGGTGGCTTACAGACTAGCTCTGTCGCCTAGCTTATCAGCTGTGCATCCAGTTTTTCATGTATCTATGCTTCGGAGATACCACGGCGATCCCACACATGTGTTAGACTTCAGTACTGTCCAATTGGACAATGATCTATCTTACGAGGAGGAGCCGATAGCCATTCTAGACCGGCAGGTTCGACAGTTGAGGTCGAAGAGTTATCCTTCTGTGCGCGTTCAGTGGAGAGGTCAGCCTCCCGAGGCATCGACCTGGGAGTCCGAGTCTGATATGCGGAGCCGCTACCCACACTTGTTTCCTGACTCAGGTACTTCTTTCTTTTGTCCGTTTGAGGACGAACGGTTGTTTTAGAGGTGGAGATTGTGACGACCCAAAGGGTCATCACTTATTTAATTAATCATTTCGAGCTTCGAGGCATTGAAAACCTCATTCTACGCCGCGAAAATGCATTTCGCGTCACACCGCAACCAGTACGCCTTTGACTTTGCATTTCAGCTTCACCGAGATTTGAGATTTGAGTCACATAAATGAGCACTCGTATTAAGGATGTATATTTTAATCGCGCCTATAATGTCTACGTCTTATTATCTTTAGGAAAGACCGTGAAATTTGCTAAACGGTCCTTCCGAGTCTAATACTTTATATTAAAAATTCATATGGGGGCCCCGTGTATCTTTTCATATTTTAATACGAGGCTCATCCCTTATTTTTAGAAGTCCGAACTTAATCATATACTATGTTTTGCTATTCTATTTTTTCTCCCTAATTAGGATATGGTTTTTGTATTATTTTAGACCATGATATCATGGTCCAGGCCGTTTATTTACTACTGGGCCTGGACCTCGGCCTACTTTAACAATCCATCACTGGAGCGGACGGGCCTCTGAAGCCTAGTGTGTGTTACCATTACCACTTAAAATCACATTTACCAGATCTGGGCCTTTATACTCAATTAGGCCCAGACTATAAAAAAAACGGATTACTATTGTGACGACCCAAAGGGTCATCACTTATTTAATTAATCATTTCGAGCTTCTGAGGCATTGAAAACCTCATTCTATGTTGCCTCGATTTGCGTGCACAGTCCGGCACAAAGCTGAAAAATATTTATGTTGAAATATGTGAAATATGTGAAAAAGTAGAAGAATTTTGATATTAATATTGATATGGTTGACTTTGGTCAACATTTTTGGTAAACGGACCCGGATCCGTGATTTGACTATTTCAGAAAATCCGTAGAAAAATATGGAACTTGGGCATATGTCCGGAATTGAAATCCGAGGTCTAGAACCCCGGTAAAAGAATTTTTCTGTTAAATTGTTTTCCGAAAATGTTTAAGGAAAATGAAACTGAATTTTGATTAAAAGGTACTGGTATCGGGCTCGTATTTTGGTTCCGACGCCCGGTACAGGTCATATATATTGGTTAAGCGCTTCTGTAAAGTTTGGTTGAAAACGGACGTCGTTTGACGTGTTTCGGCCTTAAATTGGAAATTTTGGAAATTATGAAATTTTAGAGAATTCTTGAGTTTTAAGGCTAAATTCCTTGATAATGATGTTATTTTGGTGATTTGATCGCGCGAGCAAGTTCGTATGATGTTTTTGAGTTAGTATACATATTTGGTTTGGAGCCCCGAGGGCTCGGGAGTGTTTCAGAGGTGGTTCGGGGTGTTTTCGGATTTGAAAAACACAGCAGAAATTCTGTTGTTTCTGCAGAGGGATTTTGTTCTATGCGATCGCATAGGTGTAGCTGCGATCGCATAGAGCAAAGATTAGAGGTCCCAAAAATCCTTGTGTGCGATCGCAATAGAGCCCATGCGATCGCATAGCTTCCACTTTTCCTCCTATGCGATCGCATATTGTCCTTCGCGATCGCATAGAGTAAGACTGAGGCCCAGAATTTCCTTCTATGCGATCGCGTACCATTCCCTGCGATCGCATAGAGTAATTTCAGCTCATTCATTTCCTTCTATGCGATCGCATAAGACCTCCGCGATCGCATAGAGTAATTTTGCTGTCCCCATTTTCCTTCTATGCGATCGCATCACAGGCCCTGCGATCGCATAGAGTAAATTTTCGCCCAGTGAATTTAAGACAAAAACAGAACAGAAACGGGATAAAAATCCCATTTCTGTTCAACTCTTTTCTCCACAGCATTTTAGGCGATTTTGAGGCATTTCTTCATCAAAGTTCATTGGGTAAGTATTGTTAACTCATTTTCTTCATTTTTCATCAACATCAATCAAATCCTTAGGCTTAAACATGTATAAATTGGTTGAAAATTTGAGAAATGGGTATAGTTAGGGCTTTCAAAGAAATTGCGATTTAGACCTCGTTTTGGAGTCGAACTTAAGAACAAATTGTATATTTGAACTCATGGAAGATTGGGTGAAATTAATTTGGTTCGAAATTTGAATTTCGATTATGTGGGTCCGGGGTCGGTTTTTACTATTCCGGGCAGAATGTTGTAAAAACCATCTTTAGCAATATGAACTAGTTTGTTAAGTAGAAATGATGATATTAAATCAATTGTGTATAGATACGATTGGATTGGAGTCAAATTCAAAAGGAAAAGGCATTGCTACGGATTGAATCGTTCGTAAACTTTCGAGGTAAGTATTTGTTCTATCCTAGCTTGAGGGAATAGGATTATGTGTTATGTCTTATGTGATTGAGTGCGGTGTATGGGCTGTGGTGACGAGCATCCATACATTGGCGTCTAGTATGACCGTGAGTCGTTGGAAAATGATATTTTGAGATATATTATAGGTGAATCGTTATTGTTCTCCCTTGTTGGGACTTGTTGTGGAGATAATTATTAATTGCCCTTGATGGGACGATTTATGAATTGTTGTTCTTTCTTTGCCCTTAACTCTGTGATTGTTATTTGGGTGAGGAAGAGAGATAATGCACGAAGGGTGATGCCGTGCCATGTTTATTATTGATTATGCACGAAGGATCATGCCGTGCCATGTTTATTATTGATTATGCACGAAGGATCATGCCGTGCCATGTTTATTATTGATTATGCACGAAGGATCATGCCGTGCCCTATTATTGATTATGCACGAAGGATCATGCCGTGCCCTATTATTGAACCATGTACGAAGGATCATGCCGTACTATGGATGTGAGGATGAGAGTAAAAGCACGAAGGGTGATGCCGTGCAACCGTTTGCTATTCCTTGAATTGATATTATTTGTGTTTACATTACACTTTGTTTTTCCTTGTGAAATTATTAACTGTGGTTAATTGTTGAATTCTTCAAGATATTCCTTATTGTGTTAATACTTGATTATTTCTTGTTATGTTGTGGTACACATATATATATTGAATTGCACAGGTTTACGTGGGTGTCTGGTCCTAGGCTTGTCACTACTTCACCGGGATAGGCCAGGCACTTACCAGCACATGGGGTCGGTTGTGCTGATGCTACACTTCTGTGTGTTTTTGCACAGGTCCAGGTTACGATCAGGAGCAGCAGCAGCAGCAGCAGCAGTAGTAAATAGATTGCGTGGAAGTTGATCACATTTGAGACTAAGGTAGCTTGCAGACGTCCGCAGGCCCGGCGTCTCTTCCTTTAATTATGTTAATAGCTGTAGTCTCATTGTTTCGAGACAAACAGAATTATGTTATATTTCCTTCAGACTTTTATGTGTAGTATTCCATAGTAGTTTGTGAGTTGGTGACTCCAAGTCTTGGGTAGAGGATTTCAGTATGATTTTTACCTCGTGATTTATTATTTCCATTTCAATAAAGTATTTCGCATTTATTTAATTAAAAATTGTGTTAAAAATAGGATAGTATGAACACAGTGGCTTGCCTAGCTACCACGAGTAGGCGCCATCACGATCCCGATATTGGGGGAAAATCCGGGTCGTGACAACTATTTCAACAACTGCACTTGAACAACAATTAATCTGCATTACTACTTAATAATTTCCAGACGATACCAAATGACATTCGATCACTACTAATTCTAAGATTTAAGAGCTAATTAAAATTCTATCACAGTATTTATATCAATGTTGTTATAATATGTTGTAGATTCTAATATTCAGGTAACTATTTGTGACACTGCTTGCAGGATTATTTGTTACTTATTTTAACTAAAAGGAAAACAATATTGTAATATCGACTAAACATAATTGATAACGATTATAAACATCTAAAGAAAATATATATATATATATATATATATATATATATATATATATATATATATATATATATATATATATATATATATATATATATATATATATATATATCATTTTTGAAAGTAAGCGATAATACAATTTGAACTGTTAGACTACTTACTTTTTAGGTTAAATCAGTCATGATTATAGTTGCAACTAACAAAAGTAACTATTCTAGTTCATACGTTCAATTTCAGAATTGTTCTTTTTATCTAAGTGTATTAACTTTTGTATTAGTGTATTTTAGATTTGAATTAGGTGATAGTCTAATTGCTAGACTTTTGTTTAATTACTATGTGACATACGCTACTCTATTCTATCTCGAATTCATATTGGTGTTAGTTATTACAACCATTCCTAAATAAATTACAAAGGAATCTAGGAAGTACAATTACGAACTAAGAAGAAGAAACAGAAACAAATTCAGCCAATAATTCATGCAGCTTCATTTCTTCATCACAATTGCTATTACATCTTCAGGAATAGAAGTGTACCTAATTGAAAATAAATCTATGAGTCCAGGCTTTGGGGATTAAGAATAGTTAGCAAATAACAGCAACAGAATAGCAAATAGAATCCCAAATATTGAAATCCAGCAGATCTACAAAGCAGAATCAAGGAGCTCAAGCAAAATCCAGATGAATTGAAGAACAATAGACCTAGGAGGAACTCCCAAATTAATACCCAAATTAATCAGCTAAGAGTTGTAGTATATGGAACCAAATTTCAGAACTCGAATTCTAACTCTTCCTTTTTGTAAACAATCAAAACCCTTAGAGCTTTTCAGATTTTTTGGAACCCCCAATCTCTAACTTCTTTTTTAAGCTCACTAATAGCCTATTTACAGACTGGTTTTGGGGGGAATTGGGGGAAATTCTAATAAGTTAGTTTCATTCCCCTCCCCTTATTCTTTTCAATTATTTACAGTTTAGTTCATTAGTTCTATGTCGAAATGCCTTAGAGCCCTTGCTAGAAGGTTCTAGGCAATTCTATAGTGTTCTATTAGGTGTATTTTACTTGGTTACCCTCACTTGCTAAGGTTGATTACAGGAATGCCTTTTAATTATGCCCTATTTGTCCTTTGTTTTATAGGTAATTACAGAAATACTAGGAACTAAAGTCATTTTTAGCTTTATAGGCTCTATTAAATCTTTAAGAATGCCATTTTCTATTCCTGTTATACCCTTATTATTTATCTCAAATTACCCAACCTATTAGGGTCTGGCAGAATTAGGATTATGATTTATTTAATTAGTATCCACTTCTTATAACTATTTTAAGGCTTAGTCAATTCTAACCCCAAACACCTTTCATATTTAGCGAACATTTAGCAGACCCAATCCCATTATTTAACATATAGCCTCTTATTACAAACATGGCAACTAATTAACCAAAGAGATAATTTTTCAGAAACAACCACTTAATACAGCTAAGTAATTAGTATAGCCACTTGATAACAGAGATAGCTACTTTAACGACCAAACTTTATTATTTCAGAAATAACCAAATAATCTTTACAAACATGACCCATCACAAAAGCATCTAGAGATTTGGAATGGACTCACAAATGAATCAGATTACAAATATAGCCAATTCATGTTATTTTGAAAATATAGCCTTAATCGCAAATCAACTTTCAATCAATCAGAACCCAGAGGGAAAGTTTGATAATGATTGAATCCCAACTAATCAAAACTTAATTTTAGACAGAGCATGATGAACAAACACATAAAAAGTCTTATTTACTCATGATCATACGTGATAAACACTAAGAACCCTAACAACATTTTAACAGACTTAGGCATGTGTAATAAACATAGGTAGATCTTATTATTTAAGCATTCAGAAGAGATAGACTCATAAGAATATCATAAACATATCAAGAAAACATTTTCACAATAAGAATAGAGATAGTAAAACTTAGCTTTTGGGCTTTCTTTTTCCTTCTCTTTTCTTTCTTTCTTTTCTTTCTTTCTTTCTTCTTTCTTTCTTTCTTTCTTTCTTTCTTTCCAGATCTCCAAAATGAAGACGTTTAGTCTTCTGACTGTTGGACTTTTTCTGATGAGGCTTTTAATCTGAGTTTGGATGTATGTGGGGTGGTCTGGGGTCTTGGTATAGTGGTTTTAGGGTTAGGTTGTTTTTTGGGTGCTCACCGGAGTAGGGTTCCGGCGAGTCTTTATGTTATATTCGAAGAGTTCTGGTGATATTTGAGACTAGCCACCTAGAAGAGGTGATAGATCACCTCAAGGCGGTCTTATGGTGTTAATTTCGAAGGCTGGTTCATAGTTTTCGAGGTCACCGGCTAGGGTTCCGGTGATCGGATTTTCAAGAAAAAGTGGGGTCTTTGGTTTAATGGGGTTTTATGGTGGTTGCAAGATTTGTGGGGTAAATGGTGAAGTGTTTAATGGTTGCCTGAGCCGGAGATGGTGGTGGTGACAGGCCAGTCTCTATGGGAGACCAAAGAGAAAGAAGATGATAGAAGAGGCGGCTAGGGTTATACAAATGTGTATATCTGTGAGAGTGTAAGGATACTGAACGGAGATGGAAATATTTATACCCTCCTCGTCTCGTGTAATCTTGGCCCTTGGATTAACCCAGATCAACGGCCAGGATCTTTTGCTTCAAAATGGCAACGTTTGATTAAGTGAGAAGCTTGCTTATATCCGTTAGATGTTGAGTTTGAACGGCCAGGATTAATAACTTATACTACGTCGTTTGGCTTTTAATGAGGCTTAGTGTCATCCGTTTGATCAATTGCTCTGAACGACCTAGATTGATTCCTTTTACGACGTCGTTTAATATTCCATCGAACTGCCTCATCTGGTTCGTTTGATTCATTTCATCAACGGCTGAGGTTCATATGGCTTGTACGCCGTCATTTGGCCAAGAGCCTGGGCAGACCAGGCTGGTCTTTTGGGCCTGATATATTTGGGGTTATTATATATACATATTTCTTATTTACAGCCCAAATCGTGTTGTATTTTGTATTTTTGTCTTGCATTTTAATTATTTTTGTATTTTCTTTTGTATTTTGTGTTTTCTCTTTTTGTATTTATTTTCAACTGTTATATTTCTTTTATTTCCTATTTTTCCTGATTTTTCTGGTATTTCCTGATATTTTTGCTATTTTTCTTTTGTTTTTCCTGTATTTTTTGTATTTTGTTGATTTTTTTCTGAATTTTCATATTTTTTGTTATATTTTCTAATTGATTCCTTTTGTAATTTTAATTTCCACTTTATTTTTAAAGCAAACGCACAAGTATTTTAATTAAATCACACAGTTGCACACAAAAAACTATTTTTGTATTATTTTTATATTTATATTGGAATTTATTTGCTGAGGGCAAAAATCACGTGCTCACAGCTGCCCCTCTTTGCTCGGGAACGCAAAGAGTTTTAGTGCAAAGATAAGTGAGCAGTAATGAGAGAATTTTTGCCCACTTGCATATTCCATAAGAAGCATTTTGAAAAACTGTTTGACCGCACCTTGCTTTAGAGGTTGCCTACATATCCTGGGCTAAACAGTAATCAGGTCAGTGTAGTTCGGGAAGGTCTGGTAGTTTGAAACTACCAGGACCTGTTGTTGCTGCTGATGTTGCTATAATCACTGACTAACTCCTTATTACACCGGGATAAAATGAAAAATAAAAAAGCTATTCTAAGCTTATGATCTTATGAATTACAAGAAAATCCTATCTATGACTTGTCTTCTTGTATTGTCTTGCTTTTCCATATAACATGTTGCTCTTTATTTGCATCCTTTTTTTTGTGAATTTTGATTATTTCCTGCTTCTGATATATTGCTTCCATCCATTTGTATGACTTCAAAATATGATTCTTGCTTCCAGGTCGATACCTGTTTAAAAACAATAACAAAGAAAACTTTTCCCTCTGCCCCAGTATGGGGCATTCTATGTATTATGGTGTTACTTTGTTAGAAAAACTATTAAAATGCTGGAAAGTATTCCCTTGTTATACAGGTGGGCGCCTAAACAGAAATTAAAATGCTGAAAAGTATTCCCTCGTTATACAGGTGGGCGCCTGAACAGAAATTAAAATGCTGAAAAGTATTCCCTTGTATACAGGTGGGCGCCTGAACAGAAATTAAAATGCTGAAAATTATTCCCTTGTTATACAGGTGGGCGCCTTAATAGAAATTGAAATGCTGAAAAGTATTCCTTTTTTATACAGGTGGGCGAATATTCCCTCGTTATCTAGGTGGGCGCCTGATGCATGAAAATAAAAATGCATGAAAATATTCCCTTGTTATCCAGGTGGGCGCCTGATGCAGAAATGAAAATGCAGAAAAATATTCCTTCAATATCTAGGTAGGCGCTTGATGCAGAAATGAAAATACAGAAAAATATCCCCTCGTTATCCAGGTGGGCGCCTGATGCATGAAAATGAAAATGCAGAAAAATATTCCCTCGTTATCTAGGTGGGTGCCTGATGCAGAAATGAAAATGCAGAAAAATATTCCCTCATTATCTAGGTAGACGCCTGATGCATGAAAATAAAAATGCAGAAAAATATTCCCTCGTTATCCAGGTGGGCGCCTGATGTAACAACAACAACAACAACAACCCAGTATAATCCCACTTAGTGGGGTCTGGGGAGGGTATTGTGTACGCAGAACTTACCCCTACCGTGGGGTAGAGAGGCTGTTTCCAAATAGACCCCCGGCATCCTTCCCTCCAAGAACATCCCACCTTGCTCTTGGGGGAACTCGAAATCACAACCTCTCGTTTGGAAGTGGGGGTTGCTTACCTCCTGATGCATGAAAATAAAAATGCAGAAAAATATTCCCTCAGTTTGATAACTGGGTGTGAATTTTGAAAAGACAATACCTCCTTTGCTGTTTGGGTAGGTTCCTGATTATTGAGTGAGTCCTCCTTTGTGGATTCTCCCCTTTTATTGCTATTTTTTTTTTAATGTTTTTCTCCCACATTGGTCACATTCACTTTAAAGTGATTATTGAGAATTTGAATCTTTTATCCCTGTCTAAATCAGTAAACAATTTGTTACTTATAAAGTGGTGGATAGCAACTAGCATTCTTGCTGACCATGCTTCCATCGTTTGCCTCTTCTTGTTTCATTCTGCTTTGCTGTTTATCGCCAGATTTTCTCAACTTTCTCTTGCAATCCTCTTTTGCTTTTCTCTTTTTGTTTCTTTTCATTTCATTTTCCTTCGGCCTTGTGATCGCCATCCTCTTTTTATTTTATTTTCTCTTTTCCTCTGACCCAGTGTTATTACGCCATTTAACATGAGAAGCTGGTAGTTAGCTTTCAACTGGCAACTGGTTTTGATCAATGAAATGCAAAGATATGAATTTGAGGGGGGTAAGGGTATTTTGAAGTAAAGACAGAACTTATCTGGGTATGAAGGCTAATTCCTTTTACCATGCCATGTATTTAAATATCTGACCCAGTCTGTCCAATCAAATCGTTGCTGCCTTACTTTCCTTCAACCCAAACCTTTCTTATTTTTTGTTGTTTCCTCTTTCATCAAGACATTCCTCACTTTCGCCTTATGGTGCCAGTGAAGGTTTTCACCAATAAGACTCTCTCATTTATTCTTCTCTCACCTCACATTCGCCTTATGGTGCCCGTGAAGGTTTTCACCAATAGACTCTCTCATTTATTCTTCTTTTTTTTGTTTCCAAACCTCCGGGTATTGTCCATGCCATGTTTCTCCTTATTCTTATTGTATCATCATTTTCTTGAAATTAATCAGAAGGTCTTTATTTGGACTGTAATGGGGCTTTTGGATGGGTTTAGAAAGAAAGGTATAAAGGCTCAAAATTTATATGAGGGTTCAAAAATATTTACAACTCTCGGAATAATAAACATAATTTCTGCCCCAGTTTCAATATTTGGGGAAATCCTGGATTTTATTTACATCATGACTGAACCTTATTGAGGCTGCCTACGTACCCTTTCGGGATTAAGTCAAAATGTAGTTCAGACCATAAAATCGTTCGTCCTTTGACTTTTTCCCGATTTTTCTTTTGTACATATTTTTTCATTTTTTTCCACCATTTTTATTTCATTTTTCTTCATTCTCATCTTTCCTCATTCTCTTTTCTTTTCTTTTCAATTTCTTGTTCGTAATTGATTCCGAGAGAAGGATATTAAAGAATAATGCAATCAGGCTCAACAGGGATATCAATGGATAAAGTGTTTGGATAGATAATAAAATACCTTCATAATTTCAATTTCAAAATTATGACAAATACAATTGTACATATGAAAAAGGAATCATACATAATATCTCTTGATTGCATCTGAGTTGATAGCAGTCTCTACACATTTTCCTTCAACATCTGTTAAATATAGAGCTCTGTTGGATAATACTCGGGACACCATGAATGGCCCTTGCCAATTAGGTGCAAACTTTCCTTTTGCTTCGGCCCAGTGAGGTAAAATGCGTCTTAGCACCAACTGTCCAACTTCGAATTTCCGTGGACGTACTTTTTTGTTGTATGCTCTGGCCATCCTTCGCTGATATAACTGTCTGTGGCAGACTGCTGCTAGCCTTTTCTCATCAATCAAGCTCAATTGTTCTAGCCGAGCTTTTACCTATTCATCATCATCAATTTCAGCCTCAACTATAATCCGAAGGGAAGGTATTTCAATTTCTACATGTATGACCGCCTCCGCTCCGTACACCAATGAGTAAGGTGTTGCGCCAATTGAAGTACGTACAGTTGTACGATAACCCA
Source organism: Nicotiana noctiflora (assembly GCA_032618575.1). Classification (NCBI taxonomy): domain Eukaryota; kingdom Viridiplantae; phylum Streptophyta; class Magnoliopsida; order Solanales; family Solanaceae; genus Nicotiana; species Nicotiana noctiflora. The sequence continues at coordinate 180,375 of JASVEL010005712.1, forward strand.
TGAGAGCAAATGGTAGTTTTTCATGCCACTGTCTTGACTCTTCCACCATCTTCCTGAGAATCTTCTTAATATTCTTATTCGCAACCTCCACTGCTCCATTTGCTTTAGGCCGATAAGGTGTGGAGTTACGATGCAGAATTTTGAACTTTTGACATGCCTCTGCCATGAGGTGATTGTTTAGATTTGCTCCATTGTCCGTGATAATCACCTTAGGAATTCCAAAACGACAGATGATATTTGTGTTCACGAAATCCACGACCGCCTTCTTTGTCACTGCTCTAAATGTCTTCGCCTCCACCCATTTAGTGAAATAATCAATTGCTACTAGGATAAATTTGTGCCCATTAGATGGTGTGGGCTCTATTGGTCTAATGACATCCATGCCCCAGGCGACGAATGGCCACGGTGCTGACATTGTATGCAACTCATAGGGTGGGGAGTGAATCAAATCTCCGTGTATCTGACATTGGTGGCATTTCCGCACATATCTAATGCAATCACGCTCCATGGTGAGCCAATAGTATCCTGCTCTCAATATTTTCTTGGCCAAAACATATCCACTCATATGAGGTCTTCAAGCTCCTGCAAGTATTTCAGCCATGATTGTGTCAGCTTGCTGTGCATCTATACACCTCAATAGACCCAAATCTGGTGTTCTTTTGTATACAACTCCTCCACTAAAGAAAAACCCATTTGCTAGTCACCTTATAGCCCTTTTCTGGTCCCCTGTGGCTTGCGCTGGGTACACTCATGTCCTCAAATATTTTGTAATATCATGATACCACAGCTCACCATCAAGTTCTTCTTCTACGGCGAAATAATAAGCATTTTGATCATGAACTTGTATCTGTAGTGGATCTATATAAGCTTTATCTGGATGGTGCAACATGGATGATAATGTGGCTTGAGCATCCGCTACTTCGTTGTGCATTCTTGGGATGTGCTTGAACTCTATGGATTGAAATCTCTGAGATAGTTCATGCAGACACTGCCGATAAGGTATAAGTTTCAAATCCCTTGTCTCCCATTCTTCTTGAATCTGATGTATCAAGAGATCCGAGTCACCCATGACCAAAATCTCCTGAACACCCATGTCTATTGCCATTCTCAATCCCAATATGCATGCTTCATACTCGGCCATATTATTAGTACAGAAAAATCGAAGCTGAGCGGTAATAGGATAATGCTGACCCGTTTCTGAGATGAGTACTGCTCCAATTCTGACCCCTTTGCTGTTGGCGGCCCCATCAAAGTACATTCTCCAACCTGGCTTATCGTCTTGTTCCACTTCTTCAATATTTATTGTCTCCTCATCAGGAAAATATGTCTTTAGTGGTTCATACTCATCATCGACCGGATTTTCTGCCAGATGATCAGCGACTGCTTGTGCCTTCATTGCAGTGCAGGTTACATAAACAATATCAAACTCCGTAAGTAGAATTTTCCATTTAGCGAGCCTTCCTGTGGGCATAGGCTTCTAGAACATGTACTTTAGTAGATCCAAACGAGATATAAGACAAGTGGTGTGATGCTTGCTGTTTCTTCCCGGTTTCGCCATGCTGCCCCAGTACACAGCCAAAAGAATTATCCAATATAGTCAAACACAGAATCAGAGGTCTTCCCGGTTCTAGAGGAACCAAAACAGGAGGATTAGCCGGATATTCCTTAATTTTGTCAAATGCCTCTTGACATTCATCATTCCAATTCACCGCAACATCTTTCTTCAGTAAATTGAAAATGGGCTCACAGGTCGATATTAACTGAGCAATAAATCTGCTAATATAATTGAACCTGCCCAATAAACTCATCACTTCTTTCTTGTTCTTCGGCAGAGGTAAGTTCTGGATTGCTTTTATCTTTGACGGATCTAATTCAATACCACGTTGGCTTACTATGAACCCCAATAACTTTCCTGATGGCACTCCGAAAGCAAACATTGCTGGATTGAGCTTGAGATTATATCTTCGGAGCCTCTGGAAAAACTTTCTTAAATCTTTGACATGGTCACATTGCTTTTTGGACCTGATAATGACATCATCCACATATACTTCAATCTCTCGATGCATCATGTCATGAAATATAGTGGTCATCGCCCTCATATATGTATCCCCGGCATTTTTTAACCCAAATGGCATCACCCTGTAGCAATATGTTCCCTAAGGCGTGATAAAGGCCGTCTTTTCTGCATCTTCTTCGTCCTTCAGGATCTGATGATAACCCGCATAACAATCCACAAAAGATCCAATCTCATGTTTGGCACAATTGTCGATTAATATATGGATATTTGGCAATGGAAAATCATCCTTTGGACTAGCTTTATTGAGGTCTCGATAATCAACGCACACCCTGGTTTTTCCATCCTTTGTTGGAACTGGCACAACATTAGCTAACCAGGTGGATATTTAGTGACCCGTATTACCTTCGCCTCGAATTCCTTGTTAACTTCTTCTTTTATTTTCACACTGATGTCCATTTTAAACTTTCTTAACTTTTGCTTTACCGGCCGGCATTCTGGATAGATGGGCAATTTATGTACCACCAAGTCAGTACTGAGCCCGGGCATGTCATCATAAGACCAAGCAAATATGTCCTTGTACTCATGTAACAACCTGATCAAATCTTCTCTGAGGGAAGTCTCTAAATGCACACTAATCTTTGTTTCTCGAACATTCTCCTCACTTCCCAAATTAATAGACTCCGTCTCATTTAAGTTCGGTTTGGGTTTTTATTCATAATGACTCAAATCATTACTAATTTCTGCCAATACTTCCTCATCCTCATATTCCACTACATGTTCATTTTCAATTTCTTGTATAACTATTTGATTATCAAGACTGGACTGAAAATCCTTCATGCATGACATATCATTGGAATCAGCAAATATTGAAGTGTAAAAAAGAAGAAAAATAAAATAAGGCAAAATGGAGGAAGAAAAGAAATTGCATTTCATTGAATTTTCTAAAGGTAACAAGAGTTGGATACATTTGATTTGACGGGATATGGGATTACAATTTTAAAACAAGACAGTTTTGGGAATGAAATATTAAAAGCTAACTACCACAACTCCCTCCTGATCAGAAGAGGAGTAGCTTTCCAGTTATTTAGCATAGCGTGGGGTCCAACAAATTGAACGTCCATTTTGCTTGTTCCTTCGCCCGTCTCCACCATATTCACATCTTCAAATAACCTTTCAAATCTTGCTAAAAACTCTTCATCTGGTTTTATCTCCGCATGGTTTGGCATGACAGTTGCCAGACGTCTCTGTGTACCAGGCTTGACAAAAGAGTTGGATAGTTTTGGGATAGGTTTGGTGAGTGTCCACCCTTTCTTTTTCAACTTCTTAGCTCTCTGGATATCTGCAATGGTTAGCTTGAAACCTAAGCCAAAAGTATCAGTACTGCCCGGAAGGTGGATTGGCTGTGTTATACCCTGTAAGGCAACTACTAAACCCTTTCCTGGAGAAAACCCATTCTTTATTATCTCTTTGGCGACCATAACTGCTGCAGGGGCCACCGTGGGTACTAGCATGTTTTCTCCCTCGGATATTTTGTTCACAATAACAGTGTCCATTACTTGGTAGACCCACGGACCTTTATCTCCTTAAATTTCCTCAAATGGTGTAATAGCGTTTCAAACATCATCTTCCCCGTGCACTATTATTTCTTGCTGCTCCCACTCAAATTTTACTATTTGATGCAAAGAAGATGGTACTGCTTTCGCAGCGTGGATCCACGGACGTCCTAACAAGAGGTTGTATGATACAGCGACATCCAGCACTTAAAGCTCCATAGTGAAATCCACTGGTCTGATAGTAAGCTCTAGGATGATATCCCCCACGGTGTTCTTTCCGCCTCCATCAAAACCTCTCACACATACACTGTTTCGGTGAATTCTTTCATGATTGACTTTCAGCTTCCCTAGAGTTGACAATGGACAGATATTGGCGTTTGATCCGTTGTCCACCAAAACACGGGTTACTATAGATTCTTCATATTTTACCGTGAGGCAGAGTGCTTTATTATGGTCCATCCCTTCTAGTGGCAGCTCGTTGTCTGAAAATGTTATTTTATTTGTCTCAAAGATCTTGCTTGTGATTTTCCCCAGATGACATACCCGAAATTTTCTCCGGTACGTGGGCTTCATTTAAAATCTTCATCAACGCCTTTCTAAGTTGATCAGAATGAATTAGCAGGGATAACAACGATATTTGCGCGGACGTCTTCCTCAATTGCTTAACTATAGAATAGTCTTGAGCTTTCATCTTCTTTAAAAATTCCTCAGCTTCCTCCTCAGTGACTGTTTTCATCACATAAGCTAGGTTTTCTTTCACCACTTTTGTCTTTCTCGGCTCATCTGTGGCAAAGCATCGCCTAGAGCGAGTTAAACCATGAGTTTCACAAATTTCTCCCTTAACTTCTTTCCCTTTATACATCACTGTCACCTTATCATAATTCCAAGGTACAGCCTTGGTATTCATAGCTGGCATCTGGACAACTGGTTTGATAACCACTGGCTCTATATAAGCCCCCTTCACAGTCAACAAAGGCTTCACTCCAAGTACTATTACTTTTACAGGCTCAGGCTCAATCATCACTGATGGCTGTTTTGCTGGTAACTCAATTGCCACTTTCTCTCTTTCAACTTTCTCCTCAACCTTGTTGTTTGCGTTAATCGTCATCAGCATCTAAGAAGGTTTTCTGTAGCTCTCTCCCTGTTCTAGCTCTATCATATGTGTCTCATGATGTGTTGGCAAAGGATTTTGCGTTATGTTGGGAATCTCTGGAGCTTGCACCTAAATTCTCCTAGATTCAATGAGTTCTTGTATTACGGACTTTAAGTGCCAACACTTCTCCCTATCATGTCCCGATGCCCCAGAACAGTATTCACAACGGACGGATTTGTCTAAATTTCTGGGTGGAGGGTTGGGAATTTTAGGTTCAATAGGGCTCAGCATCCCTAGTTCTCTCAAACGGTGAAAGAGACTGGTATATGATTCTCCCAAAGAAGTGAATGTTCTTTTCCTTTGAGCCCTGTCCCCTTTTACCTCTGGATCAGGACAGAAGTTAGGCCGGTTTGGATTTTTGTAAGTTTTTTAGGGTGGATAGGCATTTTGTGCATGGTAGACATTTTGTGGAGCTGGGGTGCGCTATGAGGATGGAGGCGGTGGGTAGGGTTGAGCATGTTGGACAGAAAATTGTGGACCGGTTGGAGGATAATATGGTGGAGGTAGATTATATGGTGCAGGTGGATATGGTTGGTATGGGCGAGGTTGATGGTGATATGGGTTGGGGCCCCGGGACCAGGACCTACCTTCAATAACCGCCACTTCTTCCTTTTTTTTCTTTCCGATCGACCCTCTTGTTCCTGTCTGTATTGCTTGGTTTGTAGCCTTGATGGCTGAGTAGCTCATAATATTATTCGTCTTTAAACCTTCTTCCACAAAACTCCCCATATTTACTACCTCATTAAAAGTTTTTCCAATTGTAGACACCAAATGGCCGTAGTATGTCGGCTCCAAAGCTTGTAAGAAACAATCTACCCTTTCTCCTTTTTCATTGGTGGATCTACAAGTGCTGCCTGTTCCCTCCACCTGAATCCATACTCCCGAAAGCTTTCTCCGGGTTTCTTCTCCATCTTAGTCAATGATAATCTATCAGGGATAATTTCTAGATTATATTGGAAATGGTTTGCAAATGATTGAGCTAGATCATCCCAAATGAACCATCGGGTATGATCTTGATGAGTGTACCATTCTAATGCCGAGCCACTGAAGCTTTGACTAAAGTAAGCCATAAGTAATTCGTCCCTTCCTCCAGCTCCGCACATTTTACTGCAGTATCCTCTCAGGTGGGCCACTGGATCACCGTGGCCATCATACATGTCAATTTTTGGCAACTTAAACCCTGCAGGTAGCTGTTCCTCAGGAAACAAACATAAGTCTTTGTATTCCACACTAACTTGGCCTCTCAGCCCCTGCATATTATGAAACGACTACTCAAGGCTCTTCATTTTCTGGGCCATTTCCTCCTGTTCAGGGTTTCTAGTAGGTTTCTCCTCCTCTGTCATGTCGATGAGTGGGGTGTAAGAATCATGTTGCTTGAAAGAGAGTTCTGGCGGGTAGTAGTGATTATCCTGGACGTGGAATACAGGTTCGCTGGAGGATTTATGTAAAGTAACTGGTGGCAGTGCCACATATACTGGTGCAACCTGGGTGGTGGTGGTGGAACTTGTTTAGGCAAGGGTGGCGGTGCTTGTGATGTTGTAGCATAATAATGCGGGTAAGCAGGATATGTGGAGGATGAGTTCATGGTGGGTGGTTCTGGGTTTGGGTTCGGAGGAGAAATATATGTGGGGTTGGCTGGGTAAGAAGGTAAGGATTGACACCTCGACCAAGCCTGGTACATCTCTGACATCTGCTATTTCAATTTATACATCTCGTTCTTCATGCTAGTCATGTCTATAACCTCTTCCTCTTGCACAGGATCCATAATCGTAGGCTCAATTTCTTGGGTTACCGCTTTGGTCATGATTTTAGAACGAGTGTTGTAGTTGTGATGTGACAGAATGCCAGTTGCTAACTGTTTATCTGATACTCATCAACAACAAAAACTTGTTAATAGTAAGATCATAAGGAATAAACATCACAAGTTCTAAAAACACAACTTTTGCCTAGTAATTATGCATCATCCCGGCATTATTCTTCCTTTTGACCCGCCAACTTTCTTTCCACTTTTGTTTCTTTCATTATTTCATTGCTTTTGTTTATTTCTTTTTCTTTTTTTTTCCTTTTTCTTTTTCGTTTTTCATTCCTATATGTTTGCCTATCGCCCAAGCAATTCGCATATACAAGAGAAAAATAATGGAAATTTCTTTTGAATTTTCATTGATATTCAAACATCGGTTACAAATGATGTTTTACTACAAATGCAGAAAGAAAATACAAATACAAAAATGCATGCCCTATGAATAAATTAAAACTCCTAGTGCCCGCGAGACATCGTTCGGTCTTGCCGCAGGCCTATATGCTAATCCACTTTGGCGTTTGTCCAGGTCGGTCATTACTTGCTTCACAAAGATCATTATTGCTGATGTGAATGTTGACTGAGACATATCTTCGCACAGTTGGCATTTTCACGTGATATACTGAGCGATGTTGACAATTCTTTTCCTGATGACCCCTTTTCTTGAAGTAACCTACCAATCTGTTCGGCACGAGCATCTAAGGTTTGCTGGTTCTTCTTTTGAAGTTGTTGTAGCTCCAATTCTAACCGAGCCATGGCCATGTAGCAATGTTCTCTCTCTACCTCAAATTCTTTGGTTTTATTGCTACTTCTGACCTCGTCTATAATGATCTTCTTCCTCAATCGGGCTACCTCAACATTATTTTCATCTTTTAACTGTCGGACCATCCAAGCTCTTTCTTCAGCATTCTTGGTCAATTGTTGCCGAACCCCAACTAATTCCTTCTCAGCTTTATCTAGATCAAAGTTATAGTTGTTCACTTTGCGCCGTAGATTTTCAATTAACTTTTCATCTCGGGCAAGTCGAACTCGGGTTTCGGTTGTTGTTTTCATCTTTGCAATTTGAGCCTTCAGGATTTCATTTTCTTTTCTCAGCTGTTTATTTTCACCCTCATCGGCTGTCGCTTGTAGGCCACTTTCGAATTTGAGGTTCTGGAATTGTTTTTCCAACAAGCTGATTCTGGCTCGATATTTAGTTTCCTTGGCCATCCAATCTTTCTGTTCCTTAGACTGCTCGGCCAACTCTTGAATGTGAGGCCTCTTCATCGGTCTCTCATGCTCAAAATCTCTGCGGTACCATGAGGAATACCTCGGTGATACTTCTCTCTAGCCCGGTCTCTCACACAAGTGTCTATTCTCAGGCATTGGCATTCGTTTCAGATTTGCCAAATTTTTGCTTCCGGGAATTGCCCATCAGTACTGATTTCTATTGTTTGAAGGCTGAGGTCCCCATCTTTTGGTACAACCTGATATCACCCGAGTTGCCTTAATACCCGGTACAGCGCATAAAGTTGGATGCTCCTGAGACCTATTAACAGAAAATATGATCCTTCTGCTGGCATATATATAATTTCGTTGAGGGGCAACCATCCGTATGCCCAATCTATCTGGCTAACAGTCAGTGATCGCAAATATGTGATCCAACTTTTTGATCCTTCTGGCAACTTAGCTTCCTTTGTTCTCACATAGAATTCTTCAATACACGTCTTTTCAGACGATCCATAGCTTGAGAACTGAGGTTGGCGACATAAATGCTCTATCATCCACATTTGGAGAAGTAAATTACATCCCTCGAAGAAATCTTGTCCTGCTTTGTAGGCTGTGAGAGCATGAAAGATATTGGCCACTATCATTGGTGCCAGTGTACTGTTGTCTTGCACAAGGAGAGTACTGGCAATTCGGTGACTCTAATGTCAATATTTCCATCTTTCCTCAGGAATATGATCAATCCCAAAAAGGCTACCATAAAGGCGAAACGCCTGTGTTCCTCCCACTTAGCCCGGTTCGCTTTGCTGTAGAGTTTGTTTGTTGGATCATTAAATCCCCCAATGTGGCCATATTTGCGGTATACAAAGCTCATAGTACAGAACCCGTGAACCAAGTCTTCATTGTGAACATTTCTGGCAATCTTTAAGAAGTCGAGGAACCTATGCACTATAATAACCCTTGGAGCCACCGGATATTTGTCTTTTAGGGGAACCTCGCCTTTCCCGACGTAGTTAGCAATTTCCTCCAATGTCGGAGTGAGCTCAAAATCTGAGAAGTGGAGTACATTATGTGCGGGATCCTAACAAGCAACTAGAGCTCGAATAATATCACCCCGAGGTATTATGTTCATCAGCCCAGTAAGATCTTTTAGATATTTGTTGACCCAATCCTGTCCTTCTTGGCCTAGATCATTCCACCATAATCCCAAATCCAAAGGGATTTTGTTCATTAGTGCAAAGGGTTCATTTTTTATTGTGCTCATCCTGCACATTTATTATAGGCGATTTATTCAAAAAGGGAAAATCTTTTTCAAAGACAAATTTTTCATTATTTCGTAAGAGTTAACCTTTCCATATTTCATTTGAGAATTTCAAGGCAATTATTTAAAAATGAAAAAGAAATGACTTCAAAGCGGCCATTTTTGCACAAACAGCCTTACGGCGTCCTTTCGGAACATTCGGCTATTTTCAAAAACATCATCATTTGATTTATTGAGAACTAAAATTTGACAATAATTTTTTTTTTTGGTTATTTTTGAAAAGGGTGGTTGGACCCGATGAAGGGTTTCCTACGTATCTCGCCTAGTGGTGAGAATCAAACCTGCGTAGTTCGGACAAATTGTTTCTTGACCAATTATTTCAACAGAAGTTATTCCGACTATTTTTTAAAATTTTTCTTTTTCTCAAAATTTCGACAGCGTTTCGTCAATATTTCGATATTTTCTATTCTAAATTTTCTCTCTCTCTTTTTTTTTTCAGGAATTTAGCCGGTCAGCATAATAATTCGGGATAAATAAATGCAACATATAATATGCTCGGTCTTTGACTTCCGGGTCACCTTTCCTAGACGGACCAAACCCCTGTGTTGAGTCGTCTAAGTCAGATATGATGCAAATAAACGTCCTAAATCTAGGCTCAATATCCTGATTTTTCATGGTAATAGACTGTGTACCCAAGTGGACAGCTCGGATCGAGGAGGGGGCTACGTACCGGGGAACCGCAGGATCGTCCGGCATTGTAACTTTTCAGGCCTCTATTTTCTTATTGGGGTATCGACTTAAGAGAAATGGGAGTCTCAACCAGTACGCACATCCCCGGAGGTAAGAAGAGAAGGGTTTTCGGCACAATTTTATATATAAAGTTCACGTAATATCAAAGCGGTAAACATATAGCACGTTGATCAAAGCATATAATGAAATCAGATATAAACTAAAACAGCAATTTAACTGAGCTCGAATTCTTAAACCTTGAACCGATGTTCTGGGTTTCTTATCCCCAGCAGAGTCGCCAGAGTTGTCACACCTCCCTTTTTTACTACCTTTTTAGATAAAGTATACCCCGCTATTCATTTATACACCCCAAGAAGGGATATAATAATAACAACAAGGAAGGAGTTTTTCCACTTTAAGGACAATCGGAACGAGATTTATTTAAATTTTAGAGTCGCCACTTGGGAAGATAATGGTGTCCCAAGTCACCGATTTAATCCTAAATCTAAGGAAATATGACTATGTTTTAATAGTCCGCGAAACTAGAAATCCAGATAAGGAATTCTGTTAACCCGGGAGAAGGTATTAGGCACTCCCGAATTTCGTGGTTCTAGCACGGTCGCTCAACTGTTGTATTTGTCTTATTTGATTTCTTTATATGTCTTTTACAAATGTTAATGTCCCTCTTTGTTATTTTAATGACTTGCGACGTTACGAAAATGCATTTCGAGTCACACCGCAACCAGTATGCCTGTGACTTTAGTGCATTTCAGGTTCGCCGGAGTTTGAGATTTGAGTCACATAAATGTGCACTCGTATTAAGGATGTATATTTTTAATCGTTCCTATAATGTCTACGTCTTATTATCTTTAGGAAAGACCGTGAAATTTGCTAAACGGTCCTTCCGAGTCTAACACTTTATATTAAAATTCATATGGGGCCCCCGTGTATCTTTTCATTTTTTTAATACGAGACTCATCCCTTATTTTTAGAAGTCCAAACTTAATCAAATACTATGTTTTGCTATTCTATTTTTTCTCCCTAATCAGGATATGGTTTTTGTATTATTTTAGACCATGATATTAGGGTCCAGGCCATTTATTTACTTATGGGCCTGGACCTCGGGCTACTTTAACAATCCATCACTGGAGAGGACGGGCCTCTGAAGCCCAGTGTGTGTTACCATTACCACTTAAAATCACATTTACCAGATCTGGGCCTTTATACTCAATTAGGCCCAGACTATATAAGTAGAAACGGATTACTATTTCAACAACTGCACTTGAACAACAGTTATTCTACATTACTACTTAATAATTTTCAGACGATACCAAATGACATTTGATAACTACTAATTCTAAGATTTAAGAGCTAATAAAAATATATATATATATATATATATATATATATATATATATATATATATATATATATATATATATATATATATATATATATATATATATATATATATATCATTTTTGAAAGTAAGCGATAATACAATTTTGAAAGTAAGCGATAATACAATTTGAACTATTAGACTACTTACTTTTTAGATTTAATCAGTCATGATTATAGTTGCAACTAACAAAAGTAACTATTCTAGTTCATACGCTCAATTTCAGAATTGTTCCTTTTATCTAAGTGTATTAACTTTTGTATTAGCCTATTTCAGATTTGAATTAGGTGATAGTCTAATTGCTGGATTTTTGTTTACTTACTATGTGACCTACTCTACTCTACTCTATCTCGAATTCATATAGGTGTTAGTTATTATAGCCATTCCTAAATAAATTACAAAGGAATCTAGGAAGTAAAATTACGAACTAAGAAGAAGAAACAAAAACAAATTCAGCCAATAATTCATGCAGCTTCATTTCTACATCACAATTGCGATTACATCTTCAGGAATAGAAGTGTACCTGATTAAAAATAAATCTATGAGTCTAGGCTTTGGGGATGAAGAATAGTCAGCAAATAACAGCAACAGAACAGCAAACAGAATCCCAAATATAGAAATCCAGCAGATCAACAAAGCAGAATCAAGAAGCTCAAGCAAAATCCAGATGAATTGAAGAACAGTAGACCCAGCAGGAACTCCCAAATTAATACCCATATTAATTAGCTAAGAGTTGTAGTATATGGAACGAAATTTCAGAACTCGAATTCTAACCCTTCTTTTTTGTAAATAATCAAAACCATTAGAGCTTTTCAGATTTTTTGGAACCCCCAATCTCTAACTTCTTTTTCAGGCTCACTAATAGCCTATTTATAGACTGGTTTGTGGGGGGGGAATTGGGGGAAATTCAAATAAGTTAATTTCATTCCCCTCCTCTTATTCTTTTCAATTATTTACAGTTTAGTTCATTAGTTCTATGTCGAAATGCCATAGAGCCCTTGCTAGAAGGTTCTAGGCAATTCTATAGTGTTCTATTAGGTGTATTTTACTTGGTTACCCTCACTTGCTAAGGTTTATTACAGGAATGCCTATTAATTATGCCCAGTTTGTCCTTTTTTTATAGGTAATTACAGAAATACCAGGGACTAAAGTCATTTTTAGCCTTATAGGCTCTATTAAAACTTCAGGAATGCCATTTTCTATTCCTATTATACCCTTATTATTTATCTCAAATTACCCGGCCTATTATGGTCTGGCAGACTTAGGATTATGATTTATTTTATTAGTAACCACTTCTTATAACTATTTTATGGCTTAGCCAATTCTAACCCCAAACCCCTTTCATATTTAGCCAACATTTCGCAGACCCAATCCCATTGTTTAACACATAGCCTCTTATTACAAACATGGCAACTAATTAACCAAAGAGATAATTTTTAAGAAACAACCACTTAATACAGCTAAGTAATTAGTATAGCCACTTGATAACAGAGATAGCTACTTTAACGACCAAACTTTATTCTTTCAGAAATAACCAAATAATCTTTACAATCATGACCGAAATCACAAAAGCATCTAGAGATTCAGAATGGACTCACAAATGAATCAGATTACAAATATAGCCAATTCATGTTATTTTGCACATATAGCCTAAATCGCAAATCAACTTTCAATCAATCAGAACTTAGAGGGAAAGTTTGATAATGGTTGAATCCCAAGTAATCAAAACATAATTTTAGACAGAGCATGATGAACAAACACATAAATAAGCTTATTTACTCATGATTCATACGTGATAAACACTAAGAACCCTAAGAGCATTTTAACAGACTTAGGCATGTGTAACAAACAGAGATAGATCTTATTATTTAAGCATGCAGAAGAGATAGACTCAAAAGAATATCATAAACATATCAAGAAAACATTTTCAGAATAAGAACAGAGATAGTAAAACTTAGCTTTTGGGCTTTCTTTTTCCTTCTCTTTTCTTTCTTTCTTTCTTTTCTTTCTTTCTTTCTTCTTTATTTCTTCTTTCTTTCTTTCTTTCTTTCCAGATCTCTAAAATAAAGACGTTCAGTCTTCTAACTGTTGGACTTTTTTGATGAGGCTTTTAATCTGAGTTTTGATGTATGTGGGGTGGTCTGGGGTCTTGGTATAGTGGTTTTGGGGTTATGTTGTTTTTTGGGTGCTCGCCGGAGTAGGGTTTCGATGAGTCTTTTTGATATATTCGAACAGTTCCGATGATATTCGAGACTAGCCACCTAGATGAGGTGATAGATCACCTCAAGGTGGTCTTATGGTGTTAATCTCGAAGGCTGGTTCATAGTTTTCGAGGTCGCCGGCAAGGGTTCCGGCGATCGGAGTTTCAAGAAAAATGGGGGTATTTGGTTTAATGGGGTTTTATGGTGGTTGCAAGGTTTGTGGGGTAAAGAGTGAAGTGTTTAACGGTTGCCTGAGCCAGAGATAGTGGTGGTGACAGGCCAGTCTCCATGGGAGACCAAAGAGGAAGAAGATGATAGCGGAGGCGGCTAAGGTTATACAAATGTGTATATGTGTGTGAGTGTAAGGATACTGAACGGAGATGGGAATATTTATACCCTCCTCGTCTCGTGTAATTCTGGCCCTTGGATTAACCAAGATCAACGGCCAGGATCTTTTGCTTCAAAATGGCATGTTTGATTAAGTGAGAATCTTGCTTATATCTGTTGGATGTTGAGTTTGAACGGCCAGGATTAATCACTTATACTACGTCGTTTGGCTTTTAATGAGGCTTAGTGTCATTCGTTTGATCAATTGCTCTGAACGGCCTAGATTGATTCCTTTTACGACGTCGTTAAATTTTCCATCAAACCGCCTCATCTGGTTTGTTGGATTCATTTCATCAACGGTTGAGGTTCATATGGCTTGTACGCCGTCGTTTGGCCAAGAGCCTGGGCAGACCAGGCTGGTCTTTTGGGCCTGATATATTTGGGCTTATTATATATATGTATTTCTTATTTATTCAGCCCAAATCGTGTTGTATTTTCTATTTTTGTCTTGCATTTTAATTATTTCTTGTATTTTCTTTTGTATTTTATTTTTTCTCTTTTTGTATTTATTTCAACTATTATATTTCTTTTATTTCCTATTTTTTCCTGATTTTTCTGGTATTTCCTGATTTTTTTGCCATTATTCTTTTGTTTTTCCGGTATTTTTTGTATTTTGTTGATTTTTTTTCTGCTTTTTCATATTTTTTATGATATTTTCTAGTTGATTCCTTTTGTAATTTTAATTTCCACTTTATTTTTAAAGCAAACAGACAAGTATTTCAATTAAATCACACTGTTGCACACAAAAAACTATTTTTGTATTATTTTTATATTTATATTGGAATTTATTTGCTTAGGGCAAAAATCACGTGCTCACAACGGTCATTCCAATCTCGTTTGGATTTGGAGATGGCTTTTTTTAACAAGTTGCATAAAGTCTTGTTGAATGCCTCAACTAGACCATTGGTGACAACATTGTACATCGTAGAGTTATGTTGCTTGAAGACAAAGAGATCATAATTCTTGTTCATCAGCCTATTATCGAATGGGTTTCCATTATCCGTTATTATGTAACGAGGAATGCCAAAGCGATAAATAATGTTTACTCGAATGAAACTTGCAACATTTTCCTTCTTTGCTTCCTTGAGAGCAACAACTACAGCCTATTTTGAGTAGTAGTTAGTTGCAACGAAGATGTATAGGTGCCCACCGGAGGACTTTGATAGTGGTCGAACAACATCTAGTCCCCAAGCATCAAATGGTCAGGATGCAATAGTCGGGTGCAGTACTTTAGGAGGTTGATGAATAAAATACGCATGGAATTGACAAGCCTTGCATCTTCGAGCATAGTCTAAGCAATCGTTTACTATCGTTGGCCAATAATATCCCATCCTCTTTATATGGAAGTGGAGCTTTCGTCCAGACTGGTGTGACCCACATACCCCATAATGTGCCTCTTGCAAAGCTTGGACAGCTTCTTCTTCTCCTAGGCATCGTAAGAGTACTCCCTCGAACGATCTTCTGTATCGAGTATCCTTGTAGTAAAGGAAGCGAGGTTCATGATGATGGATTTCAGTCCTTCTCCTCGGATTTTCTGGAAGTATCCCATAGCATAAGTAGTCGATAATGGGTTGTCTCCATTGTTCTTTCTCAACTTCAGAAACAACAACAAGATGTTTGAGTTCGTTTTCTTCATATTCAGCCTCATTCTGTGGTGGTTCTACCCATTTTTGGCAGACAGTAACTTGTGGTTGGTCAAGCAGGCTAATGATGAAGCTAGAGCAGCTAAAGCATCAACCTTCTTATTTTCTTTGCTTGGCACGTGCTGAATAGTCACATCATCGAGCCACCCATCAACTTTTTAGCATAATTACGATATGGGTGTAGTTCGAGCTTCTTAACCTCGTAACTACCCAAAAGTTTATTGACCACTAATTGGGAGTCACCAAAGACTTGCAATTGCAATTGCTTCATATGAACGACCATTTCAAGCCCAAGTATTAATGCTTGATACTCAGCAATATTGTTGGAACAGAGTTGTGACAAGGTGAAGGAGTAGGGCAAGACTTCACCTTGGGGAGTTATGAAATAATACACCAGTACCGGCTCTCCCACGATGCGCAGCACCATCAAAGTACATCTTCCATTGAGGTTTAACTTTAACGACCATTGTATCCTCATCAAGTAGTTCGTCAGTTAGCTCCCAGTCATCCGTTATCAGATGATCTACCAAGAAGTCTGCCAATGCTTGTCCTTTTACAGCCTGTTGAGGCATGTATAAAATCTCCAATTGTAGAAATTGGAGGTTCTATCTCGCTAGCCGATCACTAAGAACATGTTTTGATATCACAAACATGACGGGATTTGCTTTAGAAACAAGACGGACAACATGAGCTTGAAAGTAGTCTTCAACTTTTGAATTGAGAAGACTAGTGCCAAACACAACTTTTCAATTGGTGAATAATTCAACTCGTTAGGTTTCATCATCCTGCTCAAGTAGTAAAGAGAGTTTTCTTTCCCCTCACTGTTTCTTAGGTCAACAGTGCTCCAACAGACCTTTCCTGCGCCGTACTGTATAGTATCAATGGCTTTCCAGGTATAGGAGCTGCTAAAACTGGAGGCTTCATCAAGTGGGTTTTTATACTTTCGAAGGCAATGCTAAAACCTTGGTCTGACTTGAAAGGAACGCCTTTCCTCATAAGGCGACTAAGGCACCTCCCAACCAGGTTTGATATGAAATCTTCTAAGGTATGCTAGCTTTCCTTGCAGACTTTTCAATTCATGGATATCTCGAGGCTTAGGCATTTTTAAAATTGCATCCACTTTGGCTTGATCAATTTCGATCCCTCGATGTCGGACAATGAATCCAAGGAACTTTCAAGAAGTAACTCCAAAGGCACATTTCAATGGATTCATCCTAAGTTGGTACCTTCAGAGCAATTCAAATACCATCCTCAAGTCTTTCATGTGATTGCCTTTGTCTCTTGATTTCACCACCAAGTCATCAACATAACATTCGACATTCTTGTGGATAAGATTGTAGAAAATATTCTACATAGCCCTTTGGTAAGTAGTACCAGTGTTCTTCAAGCCAAAAGGCATTACCTTGTAGTAATAAATACCCTTTGGGGTACAGAATTCAGTGATCTCTTCATCTTTTGGTGCCATGCGTATTTGGTTATAGCCCGATAAACCATCTATAAATGACGTTGCCTCATATCCAGTAGTAGCATCGATCATTTGTTCTGGAATGGGAAGACGGAACTCATCTTTCGGACACCCATTGTTAAGATCCCTAAAGTGAACGCACACCCAAATCTGGCCATTTTTCTTCCTTACGGGTACAATACTTGAAAACCATGTTGGGTACTTAACTTCATGAATAAAGATAGCTTCGATGAGTTTTTTAACTTCTATTCAATCAAGGGAACCAAGTCCGGCCTAAAATGCCTTTGAGCTTGTTTAATAGGACGAGCACCATTTTTGACTGCAAGGTGATGGACTGCTACTTTCGGGTCCAATCTAGGCATCTCTTTGTAACTCCAGGCAAAGACATCCCTGAACCCTTTGAGTAACTTAATATAATTGCTCTTTTTATCACCTTCAAGTAAAGCACTTAGGTAGGTGGGTCTTGGTTCTTCATCGGTGCCAAGGTTAACTTGTTTTAAGCCATCAACTGCCGTCTTCACTCCTTCTTCAAGTTTAGGTGGAGCATCCTTCACCTCTTCATCTTTAGGGTCCCTATCATTGAGGGATATGTGATAACACAGAAAACATCCTCCAATTCCGCATTGTCTTCCATCGAAGGTGGAATGCCATTCTCGACTTGCATAGTAATATGATACTAAGAACCCATACTTTCTTCATCTTCATCACGTTCCTTAGTATAGACCACATTATATGGCTTTACCTTCAGTACTTCTTTACATGAAACCACAAGTTTTATTTGTCGCCTCATTCTAGAAGGAACCAAACTTTGGGAATCCTTAGAGATATCATGGATTTTGGGAGAAGCGGGTGTTCTTATGCTTTGAAATTTTCTCTAAAACTTGTTCCCCTTCTTTAGTAGACCCAATATTTCAAACTCGGAGGTCCTCACAGGTGATTTTCCAAGTCGATCAAAGACAGAAGGCTTGTTAGAAGTGGATGATTCATCTTCTACAGTGATATAATTGCTGCTCGCCTTTCTTATTGAGATGCGCACTGGTGACGATTGTTTGTATCCTAAACTTTCACGTGGTTGCCTCGTTACAGCTTCTAATTGGAGCTTCCCTAAATTGATGACTCATTGGGATTGTATCCAGCTTTTGCAAATAGCTTGTAAGCGTTAGGATCAAAACCTTCATCTATTCGCTTTGTAGGGAGTTCCACATTCTGCGAACGATTTTGAGATACAAACCCTGCAAGCAGCAGTGAGGACGACTTTATTACCTTAATTCGTTTGACCGGAAGAGTTAATTCCTTTAGCATGTTAGCTTGGCGATTCAATGATTCACCTTATCTTTCTTCCTTTTAGGACATATTGGAGTGCCGAAATTACTTTCTTGCCATAAGATGTAATATTCCCTCTGTAAGATTTATTTTCATTAGGTTGTACCTCCTTACTAACAGCTTTGGCTTCACCAGTAGTCACCTCTTCTCTTTTAGTTGAGGGCTCTTTATTCTTGCTTTTTATGCCATCATCAGCTTTCATCTCCTTCACAATGCGGTTCTTCAAATAGAACTTTGCATTGAGGAAGTGTGACTCAGCCTCGGTGAATGGGTTATCATCAGCAACTACCGTTTTCTCGACTCCACCCTCGTATTATTTTAAACATTTATGGTAGGTATATGGAACTAATTTATTCTCATGTATCCAAGGCCTCCCAAGCAAAACATTATATGAAGTCTTTGCATCAATCACATGCAGCCATGCGCTTGATTGCATATCTTCAATAGTGATTTCTAGCCTGATCGCGCCTATGACTCTTTTTCCCCCATGGTTGACTCCTTGGATCATCACACGACTTTTTGAGAGTTCGTTCATAGGAATACCAAGTTCTTTCAAAGTGTTGATTGGCAAAATGTTCACTGGGGATCCTCCATCAACCAAAATCCGATTTACCCTATCATCAAGCATATAGCCAACCAGATACAATGGGCGGTTATGAGGAATGTCACCTAGCAAAAGATCGTCATTTGTGAACATGACATTTTCTTCACAAGCATTAACTTCCTAAGGAGTAGAGTCGATGGGCTTTTCAAAACCTGGTGCCAACGGTAGGTCACCGCCTTTTTCTTCCCTTTTGTCAGCATGGCAACAAGAGGCATCAATGCCCTCATGGGAAATCTTCGTGTGGAAATAAATTGGTAAAAACTCCTCCAAAGTCACTGGATTTCGTGGCTTTTGAGAATTGTGCATCTCCACTTTTGCTTTCTTCAAATGCCTAACTGGATTCATTTTTGTTGGTCTTTTTACCATCATCTTCGTTGGTTGTTCCACTGATTCTTTTTGTTGGCTCTTTTGTGGCGCTGATGATGATTCACCAACATCCAACCTTCATCATCATCAGGTTGGTTGACTTCAGCTTTGTCGCTCTCCAGTAATTCTTCATTTTTACTTTCTTGAAAACCACATAATTCATCTAGACTGAATGAGCCAAATGTGATAGAGACTTGGTTTGCGCTTGCTTCTCATCTTCAACCATGATTTTCTTTTCATGAGCCAATTCCATGACTTTATCCTTAAAGACAAAGCACTTCGCTAGATGGTGCCTTACAAGTCGGTGATATTTGTAGTAATTTGGATCATTTGTTTTCCCAGATTCATTTGGTCGCTTCATCATCGGAAGCTCAATGAGATTTAACTCGAGGAGTTCTTCGAAAATGGCTGGCACATCAGAATCCTGGAATGGGTACTCTTTCCCCTGCATTTCTTTTAAAGTCAACTTTTCACTTGGCTTGTCTTGAAAAGAAGTGGATTCCATACTCTGCTTCTTGCTCACCTTCATCGTGAACTTCATAGGTGATGTGTTGACATTCATGGCTTCATTTCTTTCAGACTTGGGTACAAACTTGCCCCACTTCCTGACTTCTTACTTGTCATTCCATTTGTAAGGTTCATAGATGGGCAGCCTTTCATTTCTAACGGAGGCCATGCTCAATTCCATGCCATGGGAACGAGTTGCAAGTTCTTCAAATGTGCCATGCTTGATGCCTTGCAAGATGTACTGCAATCTCCAATGCATGCCTTGGATGCACATCTCTATGCTTGAAGCTTCAATAAGCATGTCTTTGCAGTTGAAGCTTGCATTCCTCCACCGATTGATAAAGTCGATAACTGGTTCTCCCTTTCGTTGATGAGTATTTGTAAGTTCTATCATACTCATAGTACATCCCGTACTATAAAAGTGATTGAGGAACTTTTGCTCTAGTCGATCCCAATTATCGATATATCCAGTCTCGAGGTCCGTGTACCAGTCAGAAGCATTTCCTTTTAGCGAGCGAAAAAACTTCTTGATGAGTAATCTCCATAAGTCCTAGCATTGTTGCGTCTCCACGAAGTGCGTAACATGTTGTTTTCGGTTACCTTTACCATCAAACTGTTGAAACTTTGGAGGTTGATAGCCAGTAGTCATCTTCAACATATCGACCCTTGCAGTGTAAAACTTTGCTTATGTATGGGAAGATTTGACAACAACTTTATATTTGTTCTTAATGGTTCCTTCAATGAACTCCTTCAATTGATGAATTGGAATCATCTCTTTAGATGAGATAGGGATAGCCTTAGTGGATGAGACTTGTCTTGGGGGAGAGTCACTCTCTAGAACTTTTGGGAGCTTTCCGGGTGCATGGGTGGATTCTTCTTCCATCAAGATTCCCACTTTGTGGCGAAGTGGGGAGAATTCATCACTTGAAGCATCATCATCTTCCTTCACAACAGAGTGCTTGGATCCGGAGAGGTCAAGCAGAGCAAGAGTTTTCTTGCTTCCTCCTTCGGATGCGTTTGTGAAAGATCTTTCTCCTTTTGAGGATGAAGATCTGAAAAGAGGGGTTGATGTGGACGGAACTTAGGGTGCTTGTTGTCCTATAAAGCTTGATTTGCTCCTCGTAACTGGTCTGAAGCTTCCAAAGGTAACATCGATGATGCTTTCCATATCAGCATAGAACTTGGAGTTAGTAGCCTTGGCGGAAGTTGAACTGGAGTTGGTTTTATTTGAAGCCATTTCAATGTTCTTGGACTTAGGTAATTGAAAAGTTGAGATGAGAGGTAGAGATTGTCCCACTGGGCATGCTAGAATTTGTAGACAACAAATTTGCGTCGAGAAAAGAAAATCAAGACCGAAAAATATCGCAACAATTATAGTATTTTATTTTAATAATATAAGTGTACAATCTCTATGAATCCTCTGATTCTTCTTTTCAAAGGTAAATATATTCAAGGGCCTTTGAGCTTGATCTTGAATCTATGTTTGTTGCCACGAACAATGATCATGTTATTGAGCTTGAGCTTGATTGCTTAGACTTGAACTTGATTTGGTCTTCGTTCTTGAGCTTGAACTTGATTTGTTCTTCTTTCTTGAGCTTGAACATGACTTGTTCTTCGTTCTTAAGCTGGAACTTGATTTCTTGAAATTGAACTTGAAGCTTGAAACTTGTGGAGGAATTTGCAGTGTTTGATCCACGAGCTCTTTCTTGTTTCTTGTTATAACTTCTGGTGTCTTTTCTGAGTTATGAAGACCCCTATTTATAGTTGTGGAAGGGATGAGTCATGATAAGAATAAACTCTTTCCGACCAATCTAATTAAAGTGTGGCATGGCCGCATTTGATTTGCCAGAACATGTCACTTGCATATATGGCGCGATTTCATTAGCCTTTTACTGTGACTTGGCATCCCTTGTCATTTTGACCTATGACATGATCCTATTGGCTCTTCCGTTTGACTTGGCGCGCCACATCATTTGACACGTGGTGCCAAATTGGGCCTGTAGGAAGATTACATCTTGGGCCTAATAAATTGGGCTCATCAATTTAGCCCAATTAAATGTGCTGGCCCAATAATATTGGACTTTTATAAGTAATCTCATTATATCAGCCCAAAATATTTGTTTTGGAGTAATATATTTAAAATATAGTCCATATTATTTTATCGAATTAAATTCGATAAATTTAACTGCTTACAACCAGCATAATAGGCTGAAGTTCAATTTTTTTACATATGAGATTTCAGCATAATATCCTAGAATTTCATAATGTTGTTGCATGCTGGAGTTCCAACATAATATGCTGGAAGTTTATACGTATAAGCTGCATAACTTCAGCATATTATGCTGAACTTTTCGTGTGCTGGAGTTTCAATATGATATGC
This sequence comes from Nicotiana noctiflora, assembly GCA_032618575.1. Lineage (NCBI taxonomy): Eukaryota > Viridiplantae > Streptophyta > Magnoliopsida > Solanales > Solanaceae > Nicotiana > Nicotiana noctiflora. Next base: position 202,367 of record JASVEL010005712.1, read on the forward strand.
TAGAAGTTTATACGCGTGAGTTCCTTAATACAGCATATTATATTGAAATTCTGTATTTCAATAAAATAGTTGTTATTTTTTCAATGACTTTGCAAACGTTGAATATTATTAAATTACTAGTCTGAAAATTGGCTAGCCCGTACTATTTTCACAACGTTTTCTGAGTTACCTAGCTCGTTCTGTCCGGCCCAACCCCCTCTCTGATACCTCTAGCCCAGCCTAGCCAGCCCCTTCCCCCATACCAGGCCATTTCGATTTGGGTTTTATTGTAGAGAAATTTTTAGAAACCACTATTATGTTAGTAATTATTAGCTTGCTATAGCTACCATTTACCAAATTACTTCTTTAAATTAATGTATCAAGAATATAATAGGAAAAGTCAGCGGAAAAAAGGGAATTACAGCTAACTTATAGACTGTATTCATATGTATTCGTGAATACAGTAACAGAATTTGCGAGACAAAAGTTCTTCAAATGTTTAAAAATAGTAAGTGAATCAATTAACGTGATAGACTCCTAATATAACACTACAAACTCAATTATAACGCACAAAATTTATATTTCCAGTTATACAAAAGATTCTCAATTGAAAAACACCATAAAAACAAAGCATTCTTCAAAGATTCAATCTATCCTTTCTTTTATTAGTGGTATCTCACTAAAATATTATTTAGTGGTATATTTACAAATAGATTTATATATTAAAATTATATAATTACATTGAATATAATTAAATATATAAAAATACATTGAATACATGAAGTATAGCAGGTCATTTATAGTGCAAATACAAATGAATATACTACAAATACATATTTAAACATATATACATCTGAATATATAAATAATGTTAATTAAAAAATATATGAATAAGCTCTACAATACATTGAATACATACTGTTGAATATATACTACTGGATAAAATAGTAAAATAAAGTGAAGCTTTGAAATTATTTAATTATATTGAATATAGTTAAATAGAGTGAATATATTAAAAAAGCAGAAAAAACTAAAGATGAAATACAGCAAGATAGATTGAAATACAATGAAAAAAGGGTAACAGACTCTTAAAGTTCCTCAGCCCCAAACTCCGTTCCCAATCTATCGATATCCCAGCCGCCGCCATGTGGGTCATCATCGCCAGTACTAGCGCCCTCCGAGTCATCCGGGTAGTGGATCTCTCATTTCTGCTTTAAAAATTTTGAGATTTACACTTGTATTTCTTCAAATCATTGTTTCTCCATTATCTTTTTTAAGATCTTTTTTTCTACTTACCACAACTCTTTGGACCTAAATAAGTTGAAAACTAAGAGAGACAATAGAGAAGAATCAGTGAAGAATCGTTGATACAGAGAATGGCGCTAGAGAATGGGGTAGATGAAGGAAGAAGGTTATGAGAGGCCGGGGGGGGGGGTAGGGGTGACACAAATAGGAAGGGGGAAGTGGTTGTCGGCCGAATCTGTCATATGCGTAACACAACTCCTACTAGGGTTTCTAAAAGCATGTGAGGATAAAATTGGGGGGAAAAAGAGAAGGAAAAGGAAAGAAATGAGTCGAGAGGGAAGAGAGAGTGAGAGAGAAGTTTACTTCCTATACGGTAATTTTGTGAGAGAGAAAGAAAAAAGAAGGAGAAAGAAAAATAATACATAGCGTATTTAATGGCTTAAAGGTATGAAGTGATCATAAATAGATACTTTGCTATAAAAATTAAAAGGTAGTTATAGAAGATAATTTTGTAAAAAGAATATTTATTTATAATAAATAAAGTATTAACATTTGCTATATAAGTTAAAATTTCCTTTAATGCGTCAGGCCAGATGAGGGCGCACCCGGCCCACCTGCCATATTTAGTTGAGCTTAATTGGTCCTGTATTGAGAATTGAGATGTTGATGAGCTTAATCCAGATTGATTTTGGTGACCAGTATATTCATGTGACAAAATAGCTGTTGTCTTTATGTTAAGAATCTCGAAGTGAATAGCGTAACTCGTCTCTCAAAGTTTGTGAATGGTGCATAAAGTATGTAAAAATATATTTATTAGGTCTAGTAATTTTCTAAAGTTATGTACGGTAATGAAATATATTTGTTTCAGATTTCATAAAGCAGAAAGGATGAAATTTACTAAAAGCATGACACCCTTTTTCCACCCATAAAGACAAAGTGAGGAAAAGTCGGCGCGGAGCAAGAAGTTCGAGTACAAATTCGCTGAACCTAATATTTCTTTTTTTTTTTAAATAACATATTTGTGCTAAAAAAATTCATTAAATATACTTAAAACCCAATTATTTATCTATATTATATTAAAAGGAGAGTAGTATGCATTGTGGTTAAGTCAAATGGCAAGTTAAAAATAAGCCACTTGGCAATTTTGGGACAACTAGAAATATAATTAATGGAAGTAGTTTAATGAATCTTATACATAATCTAAATAGATCTTAGGAAAATCCAATATATATATATATATATTTTCTTCTATATTAGTTAGAAATATAAAGGTAAAAAAATAATTAAAAAATAGAATAAAAAACAAAAATAAAGAAAGACGTAAATTAAGATCTTACATAACGCATACAAATTATTTATAAGGTAAATAAATTAAATATCAGTAAAATATTTTAATAACACTAATAATAAAGTCATATTAATATTGATAAATCATGCAGACGAATGTTTTATACATAAATATTACTACATTTAGATATAATATGTACAAATAATCAAAAAATATTTTTTTATGATTTATATTTGAATTGAGTGCGATTAATTTATATTTGAAAGCATAACATATTTTTATTGAAAATGCGGTCCAAATTAGAAAATTGAATGATAAAAGTTATTTGAATTTGAGATGAGAAAATTTTTAAATTTTTATCTATATTATATTATATTAAAATGAGTGTGATAGAAATAGATATTAAATTCAAACAACCTAATAAAATCCACATGACAATGTAATAATATTAATTACTAAATAATATAATATTAAAAATAAAAAATAAATAGAGAAAAATCCAATATTTATATTTATATGTATATTTAGATATAATGTATTCAAACAATTAAGAAAATATTTTTCTATGATTAATATCTAAATTGAGTACAGTTAGCTTAAGTTTGAAAGCATAACATATTTTGAAAATGCGGTCCACTTTACAACATAGAATGATAATAATTATTTGAATTTGAGATGAGATTTTTTTTATTTAATAATTTTTTATTTTTGAAAACACCAAGTAAAGAAAAAAAATGGTAAAAGTATTACTACAATATTTAGATATAATGTGTTCAAATAATTAAGAAAATATTTTTTTATGATTAAATTGATATTTTAAAAATTTATATATTATATTAAAAGGAGAGTAGTATGCATTGTGGTTAAACAAGTGACAAGCTAAAAAGAAGTCACTTGGCAATTTTGGGACAACTAAAAATATAATTAATGGAAGTAGTTTAATGAATCTTATACATATCTAAATAGATCTTAGGCAAATTCAATATATATATATATATATATATATATATATATATATATATATATATATATATATTGATCCACCCATTAGATTTTCTTCTATATTAGCTAGAAATATGGAGGTAAAAAATTAATTAAAAAATAGAATAGAAAAAACAAAAATATAGAAAAATGTAAATTAAGATCTTACATAACGTATACAAATTGACCAGGTCCATCGAGGACCGCTTCTGCGACACCACAGCCGCATCTGCAGAACCGCTTATGCGGCTCCTTTTCAGCAGATGCGGAAATACCAGAAGCCTTATACACCAGACCTGCAACAACATCCAAATTCGTCATTTAACAACCCGAAATCATCCCGAGTCCCCTGGGACCTCAACCAAAACCATCAATACATCCAACAATCTTATTCAAACTTGTTCTAATCCTCAAAATACGTCAATCAACGCTAAAACCAATAAATTACCTCAGATTCAAGCCTAGTTTTCATCAAAACTTCCGAAATGTGCATTCAATAAAAAACCCGACCAAACAACGTCCGAATGACCTGAAAATTTGAAGGCATATCCATAATCACCGAAGTAAGCTACTTCAACTCTCGGAATTCCATTTTGACCATCGGATCAAAATCTCACCTACCAACCGAAATTCACCAAAACTCAATCTTCGCTAATTCAAGCTTAATTTTACACCGGACTTCCAAATTCGATTCTGATCGCACTCCTAAGCCACAAATCATCCCCCGAAGCTAACCGAACCACCGAAATTCACATCCGAGCCCTATAACCAGTTAATCAACTTCCAGTTGACCTTTCTACATCAAGCTTCCTTCTGAGAGGCTAAGTGCCTCGTTTTCAACTGAAACCAACTCAATTACACCAGATCAACTTTAATACATATATTGAAGCATGAAGTAACACAATACAGGTAAAATGGTGTGGTAAATCACGTGAAGACATGACGGGTCATCACATTCTCCCCAACTAAAATAAATGCTCATCTTCGAGCGGGTCAAGAAACATACATGGAGCCTCAAGTAGGTGGGGATATCAACATCGCATCTTCTGATCGCTCTCCCAAGTAGCTACCTCCACGGGCTGACCTCTCCACTGCACCTTCACTGAAGCAATATCCTTGGACCTCAACTTTCGAACCTGTCGACCCATAATAGCCACCGGCTCCACATTATATGACAAATCATCATCCAACTGAACCATGTTGAAATCCAACACATGAGACGGGTCCTCAACATACTTCCGGAAAATAGACACATGGAATACCTAATGCACACTAGACAAGCTGGGTGGAAGAGCTAGCTCAAAGGCCACCTCTCCAATCCTCTTGAGTATCTCAAAAAGCCCAATGAACCTCGGACTCAGCTTCTCTTTCTTCCCGAACTGCATGATACCTTTCATGGGCAAAACTTTCAACAAGAACTTCTCGCCGCAAAACCTTCAACAAGAAATTCTCGCCTACCATATATGATACATCACAAACCTTCTGGTCCGTAAAACTCTTATGGCGCGACTGAGCCGTATGAAGTCTCTCCTGGATCAAATTCACCCTCTCTAAAGCATTCTGAACCATCTCAGTCCCCAATAATCTAGCCTCACCGGGCTCGAACTATCCAACAGGAGACCTACACCGACTACCATACAACGCCTCATACGGGGCCATCTGAATACTCGACTGATAACTCTTGTTGTAGGCAAACTCTACATGCGACAAAAAATCATCCCATGAACCTCCAAAATCAATATCACAGGCATGCAACATATCCTCCAAGATCTGAATAGTGGGCTCGGGCTGTCTGTCTCTCTAAGGATGGAATGCTGTGCTCAACTCTACCTGCGTACCCAGCTCCCGCTGAACTACCCTCCATAATTGAGAAGTGAATTGTCACGACCCTAGTTCACCAATCGTGAACCTGTCATGACGGCACCCAGTCTCCACGACTAGGTAAGCCCGGAATCCCACGGGTAACACCGACTAAAAAGGGAAAGTACAATTGTGGCTCTATACATCAAGAATGTCTAAAAATAATGAAATGAGGGAAAGTAACTACTATCACTATGAAAATAGAAGGAGGGCCTCCGGATCCGCGGACGTAGCAGATCATACCTCGAGGTCTCCGGATGTGCTGCCGAATCACCTAGGATGAGCCTGTCCTGATGTACCTGGATCTGCACAACAAAAGTGTGCAGAAGAGTAGCATGAGTACACCACGGCGGTACTCAGTAAGTGCCAAGCCTAACCTAGATGGAGTAGTGAAGAGGAAGGTCAGGGCCTTACCGAGAGAATAATAACATAATGATCAAACAGTAATAAGCAGGAATAAGTAAGAATGAATCTGAAATAACAACAATGAAGTAATTACTACAACTGCCTACGATTAGCTAACTACAAGTAACCAACACAACATAAACTCAAACCAGCAAATCCAGGACCTGTGGGAATTAAACCCACAGTCCCTCTCTATATCCTACAACTCAGGAGCTACAGGAATTTAACCCGAAGTCCCAATATCAGTATCTCTGGGTCTTCGGGAATCGAACCCGCAGCCCGTGTCTCAATATCTCAGGATGTGTCTCAATATCTCAGGATCTTCGGAAATCGAACCCGCAGTCCATAACTCAATAAATATATCAATAAACTCTAGGTCTCAGGGAATCGAACCCGCAACCCTTGGATCTCCGGGAATCGAACCCGCAGTCCACAAACAATACCACTCCGAGTCTTTGAGAATCGAACCCACAGCCCTGGGATCTCCGGAATCGAACACGCAGTCCACCAACACAAACAATAAAAGAAACGCACAGAGAGAATATAATATGCTCAATTACAACTTTACCAAAGCCAGTGCCAACAATTATCAAGAAGTTCAAGTAAGACAATTAGGCAGATAAATCCTATCAAATCATGCTTTCCTAAAAAATCTCAGTTAAATGTCATAATTTAATCAGCTAAGAATAGGAATATCACAAATTGGAAAATTCAAGTAAAATGCGTTCCAACAATCTGCGCAAGTACACGCCTGTCACCTCGCGTACAAGGCATTTAAATTATCACATAATATCCTAGGGGTTAAGGTTTCCCCCACACGAGGTTAGACAAGCCACTTACCTCGACTCCGGTACAAAACCGCTAAGAGACAACTCTCTTGCCATGAATATCAGCCTCCACAGGTGTAGTATCTGATCAAAATCAATATAAATACATCAAAACAGGCCAATTGGGCATTACCCAATCGAAACAATTCAAAATACACCAAAAACCACAAGTTGCCAAAACCCGACTTTCGGTACACTTCTCAAAAAATTACAAAAGTTATATATTCGGGTTCCTTATCTCAACATGAGTCCATGCATATAAAATTTTCCAAAATTGGACTCCGTTTGCCCATTCAAATCGATGATTTACCACAATTTAGGCCTAGGGCTAAATCCCCCCATTAATCTTCCATTAACAGTAAATACTCAAGGATTTCATGATAAAATAACGAAATTAGGCCAAGAAACTTACCTCCGATGATTACCCGATGATTCTCCAACAATTCCCCGTGAGTTTCTCTCTCTAGAACTCAAAAATGGCATTTTTGGAACTATTTCCGCGACTGGACTGTGTTCTGATATTTAATTCACTGACTGAACAATTACCCTATGCGCTCGCGTTCCAATCCACGCGTCCGCGATGCTTTGCCGTCTAACCCTTCGCGAACGCGACCTAGCCTCACGCGTTCGCGATGACTAATTCCTCAGCCGCCTATCTTTTGCTCTTCGCGAACGTGACCCACGTGGACGCGAACACGGTGCGTCCCAAGCTGTTCCTACACGAACGCGACATCACTTACACGAACGCGATGCTCAGCTTTCCCATGCCTACGCGAACGCGGCACGTGCCTCGCGAACGTGTAGGTAAAAATGCTGCTGCAATTTTTCTGCAGATTTCTAAGTTTCAAAAAGCCGGAATGATGGTCCGAATTCACCCCAAGGCCCCCGGGGCCCCAACGAAAACCACCAACATACTCGAAAACACAATACGAACTTGTTCCAATCATAAAAACACACCCTTAAACACAGAAATCATCGAATTATAGCGGATTCAAGCCTAAGTTTTCATCTAAACTTCCCAAACCAACATTCAATCAAAAACCCGACCAAACGACGTCCGAATGACCAGAAAATTTGCAAACATATCCAATATCACATAACGAAGCTACAAAAAGTGTCGGAATTCCATTCCGACCCTCGTATCAAAATCTCACCTATCGTTCGGATTCGCCAAAATTTCAAACTTCAGCATTTCAAGCCTAATTGAGCTACGGACCTCCAAAATACATTCCGAACATGCTCCCAACCCCGAAATCACCTAACGGAGCTAATGGAACCATCGAATTTCCGTTCCGAGGTCGTCTTAACACTGTTCCGAATACGGGCCACTTTTCAACTACAAAGCTCTCATTTAGGGACTAAGGGTCCCAAAAAACTCCAAATTCCAGAACCGACCCTCCCGGCAAACCACAATAGCGGAAATGAACTTAAAGGAACAGTTAAATTGGGGATCAGGGTGTAAATTTCAAAAACGACCGGCCGGGTCATTACATTTTCCCACACTTAAAGATTCGTTCGTCCTCGAACGAGCATAGAAAACATGCCTGGAGTGGTGAAGAGTTGAGGGTGCTGGTTGCGCATATCCTGCTCGATCTCCCAAGTCGCCTCCTCGGCCGGCTGACCCCTCCACTGGACCTTTACTGAAGCGATGTTCTTTGACCTTAGCTTCCTGGTTTGCCTGTCCAGAATGGCCACTGGCTCATCAACATAAGACAAATCCTCGTCTAGCTGAACAAAAGTGAAATCCAACATATGCGACGGGTCATCATGGTATTTCCGGAGCATAGAGACATGAAATACGGGATGGATTCCGGCTAGGCTGGGAGGTAAGGCTAACTCATAAAAAACGCCCCCCACACGCCTCAAGATCTCAAAAGGACCGATAAATCTAGGACTCAGCTTCCCCTTCTTCCCAAATCTCATAACGTCCTTCATGGGCGAGACTTGAAGCAGAACCCGCTCGCCAACCATAAAAGCCACATCGCAGACCTTCTTGTCCGCATAACTCTTCTGTCTAGACTGGGCTGCACGAAGTCTGTCCTAAATCACCTTGACCTTGTCCATTGCATCCTGGACCATATCAGTACCTAGCAGTCTGGCCTCGCTCGGCTCGAACCAACCCACGGGAGACCTGCACCTCCTACCATATAGAGCCTCATACGGTGCCATCTGAATACTGGACTGGTAACTATTGTTATAAAAGAAAACTCCGCCAGTGGCAAGAAATGATCCCATGAACCTCCAAACTCAATCACGCTCGCACGGAGCATATCCTCCAAAATCTGAATAGGGCGCTCAGACTGGCCATCAGTCTGGGGGTGAAACGCTGTGCTTAGCTCCACCCGAGTGCCTAACTCCTGTTGTACGGCTCTCCAGAACCGTGAAGTGAACTAAGTGCCTCTATCTGAAATGATGGAAACTAGAATACCATGCAGCCAAACTATCACCCTGATGTAGATCTCCGCCAATCGCTCCGATGAATAAGTAGTGCTCACCGGTATGAAATGGGCGGACTTGGTCAGCTGATCTACCCAAATGGAATCGAACTTCCTAATAGTCCGAGGAAGCCCAGATACAAAGTCCATGGTGATGCGCTCCCATTCCACTTTCGAATATCAATCTGCTGCATTAACCGACCTGGACGCTGATGCTCATACTTCACCTGCTGGCAGTTGAGGCACCTAGAAACATAATCAACTATATCCCTCTTCATTTGCCTCCACCAGTAATGCTGTCTCAAGTCCTGATACATCTTCGCGACACCCGGATAGATGGAATACCGCGAGCTATGGGCCTCTGATAGAATCAGCTCTCGTAGATCATCTACATTGGGCACACAAATACGCCCCTGCATCTTCATAACTCCATCATCCCCAATGGTAACATCTCGAGCATCACCATGCCGAACTCTCTCCTGGAGGACAAGCAAATGAGGGTCGTCGAACTGACGCTCCTTGATGCGGTCAAATAGAGAAGAGCGAGAAACCACACAGGCCAGAACCCGGCTGGGCTCCGAAAGATCCAATCTAACAAACTGCCTGGCTAAAGCCTGAACATCCATCGCCATAGGACTCTCTGAAGCTGGTAGATATGCCAAACTCCCCAAACTCTCTGCCCGGCGACTCAAGGCATAGGCAACTACATTAGCCTTGCCCGGATGATAAAGAATAGTAATATCATAGTCCTTCAACATCAAGATAGGGGCCGAAGTCAAAGCTGTCTTGAGCTTCTGAAAGCTCGCCTCACACTCATCTGTCCACTGGAAAGGGGCACCCTTTTGGGTCAACCTAGTCATGGGTTCTGCGATCGAAGAGAACCCCTCTACAAAACGACGATAATAACCTGCCAAACCAAGGAAACTACGAATCTCAGTAGCTGAAGAGGGTCTGGGCCAACTCTGCACGGCCTCCACCTTCCTCGGATCCACTCGAATACCATCACTCAACACCATGTGGCCCAGAAATGCCACTGAACTCAGCCAGAATTCGCATTTAGAGAACTTGGCATATAGCTGCTTCTCCCTCAGAGTCTGAAGCACTATCCTTAGATGTTGCTCGTGCTCTTCCCAACTCCGGGAATATACTAGAATATCATCAATGAAAACAATCATGAACGAGTCCAGATATAGCCTGAACACACTGTGCATCAAATGCATAAAGGCCACTGGGGCATTAGTCAGCACGAAAGACATCACGAGGAACTCGTAGTGACCATACCGAGTCCTGAAGGTAGTCTTCAGGATATCTGGCTCCCGAATCTTCAGCTTATGATAACCAGAGCGCAAATCAATCTTAGAGAACACATGTGCGCCCTGTAGCTGGTCAAACAAATTATCAATATGTGGCAAAGGATACCGGTTCTTCACTGTAACTTTGTTCAACTGACGATAGTCAATACACATACGCATAGAACCGTCCTTTTTCTTCACAAACAACACAGGAGCACCCCAAGACGAAACACTGGGTCGAATGAAACCCTTACCCAATAACTTCTGTAACTGATCCTTCAGCTCCTTCAACTCCGGAGGAGCCATACGGTTCGGTGGAATAGAAATGGGCTGAGTGCCCGGAAACAAATCAATAGCAAAATCAATATCTCTGTCGGGCGGCATGCCCGGAAGATCAGCTGGAAATACATCAGCGAAATCACGTACCACTGGAACGGAATCAATAGAAGGAGTGTCAATACTGACATCCCGCACATAAGCTAGATAAGCAGCACACCCTTCTCAACAATACGCTGAGCTTTGAGAAAGGAAATAACACGGCTGGGGGTGTGATCTAGAGTACCACTCCACTCAATACATGGAATGCCTGGCATAGCCAGCATCACGGTCTTGGGGTGACAATCAAGAATAGCATAATGGGGCGACAACCAGTCCATGCCCAGAATAATATCAAAATTGACCATCCCGAGCAACAATAGATCCGCTCTAGTCTCAAAACCATAGATAGTAACCAAGCACGACCGATACACACGGTCCACAACCAAAGAATCTCCCACCGGAGTGGAAACATAAATGGGGGCACTCAAAGGATCCCGAGGCACACCCAGATATGAAGTAAAATAAGAGGACACATATGAAAAAGTGGAACCAGGATCGAATAGAACTGATGCCTCTCTGTGACTAACCAAAATAATACTTGTGATAACAGAATCAGATGCAATAGCTGCAGCGCGATTAGGAATAGCATAGAATCTGGAATGACCCCTCTCTCAAGGGCGGCCTCTGGCACCCTGATCCCCGCCTCTGGCTGGCTGGGCAGGTGGAGTGGTAGCTGGGGCTGGAATGATGGCCTGCTGACCCTGTGAACCATGCTGAGGCTGTGAAGACTGTGGAGGTTTTCCTATCCTATGCCTGGGGCACTCCCTAACCGGATGACGAGTATCCCCACACTCAAAACAAGCTTTGGGAGGATGCGGTGGCTGTGACTGACCGGCCTCACCCCCACTAGTCTGACACCTGGAGGTAACCCAGCGCAAGAGGTACACTAGAAACTGGGGGGAGCATAGTAAGGCTCCTGAGGTGCTGGAAGAGCCGGAGTACTACCGGCTGCTGGCAATGCTGAATGAACTGGACGACCGGAATAACCCCCGCCAAAACGACCGGCTGCTGAAGTGCGGGCACCAGAGAAATGGCCCGACTCACGAGGCCTCTTGGCCTCCCTCTCTCCCCGCTCTCTAGGGAGCATACTCTCGATCCTCCTGGCAATGCTCACCGCCTGCTAATAAGGTATATGCATACTCTCGATCCTCCTGGCAATGCTCACCGCCTGCTAATAAGGTATATCCGCCTCCAACTCCCTGGCCATGCTGGACCGGATCGGCGGAATAAGGCCCTCAATAAATCTCCAGATTCTCTCCCGGACCGTGGCTACCAAAGCCGGTGCATGCTTGGCGAGATGGGTGAAACTAATAGCATACTCCGATACTGACATGGAGCCCTATCGCAACTGCTCAAACTTCGATCGCCAAGAATGCCTAAGGCTCTGGGGAACAAACTCCCTCAAAAATAGATCTGAAAACTGCATCCAGGTCAATGAAACAGACTCCTCCGGACTATTCAACTCATACGTGCGCCACCAATCATAAACAGCCCCACGAACCTGAAAAGCAGTGAAGGAAACCCCGCTAGTCTCCACTATCCCCATGGTACGAAGAGTAAGATGACACTCCTCCAGAAAACCCAATGCACCATCTGTAGACAACCCACTGAACACTGGAGGAATCGTCCTCGGAGGCAGCTGGCCCACCTCCGGGCCGTGCTGGGGCGGCAGGAGGCATAACAATAATCTCTGGAACCTGTCCCACTGGCACTCATTGCTATGGTGTAATGGCTGCGAGAGTTTGGGCCCCTCCCCCGGCCTGAGATGTAGCTGCAGTGAGAGGAAGCAACCCTGTCCTGAGCTAAAGTGGTATACATACTCATGAACTGGGCCAGGGTCTCCTGGAGTGCTGGAGTAGTAGCAACTGTAGTCGGTGTACCAGGTGCCTGCGCTCCAACCTGATCCACCGGTGGCACCTCGGCGGCAGCGCGCGCGGGTGCTGTGGCTGCACCTTGGGCGCGTCCTCATCCTCTACCTTGGCCCCGGCCTCTGACGGTGGCAACAGGGGGTGCGTGTGCCTGATCCTCGCGAGTAGCACGTGTCCTCACCATCTGTGAGAGAATAGAAAGCAGAAATTTAGATTTGGTGCCAAAAATGTCGCACGACAAGGAATCCAAATGAAATGAAGAGTTTCCTAAACAGTTACTTAGCCTCTCATAGATAAATACAGACGTCTCCGTATCGATCAGCAAGACTCTAAGTAACCGGTCTATGTCCCGTGACTCCTATGAACCTAGAGCTCTGATACCAACTTTTCATGACCCTAGTTCACCAAAAGTGAACCTGTCATGATGACACCCAGTCTCCGCGACTAGGTAAGTCTAACACGATGCGTAATATACAAGTTCATGAACATTAAATAAGAAAATAGCGGGAAAACGATATAAAGGGAATGTAACGAGTGCCACTTGGCACATACACTCATCAGCCACACCATATAGCATACTACCAAGACCCGGAATCCCACGGGTAACATAGACTAAAAAGGGAAAGTACAACTGTGGCTCTATACATCAAGAATGTCTAAAAACAACGAAATGAGGGAAAGTAACTACTATCACTATGAGAATAGAAGGAGGGCATCCGGATCCGCGAACGTAGCAGATCATACCTCGAGGTCTCCAGTTGTGCTGCTAAATCACCTAAGATGAGCCTGTCCTGATGTACCTGGATCTGCACAACAAAAGTGTGCAGAAGAGTAGCATGAGTACACCACGGCGGTACTCGGTAAGTGCCAAGCCTAACCTCGATGGAGTAGTGACGAGGAAGGTCAGGGCCCTACCGAGAGAACAATAACATAATGATCAAAACAATAATAAGCAGGAATAAGTAAAAATGAATCTGAATAATCAACAATAAAGTAATTACTACAACCGACTACGATTAGCTAACTACAAGTAACCAACACAACATAAACTCAAACCAGCAAGTCCATGACCTGTGGGAATTGAACCCATAGTCCCTCTCTATATTCAACCACCCAGGAGCTACGGGAAATTAACCCGCAGTCCCAATATCAGTATCTTCGGGTCTTCGGGAATCGAACCCGCAACCCGTGTCTCAATATCTCAAGATGTGTCTCAATATCTCAGGATCTCCAGGAATCGAACCCGCAGTCCATAACTCAATAAATATATCAATAAACTCCGGGTCTCCAGGAATCAAACCCGCAGCCCTTGGATCTCGGGGAGTCGAACCCGCAGTCCACAAACAATACCACTCCGGGTCTTTGGGAATCGAACCCGCAGCCCTGGGATCTCCGGGAATCGAACTCGCAGTCCACCAACACAAACAATAAAAGAAACGCACAGAGAGAATATAATATGCTTAACTACAACTTCACCAAAACCAGTGCCAACAATTATCAAGAAGTTCAAGTAAGACAATTAGGCAATTAGACAGATAAATCCTATCAAATCATGCTTTCCTAAAAAATCTTAGGTAAATGTCACTATTTAATCAACTAAGAACATGAATATCACGAATTGGAAAATTCAAGTAAAATGAGTTCCAACAATCTGCGCAAGTACACGCCCGTCAACTCGCGTACAAGGCATTTAGATTATCACATAATATCCCAGGGGTGAAAGTTTCCCCCAAACGAGGTTAGACAAGCCACTTACCTCGACTTCGATACAAAACTGCTAAAAGAAAACTCTCTTGCCACGAATATCAGCCTCCACAGGTGTAGTATCTGATCAAAATCAATAGAAATACATCAAAATAGGCCAAGAAACTTAATGAAATACTCAAGGATTTCATGATAAAATAACGAAATTAGGCCAAGAAACTTACCTCGGATGATTACCCGATGATTCTCCAATAATTCCCCGTGAGTTTCTCTCTCTAGAACTCAAAAATGGCATTTTTGGGACTATTTCCACGACTGGACTGCGTTATGATATTTAATTCATTGACTGAACAATTACCCTACGCGTTCGCGTTCCAATCCCGCATCAGCGATGCTTTGCCGTCTAACCCTTCGCGAACGTACCTAGCCTCATGCGTTCGCAATGACTAATTCCTCAGCCGCCTATCTTTTGCTCTTCGCGAACGCGACCCACCTAGACGCGAACGCGGTGCGTCCCAAGCCGCTCCTAAGCAAACGCGACATCACTTACGCGAACGTGATGCTCAGCTTTCCCCTGCCTATGGGAACGCAGCACGTGCCTCTTGAATGCATAGGTCAAAATCCTGATGCACTGCTGCTGCAATTTTTCTGCAGATTTCTAAGTTTCAAAAAGCCCGAATGATGGTCCGAATTCACCCCAAGGCCCCCGGGACCCCAACGAAAACCACCAACATACTCCAAAACATGATACAAACTTGTTCCAATCATAAAAACACGCCCTTAAACACAGAAATCATCGAATTATAGCGGATTCAAGCCTAAGTTTTCATCTAAACTTCCGAAACCAACATTCAATCAAAAACCTAACCAAACGACGTCCGAATGACCCGAAAATTTGCGGACATATCCAAAATCACATAACGAAGCTACAGAAATTGTCGGAATTCCATTCCGACCCCCGGACCAAAATCTCACCTATCGTTCGGATTCGCCAAAATTTCAACCTTCGGCATTTCAAGCCTAAGTGAGCTACAGACCTCCAAAATACATTTCGAATACGCTCCCGACCCCGAAATCACCTAACGGAGCTAATGAAACCGTCGGATCTCTGTTCTGAGGTCGTTTTAATACTGTTCCGAATACGGGCCACTTTTCAACTACAAAGCTCTCATTTATGGACTAAGGGTCCCAAAACACTCCAAATTCCAGAACTGACCCTCCCGGCAAACCACAATAGCAGAAATGAACTTAGGAGAACAGTTAACTTGGGGATCGGGGTGTAAATTTCAAAAAGGACCGGTCGGGTCGTTACATGAACTGAGTGCCTTTATCCAAAATAATAGACACCGGGACCCCATGTAACCTAACAATCTCCCGTATAAAGATCCCTGCCAGCCGCTCTGATGAGTAAGTAGTACATACTGGAATGAATTGTGTGGACTTGGTCAGCCGATCCACAATCACCCAAACTGAATCAAACATACTCGAAGTTTGGGGGAGACCACTCACGGAATCTATAGTAATCCACTCCCATTTCCACTCAGGAATGCCATATGCTGAAGAACACCGCCCGGCCTCTGATGCTCATACTTGACTTGCTGATAGTTGAGACATTGAGATACATAACTCACAATATCATTCTTCATCCTCCTCCACCAGTAATGCTGTCTCAAGTCCTGATACATATTCGCGGCACCCGGATGAATGGAGTATCGCGAGCTTTGAACCTCCTCTAGTATCAACTCTTGAACTTCATCTTCATTGGGCATGAAAATATGGCCCTGCATCCTCAACACACTATCACTATCAATAGTCACATCCCTGGCAACATCGGCTGAACTCTGTCCGTAAGGACAATCAAATATGGATTATCATACTAACTCTCTCTGATACGATCATACAAGGAGGACCGAGAAACAATGCAAGCCAACACCTGACTCGGCTCTGAAATATCTAATCTTACCATCTGATTGGCCAATGCCTGAACATCAAGTGCAATGGGGCTCTCCCTAGCTGGAATATACGCCAAGCTGCCCATTCTAACTACCTTCCAGTTCAAAGCATCGGCCACTACATTCACCTTCCCCGGATGATACAATATGGTAATGTCTTAATCCTTAAGAAACTCAAGCCACCTCCGCTGTCTCAAATTAAGATCTTTCTGTTTGAACAGATGTTGAAGGTTGCGATGATCCGTATACACCTCACAAGAAACACCATACAAGTAGTGCCTCCAAATCTTCAGAGCACAGCACCTGGTATACCTACTACAGCTACTACTAGTCCAGCACTCCAGGAGACCTTGGCTCAGTTCATGAGCATGTAAATTAATTTGGCTAAGGTGGGGTTTCTTCTCCTTGCTGTAGCCACATCTCAGGCCAGGGGAGGGGCCTAGACTCTCGCAGCCCGCACTCCTGAGCAACGAGTGCCGATAGAGCATGTTCCAGAGGTTATTCCTATACTGCCTAGAGCACCAGTACAATCAGGAGATGGGTCAGCTGCCTCAGAGGACGAGCAGTGCAGGTTAGAGTGGTTTAAGAAATATGATCCTCCAGTGTTCAGTGGCCTAGCTTGAGATGATGCCTTAGGATTTTTTGAGGAATGTCATTGCATTCGCCATACTATGGGCATAGTGGAGTCTAGTGGGGTTTCTTTTACTACATGTCAGCTTCGAGGAGCCGCGTATGATTAGTGGTGCCTTTATGAGTTGGATAGTCTAGTCGAGTCTGCCTCACTGACTTGGACACAGTTCTCCGATATGTTTATGAAGGAGTTTGTTCCCCAGAGCCTTA
The DNA here is from genome assembly GCA_032618575.1 of Nicotiana noctiflora. Taxonomy (NCBI): domain Eukaryota; kingdom Viridiplantae; phylum Streptophyta; class Magnoliopsida; order Solanales; family Solanaceae; genus Nicotiana; species Nicotiana noctiflora. Next base: position 219,421 of record JASVEL010005712.1, read on the forward strand.
AGGATTCTTGGCGGGCGGAGTTTGAGCGATTGCGTCAGGGCACTATGACAGTATCTGAGTACGCCATCCATTACACCCGGTTGGCCAGATATGCATCGGCTTTGGTCGACACGGTCAGGGAGAGATTGTATAGGTTTATTGAGGGTCTTATTCCACCTATCCGGTCCAGCATGGCTAGAGAGCTAGAGATGGATGTACCTTATCAGTAGGTGGTGAGTATTGCCAGACGGATTGAGGGTATGCTCGCTAGGGAGCGAGGAGAGAGGGAGGCCAAGAGGTCTCGTGAGTCGGGTCATTTCTTTAATGCTCGTACTACAGCAGCCGGTAGTACTCCAGCTTCCCCAGCACCATCAGGAGCCTTATTATGCTCCCCCAATTTCCTGCACGGCTCCTGGCAGGGTACCTCCACGGGTCAGTCTAGCAGGAGTGGGCCCAGTCAGTCACAGCCACCTCGCCCTCCCAGAGCTTGTTGTGAGTGTGAGGATACTCGTCATCTGGTTAGGGAGTGTCCCAGACATGGAAAGGGGTGAGCATCCTCAGACTTGAAGGAGTTGAAGGATCAGTTATAGGAGTTGTTGGGTAAGGGTTTCATTCGACCCAGTGTTTCGCCATGGGGTGCTCTTGTGTTGTTTGTAAAGAAGAAGGACGGTTCTGTGCGTATGTGCATTGACTATCGCCAGTTGAACAAAGTTACAGTGAAGAACCGGTATCCTTTACCTTGTATTGATGACTTGTTTGATCAGCTTCAGGGCGCACATGTGTTCTCCAAGAATGTTTTGCGCTCCGGTTACCATCAGTTGAAGATTCGGGAGTCAGACCCGAAGATTGCCTTCATGACCTAGTATGGTCATTACGAGTTCCTCGTTATGTCTTTCGGGATAACTAATGCCCCAGCAGCTTTCATGCACTTGATGCACAACGTATTCAGGCCATATATTGATACATTTGTGATTGTTCTTACTGATGATATTTTGGTATATTCATAGAGTCAGGAAGAGCATGAGTAGCACCTGAGGGTAGTGCTCCAGACTCTGATGCAAAGTTCTCTAAGTGTGAGTTCTGGCTGAGTTCTTTGGCATTCCTAGGCCACGTGGTGTCGAGTGAGGGCATTTGAGTGGATCCGAGGAAGGTGGAGGCCGTGCAGGGTTGGCCCAGGGCCTCTTCAGCTACTGATATCCGTTGTTTCCTTGGTTTGGCGGGTTATTACCATTGTTTTGTGGAGTGGTTCTCTTCGATCGCAGCACCTATGGCTAGATTAACTCAAAAGGGTGCCCCTTTTCAGTGGACAGAGGAGTGTGAGGCGAGCTTCCAAAAGCTCAAGACAGCTTTGACTTCGTCCCCAATCTTGATGTTGCCTACCAGTTTGGGGTCCTATACAGTTTATTGTGATGCCTCACGGGTTAGACTTGGAGCGGTTTTGATGTAGGACGGTAGGATGATTGCCTACGCATCTCGACAACTGAAGGTGCATGAAAAGAACTACCCTGTCCACAATCTTGAGTTAGCTCCCATTGTTCACGCCTTGAAAATCTGGCGTCATTGTTTGTATAGGGTTCCTTGTGAGATTTACACTAATCATCGGAGTTTGCAGCACTTACTTAAGTAGAAAGACCTGAATATGCATCATAGGAGATAGTTAGAGTTGTTAAAGGATTATGATATTACTATTCTTTATCACCCGGGCAAGGCCAATGTGGTTGCCGATGCCTTGAGTCGCCGAGCAGAGATTTTGGGGATTTTGGCATATCTACAAACCTCAGAGAGACATATGGCGATGGATGTTCAAGCCTTGGCCAGGCAGTTCGTTAGATTAGATCTTTCAAAGCCTCGGTCTTCTCTATTTGATCGCATCAGGGAGCGGCAGTTTGATGACCCTCATTTTCTTATTGTTCGGGACAGAGCTCGGCGTGATGATGCTCGAGATGCTACCATCGTGGATGATGGAGTGATGAGGATGCAAGGGCGGATTTGTGTGCCCAATATGGATGATCTTCGATAGTTGATTCTAGCTGAGGCGCATAACTCACGGTATTCCACCCATGCGGGTGCCGCAAAGATGTAACACGACTTGAGGCAACACTATTGGTGGAGGCAGATGAAGAAGGATATAGTTGACTATGTGTCTAGGTGCCTCAACTGCCAGCAGGTGAAGTATGAGCACCAGCGTTCGGGTGGGTTGCTACAGAGATTGAGATCCCAGAGTGGAAGTGGGAGCGCATCACCAAGGACTTCGTATCTGGACATCTACGGACTGTGAGGAAGTTTGATTATATTTGGGTAATTGTGGATCGGCTTACCAAGTCCGCCCATTTCATACCTGTGTGCACTACTTATTCATCAGAGCGGTTGGCGGAGATCTATATCAGGGAGATCATCCGGTTGCATGGTATTCTAGTTTTTTTTATTTCAGACAGAGGCACTCAGTTTACTTCACGGTTCTAGAGAACCATGCAGCAGGAGTTAGGCACTTGAGTGGAGCTGAGCACGGCATTTCACCCCCAGACGGATGGACAGTCTGAGCGCTCAAATTTTGGAGGATATACTATATGCGTGCGTGATTGAGTGGAGGGTCATGGGATCACTTCTTTGCCGGAGTTTTCTTATAACAACAGCTACCCGTCTAGCATTCAGATGGCTCCGTAAGAGGCCTTATATGGTAGGAGATACAAATCCCCGATGGGTTGGTTTGAGCCGGGCGAGACCAGATTATTAGGTACAGAGATGGTCTAGGACACGATGGACAAGGTCAAGGTGATTCAGGATAGACTCCGTGCAGCCCAGTCCAAACAGAAGAGTTATGCAGACAAGATGGTTCACGATGTGGCATTTATGGTCGGTGAGCGGGTTCTACTTTAGGTCTAGCCCATGAAGGGCATTATGAGATTTGGGAAGAAAGGGAAGCTGATTCTGAGCTTTATTGGACATTTTGAGATTTTGAGGTGAGTTGGGGAAGTTGCATATGAGCTTGCCTTACCTCCTAGCCTAGCCGGAGTTCATCTGGTATTTCATGTTTTTATGCTCCGGAGATGTCATGGTGACCCGTCGCATGTATTGGATTTCATTTCAGTCTAGCTGGACAAGGATCTATCTTATGGTGAGGAGCCAGTGGTTAGTTTGGACAGACAAATCAGAAAGTTGAGGTCAAAGAACATCGCTTCGGTAAAGGTCCAGTGGCGGGGTCAGCCGACCGAGGAGGCAACTTGGGACACAAAGCAGGATATGCGCAGCTAGTATCCTCATCTTTTCGCAACTTGAGGTATGTCTTCTATGCTCGTTCGGGGACAAACGAATGTTTAAGTGTAGGAGGATGTAACGACCCGGCCGGTCATTTTTGGAATATATGCCCCGATCCCCAATTAACTGCTTGCCCTAAGTTCAGTTTTGCTATTTTGGTTTGCTGGGATGTTCAGTTCTAGGATTCGGGGTGTTTTGGGACACTTAGTCCCTAAATGAGAGCTTAAAGTTGAAAAATGGTACGTATTTAGAACAGTGAGAAGACGGCCTCAGAATGGAAATCTGATGGTTCCGTTTGCTCCTTTAGGTGATTTCGAGGTTGGGAGCGTGTTCAGAATGTAATTTGAAGGTCTGTAGCTCATTTAGGCTTGAAATGCCGAAGTTTGAGATTTTTGAAGTTCCGGTTCGATAATGAAGTTTTGATCCAAGGGTCAGTTTGGGATTCCGGAAGTTTTTGTAGCTTTGTCATGCCATTATGGATGTGCGTGCGAATTTTCAGGTCATTCGGACATTTTTGGATAGGTTTTTGATTGAAAGTGTGTTCGGTTAGAATTTGAAGTTCATAGGCTTGAATCTTTGATTAATTCGTGTTTTCGGCGTTGTTTTAGGTGGTTAAAGGATTTGAGCAAGTTTGAATGATATTATGGGTCATGTCTATAGGTTTGGTTGAGGTCCCGGACGCCTCAGGTGTGTTTCGGGTGCTCAACGGAGCAATTTGAAGTTAAAATTCATAGAAGAAAATTGCAGGTCTGATATCCTTCTACCCGTTCGCGTAGAAGGTATCGCGTTCCAGTTGCTTTAGTTTCCTCACCAACGCATTTGCATCCTAAGATACGCGTTCGATTAGTTCATTTCTGGAAGGTGTCCAATTCCTTCTTCGCGTTCGCAATCCATTCGTCGTGTTCACGTGGCTTCACCTCATTGCTCATCGTGTTCGCATCTCCCGTGTCCCCATTTGCTTAAGCCAACGACCCCAGGCCTTCGCGTTTGCGTCTCTGCCTTCGCGATCATGTTGGCCAAATTGTGACCCCTATATTTCTCTTCTTTGCGAACGCGTGAGAGTGTCTGCGTTCACGATGGTTTAAATGCCTGTGCAGAATATAACTTTTCAAAAATGAGGGTTCTTCCATTTTTACAAAAACTCAAGCTAGAGAGCTCAGTTTTGGGACATTTTTCGATGGATTTTCAGAGGCAACTATTAGGTAACGATTCTTTACTCTCTTATGATTAATCCCCACTAATCTAACCTTGAATTCAACCTTTAATTTCAAATTTTGAATGAAACTTGGGGTAAAATCCTTAGACCTAATTGTGATGATTTGAAGGGGCAATTGTCCTCTGCTTTGGGAGATTTTTTATATGGTTAGACTCGTGAGAGTACGAGGGTTCGGAAAATGTAAAAATATTTTGATTCTGAGACGTTGGCTGGAGGGGCATTTTGGTCATTTTACCCATTTTCGCACCTTAGCTTTAATTTTAACAGTGTAATTAGTTACTTGCGATCCTATTTACAATATGCAATTGGTTTGAATAGATTTGGGCCACTCGAAGTCAGATACTCATGGCAAGGGCATTGTTTCTTAGCGGTTTTGTACTAGTTCGAGGTAAGTGGCTTGTCCAACCTAATGTGGGGGACCTCTTCCCTTAGGATATCTTATGTGTTTATTTAACTGCCTTGTACGCGAGGTGACGAGCATGTGCTTGTGAAATTTATTGAAAATCCTCTTTACTTGAATTGCTCAAACTGTGTTTTCTCTGTTATTTGACAGAATTAAATGCAAGATTTATCCTGTGTTAGTTAGAGGAGTATGACTAGATAGAATTAACTGTCTAGTTGCTTAATTTCCTTAATTGAAAATACGTGGAACATGTTGGGTCAGAATTACACTGTTATTTGTAATTGTGTATTCCATGAGTATTTTTCCTTGTTTTTGGTTGTGTTTTTTCATTGGGACTGCGGGTTCAATTCCTAGAGATCCTTGTCGCTGAGATGAGTGGACTGCGGGTTCAATACCCGGAGATCCTTGTTACTGATATTAGTGGATTGCGGGTTCAATTCCTAGAGATCCTTGTTACTGAGATGAGTGGACTGCGGGTTCAATTCCCGGAGATCCTTGTTACTCAAATGAGTGGACTGCGGGTTTATTTTCCGGAGATCCTTGTTAATGAGATAAGTGGATTGCGGGTTCAATTCCCGGGAGATTCACGGATAGTTGAGGAACACTTATTATGTTATTTTCCTTGTTAGTTTAATTGCTAATGACTTGTAACTTCTATTATGTTTTTGCTGTCATTTCAGATTATTTACTTCTTTACACTGTTCGATACTGTTATTATATTATTCTCGGTAGGGCCCTGACCTTCCTCATCACTTCCCCATCGAGGTTAGGCTTGGCACTTACTGAGTACCACTGTGGTGTACTCATGCTACTCTTCTACACACTTTTGTTTTGCTGATCCAGGTGCTTCTGATCGAGCGCATTATCAGTGATTGCAAAGCTATATTTGGAGACTTGAGGTATGCATCTGTTGTGTCCGCAGATTTGGAGAGTCTCCTTCTTATCTTCCTTATAAATAGTAGTTCATTTCATTTGTTCGGTTGTATAGATATTTCTGGATGATAGAGCCATAGCTTAAATTCTTTAGCTTGTGTTTGCCTGTGAGTTTCCGGGTCCTGGAGGTTGTTTCAGTATTTTGAGTTGAAGTGTATGTGCCAGGGAGCACTTTATACATTTTTCTTACGTTATTGAGAATTAGTTTTATTGCTTTCGTAAATGTTGTTAAACTTCCGCAATGTGTTACGCTTACTTAGTCGTGAAGACTGGGTGCCGTCATGACAGGTTCACGATTGGTGAACTAGGGTCGTGACAGAAACCTAACTCAATTCTTGGGAATTCTTGACCATAATATCCCTAACTATGTGTTTTCTTTTGGAAAACACACCATTAGGGATGTTAAGGATCAAGAATCCTGGAGGATTCAAAAATCCTGGAGGATTCAAACAATCATGGTTGGCCGGAGTGCTGTGTTAGTAAGTCATCTTTTTCATCCTTTAATTGCATTTTTTCTTTTATTATTTTTGTTTTCTGATTTTACTTGCTGAAAATTCTGTTAAATTGGACTAATTATTGATGCATGTTCTTAGGATAACTGCCATTCTGTCATTTAATTTGATTGTTCTAATTACTTTTAATCAGTCAACTTGTTAGGTATTAATTTAGGATTAATTAGCAATTAATTAAATAGTTTTTGGTTTTATAGTTTGTTTAATTGTAATATGATTAGGTAAAATTTCAGTAACTCATTTCATGTTAATTTTGTCGGATGATTGATTAATTAATAGTTTGCTAGTATTGAATTTTAAAGGCATTTAGCCTGTTTGGATATAGGTGGTGGGGTAGACAAGGGTAGTAATTTTGAGGGAAATGTGAGGGCACTTTTGGTATATCAAAATAGGTTAGTAGTAATTTCAGCTTATTTAAAGGGTAATTTGGGCAATGGAAAAGGGTAGTTTAACTAGGAATAGTAAATATTGAAATGATGTAGGGCTAGAATGGGGATTGTAAGAGATATAGAATCTTCTAAAATAGACTCTAGTGTAGATTTTAGCTAAATAGGTGCACTTACTTGTAGCACAAGTCATTAAATAACGGGTCAAAAAGGAATAAGTTAGGGACTAATGTGTAAACATTAAAATCTGAATTCCCCTCCAAATTATATCTATAAATACGAAGTTCATTTACTTGTTTAAGAAGTTTCAGAACCTCCATGTCAAGACCCAAATTCCATACCCGGTAGTGATGGCATCTCCCCTGAAGACAAGGCCAGCCAACAACCCCAAATCCTCTTTCAACAGTTATTAAACATAAATGAATAGAAATACTACTTATTTTCATTGAACTATTAATTTCATCCCAATACAACCCAAGCGGGGTGTCACAAGTCACGATTATCTAATGAGTAGGGATGCTACTATTAGGCCAATAAGGTAAAACTGGAATTTAAAGACGGAATGCGGTGCCACGAAAGCTGGCGGTCACTTTGCTCAACTACCTCAATATGGCCTTCAGTCCTGCTAATAACCCGCTACCGGGTGAACAATACCTGCAACTGCACGCAAGATGTAGGGAGTAAAGTGAGTAATTCCAACTCAGTGGTAATAAGAGACAATAATAACTGAGCGATAAGAAAACACGTATAGGCACACCAAAATGCTATAAAAAGACAGTACAACTCTTTGAGAAAAATTGTAATACTGTGAAAATCCTTTAGAAAATCTCAAGATCAGTTAAAAATCTCTTTTACAAATATGTCTTTTTCTTTTTCAACAGTCCAGCATATAAATGCTATATCAAATAGAGAAAATTGGCTCACAAATGGGCCCCTTGGGCACATCACTCCTTAACATATAATATCAGTGTATCTGGTCAACAAGGCAAGTAACAGTATGTATGTCGATGATATATGAGTGCTAAATGTCAGGCCACATAGTACAAATAGGAGTAAATGCATGAATGCAATCCATTTGGATACTCGCGCTCATTGTGGGGGTTCAGACTCTAAAGGGGCTCCAACAACCCAAACGCAATAATACTGCGGCGTGCAGGTCGATCCACATAACATATCACTATGGCGTGCAGTCTGATCCATATAATATACTACTGCGGCGTGCAGTCCGATCCATGCAATATACTACTGTGGATGTAGTCCGATCCATATAATATACTACTTCGGCATGCAGTCCGATCCATGCATGTATATGCATATGCACACATAACACTCGAGGCCTGAAAGCCTCCTCACATAACACTCGAGGCCTGAAATCCTCCTCACATCACAGTGAGGCCTGAAAGCCTCCTCACATATCACTCAAGGCCTGAAAGCCTCCTCACATCACTCTTCATGCCCTAACATATTGCCCTCGGCCTCAATCAGTCAAAAAATAGTCAAAAAGCCCCTCGGGCATCAGTAAAACAATAATACTCAGCTTAAATGATAGTTCAAACATTGTTTAAAACTCCAAGTTTGAGTAAAATACAGCTGAGTTCATAAAACAGTGTAAATCACACGGACTCAGTTCAAATCATATTTCAAATAGTGAGGGAAATAGTGATGATAGTTCATAAAGATTTCAAACAATCAGCAATAACCCCCAAGTATGGCAGTGAGCCCAAATCATAATGATAACAACAATTTGTTTGCAAATATGCGGTAAAAAACAACAACTGGGACGGACCAAGTCACGATCCCCAACAGTGCTCTACCCCACGCTCAGGTCCAGCGTGCAAGTTACCTCAATACAGCACTATGATGTGCAAATCCGAGGTTTCAAACCCCCAGGATATCATTCCAAGTATTACTGAACTCGAACCGGCGAAATCTCAAGCCCGCGACGCCTTTGCCCCTCAAATCGGCCTCCACGTGCGTCAAAACTAGCCAAAAACAGAGCGACTACATCACAATATACAAATGAGACAATACCCAATCGAAAACAATGGAATTATAGCAAGAACCTCGAAACTAGCAAAACACGAGCCCCGGGCATGCTTCTCGAAAAATTATAAAACTTACATTTTTGGAATCCTCATCTCGCCACGGGTTCGTACATATAAAATTTATCAAAATCGGAGTTCAAATAGGCCACCAAATCCCAAATTTACATAGCAAAAACCAAGCCCTATCTTCTTCAATTTTATACCCAAATTCAAAGAATTAATGGATGATTCTTCGATTAAATGGCGTATTTAGGCCACGACACTTACCTCCAATCACTTCCCGTAGAAATCCCCTTCAAATTCTATCAATAAGCACTCGAGGTAGCATAAAAATGGTGGACGAATGGCATAAGTCGCGGATGAAATAACCCTTAAATGAAATCTGACGCCCAGGCCTTTCTTCTATGCAAATGCGGTCGACCTTCCGCGTTTGCGATGAGTGAATTTCTCTGACAAAAATTTTCTTTTACGCGAATGTGTCTACTAGCCCGCGATCACAATGCTCCAGGTAATTCTACTACGAGAACGCGTCTGACACCACACGTTCACGATGCTCAATTCTCCTCTTAAACGTGAACGCGAACAATCCCTATGCGATAGCCAAATTGCAAGCCCACTCCAGCTAACTCTACGCGTTCGCATCCTTCCTCACGTGAACGCGTAGAAGGAATTCTTCTGCAATCTTTTCTGAAAAATCTTCTCTCTTCAAACCTGGAAATTAGTCTATTTGACAACCCGAATCCATCCCGAGGCCATTGGGACCTCAACCAGAAATACCAACCTGCTCTAAAACACCATACAAACTTGTTCCAATCATAAAAACACACACAACAACACAAATATCATCAAATTACCACAGATTCAAGCCTAAATTTTATTAAAACTTCCGAAACTCATATTCGATCAAAAGCCCAACCACACGACATCCAATGTCCTGAAAATTTGCAGACACATGTAAAATAACCTAACGAAGCTACTGCAACTTTCGGAATTCCGTTCCGACCCTCAGATCAAAATCTCACCTATTAACCGGTATTCGCCAAAATTCCAACTTCGCCAATTCAAGCCTATTTCTACACCCGACCTCCAAATTAAATTCCGATTGCACTCTTGAGTCACAAATCATCCCTCGAAGCTAAACAAACCATCGGAACTAACATCCGATCCCTCTAACCACATAGTAAACTTTCGGTTGACTTTTCTAAAACAAGCTTCCTTCTAAGAGGCTAGGTGCCTTATTTCCAACAAAAACCAATTCAATTACACTCGATCGACTCTAATACTGATATTAAAACATGAAGCAACACAATAAGGGGGAAACAAAGCAGTAACAAATATTACGATAGGTCGGGTCATCACATTCTCCCCAACTTAAACAAACGCTCGTCCTCTAGCGTGCCCAGAGTTGTACTAGGAGCAATCCAATAGCTAAATGGCCTTACCAAGCATATACTCGGGGTGATCCCAAGTCACATTATCTCACATAGGTCCGATAATACAATATAGCTGGAATTCCACAGTCCATCTAAACCATAAACCACGTTGCACTTCCCGAAATCATACCCAGATCAGAACCTCACGTTTGTATTCAAAATAAACCCGAACCAACTGTAATAACCCATATTCGCCACTCCAGGTGAGACCATATGATATATTACATAGCCCAAACACTCAAGACGATGGCAGCTATTCATAGCAATTGCCCACTATAACCAAATACCGATAGAAAAAACTTTTTATTATCTAAAGTCTTATTCCAACACTTTCATATATTGTCAACGCAACTGAAACACGCGATAAATCGAACCCATCTCCCAGATCACCCATTCATGAGTCCATTTCCTTTCTGACTGATACTACAATAGATTTCGGGGCCAAACCTCGATATTACCTTTCTAACAAGCTGAAATCAAATATGCTTGTACTCATAAATGACTCCAATGATCATCTCGACTACAACACACCACTCTGGTGACATGACACCTCAACACCGGCCTAAGCCACAACCTGTACAACATAGCCACCAATAAGAAACGATTTGAACACACTCAAATCATGACAACTGACTCAAACAAAATAGATGTAATTCAAATTCCTCCGTACCATCACAACACAGAACTGAGATTCTGTCTCACATCATAGAAATAGAGTACCTGAATCCTCCTCGAAAGGTCATAACATCACATGGCCTTGCCACATGTCACGACCCTAGTTCACCAATCGTGAACATGTCGTGATGGCACCCAGTCCCCACGACTAGGTAAGCCTAACACATTGCGGAATATACCAGTTTATGAACATTAAATAAGAAATAGCGGAAAACGATATAAATAAGAATGTAATCTGTGCCGCTTGGCACATACACCCGTCAAACACACTTTATAAACACCACCAAGACCCGAAATCCCACGGGTAACACAGACTAAAAGAAATACAACTGTGGCTCTATGTGTAAAGAGTATCTAAAACAACGAAATGAAGGAAAACATCTACTAGAACTATCAGAATAGAAGGAGGGCCTCCGGATCCGCGGACGTAGCAGATCATACCTCGAGGTCTCCAAGTGTGCTGCTGATATCACCTAGTACGGGCCTGTCCTGATGTACCTGGATCTGCACAATAAAAGTGTGCAGAAGAGTAGCATGAGTACACCACGGCGGTACTCAGTAAGTGCCAAGCCTAACCTCGATGGAGTAGTGACGAGGAAGGTCGTGGCCCTACTGAGAGAACAATAACAAAAAGACAATAACAATAATAAGCAGCTCAAATAATAATAAATCCGAAATAGCAATAATAAAGTGATTACTGCAACCGGCAAAAATTAAGCTAATAACAAGTAACAAAACTAAATAAAAACTCAATCAGCAAGTCCAGGACCTGTGGGAATCGAACCCACAGTCCCATTGACAGTACCTCTAGGTCTCCGGGAATCGAACCTGCAGCCCATATCTCAATAAATAATCAATAACTCAGGATCTCCGGGAATCGAACCCGCAGTCCCTACCAATAACTCAGGATCTCGGGAATCGAACCCGCAATAAATAATCAATAACTCAGGATCTCCGGGAATCGAACCCGTAGTCCCTACCAATAACTCAGGATCTCGGGAATCGAACCCGTAGTCCCTACCAATAACTCGGGATCTCGGGAATCAAACCCGTAGTCCCTACCAATAACTCAGGATCTCGGGAATCGAACCCGTAGTCCCTACCAATATCACGCCGGGTCTCTGGGAATCGAACCCACAGCCCTGGGTCTCCGGGAATCGAACCCGCAGTCCACAAACAATATCACTTCGGGTCTCTGGGAATCGAACCCACAGCCCTAGCAATAACTCAGGATCTCGGGAATCGAACCCGTAGTCCCTACCAATAACTCAGGATCTCGGGAATCGAACCCGTAGTCCCTACCAATAACTTATCAATAAACTTCGGATCTCCGGGAATCGAACCCGCAGCCCTTGGATCTCCGGGAATTGAACCCGCAGTCCACAAATACAGCAAGTAAAGGAATACATAGAGAGAAATATAATATGCTTAACTATAACTCCACCGAGGACTAGTGCCAACAATTATCAAGAAGTTCAAGTAGGACAATTAGGCAATTAGACAGATAAATCCTACCTAATCATGCTTCCCTAACGAATACCAGGTAGATGTCACAATTTAATAAATTAAGAATAGGAATATCACGAATTGAACAATTCAAGTAAAGTGAGTTACAACAACCAGCGCATGTACACGCCCGTCACCTCGCGTACAAGGCATTTAAACTATCACATAATATCCTAGGGGTAAAGGTTCCCCCACGCGAGGTTAGACAAGCCACTTACCTCGACTCCGGTACAAAACCGCTAAGAGACAACTCTCTTGCCGCGAATGTCGGCCTCCACATGCGTAGTATCTGATAAAAATCAATAGAATCACATCAAAATAGGCCAATTGGGCATTACCCAACCAAAACAATTCAAAATACACCAAAACCCACAAGTTGCCAAAACCCGACTTTCGGTACGCTTCTCGAAAAATTACGAAAGTTATATATTCGGGTTCCTTATCTCAACACGAGTCCGTTCATATAAAATTTATCAAAATCGGACTCCGTTTGCCCATTCAAATCAAAGATTTCCTAAAATTTAGGCCTAGGGCTCAAACCCTCCATTAATCCTCCATTAACAGTGAAATAATCATGGATAAACATCAAAATAAAGTTCTTATATTTACCTCCTTGATGAGACGAGAACAACACCGCGAAAATCACCTCAATCGGAGCTCTAGAACTCAAGATATGTCCAAAATACTAAACTTCTCGGTTTTAAACACTGACGAGGCCCATTTTCCGCTTTTGCGGATAAGTTTCGCATAGGCGGGACCGCTTTTGCGGTTCTATTTCCGCTTTTGCGGTTCCGCATCCGCGGTCAAATTCCGCTTCTGCGGTTCTGACAGACACCAACACTTTTCCTCGGCACGGAAATGAGCATAACTTCCTCATACGATGTCCAAATTCGACGATTCTTTTTGCTATGGCTCCGAAATTACGATACGGATCTAATGGTTCAAACAAAACTGAATTTGGAGATCATTTACCTAATATGGTACCCCTTTATGTTCAAAGAAGCAAATGTTGAAACATCAAATAAGAGCATGATCACAACCCGAAACACACCCGAGGCCCCGGGACCCCAATCAATCATACCAACCAACCCCAAAACACATTACGGACTTGCTCGAGGCCTCAAACCACATCAAACAACTCTAAAACCAAGAATTACACCCCGATTCAAACTTTATGAACATTGAAGTTTCCAACTTCTATTTCCGATGTCGAAACCTATCAAATCGCATCCGATTGACTTCAAATTTTGCACACACGTCCAAAATGATATATCGAAGCTACAGAAACTTTCGGAATTCCATTTTGACCCTCGGATCAAAATCTCACCTATCAACCGAAATTCGCCAAAATACTAACTTTGCCAATTCAAGCTTAATTCTACACCGATCATCACAAAAATATTCCGGACACACTCCTAAGTCCCAAATCACCTAACGAAGCTATCCGAACCATAAGATTTGCATTTTGAGTCCGATATCAAAATTTCCATTTCTGGTCAAATTTTCTCAAAAACTTTCAATTTTCTATCTTTAGCCAAACGACTCCAAAATGACCCACGGACCTCCGAATTCACTTCCGATCGCGCTCCCAAATCCAGAATAACCGTACGGAGCTACTCCCAGTCTCGGAATCCCAAACGGACATCAATAACACTAAAATGCATTTTAAGCCAAATTGATGCAATGCGCCAAAACGCTCCCGGGTTATCCAAAACCCAATCCAGGCATACGCCCAAGTCCGAAATCATCATATGAACCTGTTGGAACCTTCAAATCTCAATTCCGAGGTCGTATACTCAAAATTCCAATCCTAGTTCATTTCTTCAATTTTAAGCTTTGGAAATGAGAATTTTCATTAAAATTTGACTCCAAACTTCTTGAATTTTAATTCTGACCATACACACAAGTCAATATACTTGAGATGAAGTTGCTCATGGCCTCAAACTGCTGAATGACGCACCGTATCTCAAAACGACCGGTTGGGTCGTTACAATTTCCCCCACTTAAACATGCGTTCGTCCTCGAACGTGCTGAGAACTACACTGAAGTAGTCTGAAATCACTGGTTTAACATCTCATGCAACTTCCTGTGCTTCCACAACTCATTTGAGCACATTAGCTTGATAACTCTATAGATATACTCCTTTATTCGAGTAAATAAACCATTAGACCCAATTCCAACATCCGGAATTTCCTGCCTAGCATGTTTCCATCATACGACCACAATATCATTCTTCACACGATGTACCCATACATGACTGCGTAATTTTTTTTGAATTCACACTTTGCATCACTTTACTCATGGGACCACAATAATATTCTTTAAATATAATAGTCGAAATTCCATAAATCTGATGCTCTCATTGCATCTCATGACCTACATGGGTCTTGCTCTAGCTTTTACAACACCGATACGACGGAAGAGATGTGCAGGAATTCATATTTAGTTGCCAAGTCAACAAATCATTCAGTCTATACTTCTAACAAGATCCATTACCTTGTCCTAAACCAGAGAATGTTATTTTCCTCTATAATATACTTCATATAATCAGTTTGCACTGACCCCAAATCCCATAACCTCATCTCACCCAGTACGAACTGCTCAGGCGATAAGCCACATCGGACATAATCAAAAGTCCCACAAGATGACACAATGTGCTAGTAATCCACTAATACGTACGTGATACAAAAGAAGGCGAACACTAGAGAGAACTATTCAGCTCTCACATAAACATGGGCCTCCTCAGAAAATAGGAAACATAACACATAAAAGCAATAATAGACACTGGAATAGACACCACATTGTTGCGGCGTGCAACCCGATCCCAACGATATGCCAATGGCGGCGTGCCACCCGATCCCAATAATATAACCATGGCGGCGTGCCACCCGATCCCAACAATATAACCATGGCGGCGTGCCATCCGACCCCAACAATATAAAACTCACACAAGGAGTCATATGTCGAGCTGAATAGCTCGTCAAATCAAAATACTGACTATCGATCATAAGCACACTAAGGTGCATGATATCAGACACAATGAAACATATAGCGCTATAGGCTACAACTCAAGCACAACTGAGGTGCGATATAAGATCCGAGTCTCAAGAGCCATCATGCTCCTATAACATCACCGCTGAGCGGAACCCCAACACATAAGGAACTTACCAAGCCGTCTCACACTCATACGGCACAATATATCTTTACATGAATTAACCAACTGCGAAATAAGACCGCGACTATCCCTTCATAAAGGGCGCATTGCTGGAAGAAACATAACTGGCCTGACGCAAGGCTCACTTCCACATTTAAATCTATCCACCGAACTTAAGTCTATCCTGGTCGTGCCAAGATAAGTCAATAGTATTTCACAGGTCTATAACCCAATAAGCAGAGTGCCCTCCAGGCATAAATTCTCAATTGAATGATATCACCAAAATCCTCATACTTGGTTTAAATTTCTAACCAATCAAGTGAATGCAAGTCACACCTATACAATCTTCTTGTGGGACAAGCTCCCACCATCTTCCGAATAATTAAACGGGCATGCACATTCAACCCACCGGCTAAACTAACACTGAAAAGCGATCAGGAGTCCCTAACCGGGATGCAAAGCCTTTCTCACAGGACACCGACCTCAAATGATACCGATGTTAATACCCATCTTACTCAAAACACTGAAACTCCTTTCCTGCTCATCCGAGCTCTTTATATCACATTTATTGACCAAACCGTGACCTTGGTCCTTACTTCAAATTTCATACTACTCACTGCACCCCACGTGCCGATATACGATACACACAATTTCCATCATAGCTCTAGAACTGACGATAGGCTAATACTTCATCACATAAGACCTTCCATTTAACTCACTACATGAGAGCTATAACAACATACGGCGAATTCTCATAGCCATCGAATATGCCAATATCTAAGTAGTGGTCCAAGCCACCATAACCCTTCCCGAGATCTGCCTACTCATAACAGGCCCCTAACAGACGAATACTTTAGAATAACATCAATCACCGCGGCCGACAAGTCTCAAATGTACCGCCACAAATCACATGCATAATTCGATCACGTTGCATGAACCGATCATTGACACCAATACGCCAACTCAACTATGGCCGATCAATCTACTTCCTTCCAGGTTATCCTTGATTACCTTAGAAATGTTAATATCTTCCTTCAATACCTAACTGCTTGCAACCGCACTTGCCCCGAGTGACCTTAAATCATGAGGCCATGCTATCTCAAGAACGACGACCATTTCATGTCTCTCAAATACTACACCACAAGTCAAAACATCATAGATCGTTTTTTTTGCCTTTCTTCATAAGTTGCTTCAAAAGCTTGAGCCTTAACTGTACTTATAGACTCAGAATTATCAGGCACCACACTTTACCTCTTGAATTCACTAGGACCGCTATTGAGAACTATCCGTTTCTAACTTGCCCCAGTACGCAACCAACTCTACTGAATTTCTTTATAACATATGAATACCCTCTCGATAAAGCACCTAGCGGAATTACTTCCCGCGAAGCCTGCACCTATACGAGGCATAAATCATGAATTTTTCCCTCAAGTTTGAACATGAGCCAGTAAGGCTAAACATAACATGCATTCAACAATACATATACTCAAATTACCACACATGGTCCTTTTCCCGTGGCCGCAATAACCCATTAATACGCTAGTATCCAAAATTCACGCAGGTAATTAGCCATGTGACCCAAATCATAAGCGGTGAGACTCTCCCACTAGCTCAAAGCCACTATTACACGACTCTCGAGCACATTAGAAACATTCACTCAAGTCATCTACTCTTATTCAACTGCAATTCACTTGAACCTACGAACATAATCACTTGTGCCGTATTAGCACTCTGACCCCATAGGGTATGACCTCATTCCGATACAACCAAACATTATCCCGCTCCATGCACCGAGCATTCTCTACCAACGACACCTTAAAACATACTATGATTCTCACACACCTACGAAGCACCATGTAGCCCTTGTCGAATATTTCCCTGCTGATAAAAAAAATGTAGAGTTTATTAGGGACACAGGAACATCCAAAGTCCCAACATCATACCATACGAGCCTCAACTCTTGCCCATCCGCAAGTTTTCAAGAACTTTTTTTTTTGAATAGCACCTAAATACATCGCAGGCCAAATCTGATATGACACATGACCCATAATTAGATCGTTGATAGTGAAATCCTTTCACTTAGCACGAAGCCTTAAAGATACATTTTGCTAATCCACGACAATAGCCTTTATCATATGTACGTCTTCATCATAAGACAACCCAAGACATTGGTTTGGTACATGTCCTTCTTAAGACAGTAAAACTCATTTCCCCAGTATCTCTGATGGCTGAATCCTTCGCTAAATAGATATCTCATATGAACCATATAGTCTTTATTACCACCAACTATCTTTAGATCTACATCCACCTTGTGATTCTACCATTGTTGTGATGATTTGGCAGTTAAGTAAACCTTCTCACGACCGTACTATCAACCGAATGCCAGAACCTAGTGCACCCCCATGTGCACAATTGAAGGTCTCTCAGTTCTCTTGCATTATCGATATGGACGACACGCGGTAACAATAGATGAGTAAATTCTTGACTCCCTTGAGATCTCTCTGCAGCGTCACGAACCGTCGGCGCATACTTGATACCGAGTGCGCAATTTCAATACACGAGTGGATGCAAAAGAACATATGATATAGGCTTCAACTGAATAAATGGCGCACGATAAGAAATTCAAAAGAAATGAAGATTTTTCCTAAACAGTTACATAGCCCCTCGTAGATAAATACGGACGTCTCCGTATCGATCGGCGAGACTCTAAATAACCGGTCTGTGTCCCGTGACTCCTATGAACCTAGAGCTTTAATACCTACTTGTCATGACCCTGGTTCACCAATCGTGAACATGTCGTGATGGCACCCAGTCCCCACGACTAGGTAAGCCTAACACATTGCGGAATATACCAGTTTATGAACATTAAATAAGAAATAGCGGAAAACGATATAAATAAGAATGTAATCTGTGCCGCTTGGCACATACACCCGTCAAACACACTTTATAAACACCACCAAGACCCGGAATCCCACGGGTAACACAGACTAAAAGAAATACAACCGTGGCTCTATGTGTAAAAAGTATCTAAAACAACGAAATGAAGGAAAACATCTACTAGAACTATCAGAATAGAAGGAGGGCCTCCGGATCCGCGGACGTAGCAGATCATACCTCGAGGTCTCCAAGTGTGCTGCTGATATCACCTAGTACGGGCCTGTCCTGATGTACCTGGATCTGCACAACAAAAGTGTGCAGAAGAGTAGCATGAGTACACCACGGCGGTACTCAGTAAGTGCCAAGCCTAACCTCGATGGATTGGTGAACTAGGGTCGTGATAGAGAACAATAATATAATGATGATAACAATAATAAGCAGTTTAAATAATAATGAATCCGAAATGACGACAGTAAAGTGATTCTGCAACCGTCTACAATTTAAACTAGCATCAAGTAAATAACTCAATAAATACTCTATCAGCAAGTCCAGGACCTGTGGGAATTGAACCCACAGTCCCACTCTGTAATCAACAATCCAGGAGCTACGGGAATTTAACCCGCAGTCCCAATAACAGTATCTCTGGGTCTCCGGGAATCGAACCCGCAGCCCATGCCTCAATACCTCAAGATGTGTCTCAATGATCTCAGGATCTCCGGGAATCGAACCCGCAGTCCCTACCAATAACTCAGGATCTCCGGGAATCGAACCCGCAGTCCCTACCAATAACTCAGGATCTCCGGGAATCGAACCCGCAGTCCCTACCAATAACTCAGGATCTCCGGGAATCGAACCCGCAGTCCCTACCAATAACTCAGGATCTCCGGGAATCGAACCCGTAGTCCCTACCAATAACTCAGGATCTCCGGGAATCGAACCCGTAGTCCCTACCAATAACTCAGGATCTCGGGAATCGAACCCGTAGTCCCTACCAATAACTCAGGATCTCGGGAATCGAACCCGTAGTCCCTACCAATAACTCAGGATCTCGGGAATCGAACCCGTAGTCCCTACCAATAACTTATCAATAAACTTCGGATCTCCGGGAATCGAACCCGCAGCCCTTGGATCTCCGGGAATTGAACCCGCAGTCCACAAATACAGCAAGTAAAGGAATACATAGAGAGAAATATAATATGCTTAACTATAACTCCACCGAGGACTAGTGCCAACAATTATCAAGAAGTTCAAGTAGGACAATTAGGCAATTAGACAGATAAATCCTACCTAATCATGCTTCCCTAACGAATACCAGGTAGATGTCACAATTTAATAAATTAAGAATAGGAATATCACGAATTGAACAATTCAAGTAAAGTGAGTTACAACAACCAGCGCATGTACACGCCCGTCACCTCGCGTACAAGGCATTTAAACTATCACATAATATCCTAGGGGTAAAGGTTCCCCCACGCGAGGTTAGACAAGCCACTTACCTCGACTCCGGTACAAAACCGCTAAGAGACAACTCTCTTGCCGCGAATGTCGGCCTCCACATGCGTAGTATCTGATAAAAATCAATAGAATCACATCAAAATAGGCCAATTGGGCATTACCCAACCAAAACAATTCAAAATACACCAAAACCCACAAGTTGCCAAAACCCGACTTTCGGTACGCTTCTCGAAAAATTACGAAAGTTATATATTCGGGTTCCTTATCTCAACACGAGTCCGTTCATATCAAATTTATCAAAATCGGACTCCGTTTGCCCATTCAAATCAAAGATTTCCTAAAATTTAGGCCTAGGGCTCAAACCCTCCATTAATCCTCCATTAACAGTGAAATAATCATGGATAAACATCAAAATAAAGTTCTTATATTTACCTCCTTGATGAGACGAGAACAACACCGCGAAAATCACCTCAATCGGAGCTCTAGAACTCAAGATATGTCCAAAATACTAAACTTCTCGGTTTTAAACACTGACCAGGCCCATTTCCGCTTTTGCGGATAATTTTCGCATAGGCGGAACCGCTTCTGCGGTTCTATTTCCGCTTTTGCGGTTCCGCATCCGCGGTCAAATTCCGCTTCTGCGGTTCTGACAGACACCAGCACTTTTCCTCGGCACGGAAATGAGCATAACTTCCTCATACGATGTCCAAATTCGACGATTCTTTTTGCTATGGCTCCGAAATTACGATACGGATCTAATGGTTCAAACAAAACTGAATTTGGAGATCATTTACCTAATATGGTACCCCTTTATGTTCAAAGAAGCAAATGTTGAAACATCAAATAAGAGCATGATCACAACCCGAAACACACCCGAGGCCCCCGGGACCCCAATCAATCATACCAACCAACCCCAAAACACATTACGGACTTGCTCGAGGCCTCAAACCACATCAAACAACTCTAAAACCAAGAATTACACCCCGATTCAAACTTTATGAACATTGAAGTTTCCAACTTCTATTTCCGATGTCGAAACCTATCAAATCGCATCCGATTGACTTCAAATTTTGCACACACGTCCAAAATGATATATCGAAGCTACAGAAACTTTCGGAATTCCATTTTGACCCTCGGATCAAAATCTCACCTATCAACCGAAATTCGCCAAAATACTAACTTTGCCAATTCAAGCTTAATTCTACACCGATCATCACAAAAATATTCCGGACACACTCCTAAGTCCCAAATCACCTAACGAAGCTATCCGAACCATAAGATTTGCATTTTGAGTCCGATATCAAAATTTCCACTTCCGGTCAAATTTTCTCAAAAACCTTCAATTTTCTATCTTTAGCCAAACGACTCCAAAATGACCCACGGACCTCCGAATTCACTTCCGATCGCGCTCCCAAATCCGGAATAACCATACGGAGCTACTCCCAGTCTCGGAATCCCAAACGGACATCAATAACACTAAAATGCATTTTAAGCCAAATTGATGCAATGCGCCAAAACGCTCCCGGGTTATCCAAAACCCAATCCAGGCATACGCCCAAGTCCGAAATCATCATATGAACTTGTTGGAACCTTCAAATCTCAATTCCGAGGTCGTATACTCAAAATTCCAATCCTAGTTCATTTCTTCAATTTTAAGCTTTGGAAATGAGAATTTTCATTTAAATTTGACTCCAAACTTCTTGAATTTTAATTCTGACCATACACACAAGTCAATATACTTGAGATGAAGTTGCTCATGGCCTCAAACTGCTGAATGACGCACCGTATCTCAAAACGACCGGTTGGGTCGTTACACCACAACACGTAATTCTATGCAAACATTCTTACCCATGGAGCACCTCAAGTCACCATGCTCAACACGGACAGCCACACACAAGTTGAGGTCTGAAACCAAGCAATCCATTACACCCACGGTGAAGCAAGTAATATGCATTATTCAATCCTGAAAGGACACAACCAATGCGCTATTCGTCGAGCAACACCCAATACGGACTTTCCTTAGAAACCAGGAAGTACATCATACAAAGTAATATATAGAAAACTATTCTCAACATCACACTGTTGCGGCGTGTAACCCGCTACAGATAACATACCCGTGGCAGCGTGCCACTCGATCCAGATACCATACCCGTGGCGGTGTGCCACCCGATCCACACATATATCTCACAAAAGGAGATGTACCTCGAGTCAAATTTGCTCATTACAATAAATACATATAGCCTCATGCCCCTCCGTAAAAAATGCATTCGAAAAGTCCCTCAATATCGGAACTGAATAAATGGTAGAAACCTCTATACTAACATTTGCCATGAAGGCCCAATTAACAAAGCAATACTTGCCAACCGTCTGCTGGCCTTTGGAATAAAAACTACTCTGCTTGATTATAATTCAATGCACCTTACCACGCAACCTGTGGCATTTTCTGATATAGCCCATAACACATCAGTCTAGACAACCTGACATTGGGACAACCAGTCTGCAACCTAATATCATAACCCGAATTTAACATACCAAGCAAAGAAAGATCCACTCAGACCTCCGGTTTCCAACACATATAACGCATGAATCATTATGCCTGATCCCACACTCCGTCGTACGAATGCATAACACAAATCAAGTATCCATTCATACCACAAAAGATATTCAAAATTTCTTGCGCCATCAACAAACTCAAATATCCGCGGTCGATCCAACAAGAAAATGCCGCAATACTACTAATGTATCATCAATTTACATCACCTTAATCATCTGAAGATCGATTCTTTACTCACCTGCAGCTGCCCGTGCTACTCAAGAATTTAATGATTTTGCATTATGAACTGAACCAAAACATTGAACACGCAAATCTCAATTATCCATATCATAACACATAGACCATACCACACTAGGATAACATGAAGACTTCTATCTCTCTCCTGCGCCGCGGACATCGACGCTCTCAACTAGTCAAGATCTTTTATGATCACATATAGGAGAAAATTATTACACACTCCATGCTTCCCATACCTATAGGAAATATAATCATCTTCAAACCACAGTAAAACATATCAAGAACCCTTTCTCCCAATTCCATTGCACAAGCTAAACTTCCAGGAATGAACCCTTCTACCCAAACCAAGCTAAGCAAACTACCAGCACACAAGAACTTTACTGCACAATACCTGTAAAACTCATTACCTCGGATACATACAAAGAATTAATCCTATTCTTATCATACCGATTCATTTTATTATCAAGCTATTCTATTTACCCAGTTTCCTACTTGATTCATCTTTAATTTGACATTCTCCCTTTGTAGCACCACAATACCTTAACCCAGGTTACCACACGAGACTCGCACATAAAACCACACTGTCTAAGACCCATAGACCACCGAATACCCTCTCAAATGTCTCCTAGAAATACCATATTCCAGAATACTTTACTTTGAAGAACTTCTTGCGAATCTGAATTTGTTACCATTACCTTCCAAATACGTATACATAGAATCCCATAATGAACATAACATAGCGAAAGTCTTGATCTCTTCTAATGAAAACACAGTCTCTAACCACATATACAAACTTAAGACACCAAATTGTCACATGCAAAACCTTGAACAAAATAATACCATCTTCGAGGGCCATTCATTTTTAAACAACTATAAATTGTCTGACTTAACGAACAGAGCTACTCATGCCTTATTAGTATTCTGACACCGCAGAATATGATTTCATACAGATACAAACAACCATCTTTCTTCTCTATACACTGAGCATTCTTCATCAACAGCAGTTCAAAACATCCT
This sequence comes from Nicotiana noctiflora, assembly GCA_032618575.1. Classification (NCBI taxonomy): domain Eukaryota; kingdom Viridiplantae; phylum Streptophyta; class Magnoliopsida; order Solanales; family Solanaceae; genus Nicotiana; species Nicotiana noctiflora. The sequence goes on from JASVEL010005712.1 coordinate 243,058, forward strand.
AGTATTTCTTCTCGTCTATGAAGCACCGTATAACCTTTATCAAAATTTTCCTACACACTCGCCATTCTCGGATTAATTCTACGACCAGACCTGATCCGCCAACATACTTTGAGACAGAACCAACATAGCACATAATAGTGCAATCGGCTAATCCATAGCAACCTTCCCAACTTGGCTCGAAGCCATATACCAGGACATGCTCAATAATCCTTAATACTTTTACTCTAATGAAATCACAACAATATAGTGTGATTTAAACTCAAGACGTCTACAAGTTCATGAAAACATAGATCAACTAGTACTATAATCCTCCACACACCTCACATTCATCTCTACCAAAGTTGAGTCCACTTTCTTAACCGTCCCAATTCCTCGGTTACAACACATACCCTCCAATTAAGCATGAGATATTTTAACATACACATAAGGATCATAGAGCTCAAAAACACTCCGTAGGAGATAACCGCCTGTTTCGCCTCATTTCAAAATTTCAACATACCTTCCACCATCATGTACGTTACACAATCAATTAGTCTTTCTGAATACCACCACATGAAATGCACTTTACTTTCCAACTAAAAGACATGAAAATATTCTTCACACGCCCATAACTTGGGGTTGTACTATAGGACGCAATAAGAAACAAACACTTAACAACTCATCTATTATCCATCAGACTTCTTTGTCACTACCAAAATCACATAGATATACTTCACAATACTGACATACTCATCGCATGGATATCCAACCGCCAATCCGGCTAATAAGGACATTACCAAACATATAAGTTCAAAACACTTGCTCACACAATCAACACCTTGATGCTTAATCCATAGGCAAAGATCCGGCCTCAAGTCCTCTAGACTGGCCCAACATTAACTCACAGAGATTACCTCTCGTCTCTTGATCGGGGAATCACAAGCCATCAAGGCACATACACTACCGAGTGCTCACGTGCGCATACAGATGTGTGGAAGGAATTTCAAGAGTTATCTCATACTAAATCAAGTACGCACGATAAGAATTCCAAGGATGGGAAATTTTTCAAAAGGTTCTGCTGCCTCTCGAGGATAAATACAAACGTCTCTGTACCTATCCTTGAGACACTACTAAACTTGCTCATGACTCGAGATACCTAGTAACCTAGGCTCTGATACCAACTTTTCACGACCCAAATTCCATACCAAGTCGTGATGGAACCTCTCGTGAAGACAAGGCCATCCAACAACCCCAAATCGTCTTTCAACAGTTATTAAACACAAATGAATAAAAATAATACTTATTATCATTGAACTATTAATTTCATACTAATACAACCCGATCGGGGTGTCACAAGTCACGAGCATAATAAGTAGGGACGCTACTATTGGGCCAACAAAATATATATATACAAGGTAAAACTAGAATTCAAAGACGTAATGTGGTGCCGTGAATGCTGGCGGTCACCTTGCTTAACTACCATAATATGGCCTTCGGTTCTGCTAATAACTTGCTACCGGATGAACAATACCTGCAACTGCACGCAAGGTGCAGGGAGTAAAGTGAGTACTTCCAACACAGTGGTAATAAGAGAGAATAACAACTGAGCAATAAGAAAACACATATACGCACACCAAAATGCTATAAAAAGACGGTACAACCCTTTGAGAAAAACCATAATACTGTGAAAATCCTTTAGAACAACATCAGTTAAAAATCTCTTTTACAAATATCTCTTTATCAAATGCCTCTTTTACAAATATCTCTTTTTCTTTTTCAACAGCCCAGCATATAAATGCTATATTAGATAGAGAAAATCGGCTCATAAATAGGCCCCTTAGGCACAACACTCCTTAACATATAATATTAGGGTATCTGGTCAACAAGGCAAGTAACAGTATGTATGCCGATGATATATGAGTGCTAAATGTCATGCCACATAGTACTAATAGGAGTAAATGCATGAATGCAATGTAATGCAATACATATGACCACTGCGGCGCTGCAACCCGATCCATTTGGGTACCCGCACTCGCTGTGGGGGTTCAGACTCCAGAGGGGCTCTTACAACCCAAACGCAATAATACTGCAGTGTGCAGTCCGATCCACATAACATATCATTGCAGCATACAGTCCGATCCATATAATATACTACTGTGGCGTGCAGTCTGATCCATGCAATATATTACTGCGGCGTGCAGTCCGATCCATGCAATATGCTACTGCGGCGTGCTGCCCGATCCATTCATGTATATGCATATGCACACATAACACTCGAGGCCTGAAAGCCTCCTCACATATCACTCGAGGCCTGAAAGCCTCCTCACATGTTACTCGAGGCCTGAAAGCCTCCTCATATCACTCCTCATGCCCTCACATATGGCCCTCGGCCTCAATCAGTCCAAAGATAGTCAAAAAGCCCCTCGGGCATCAATAAAACAATAATGCTGAGCTTAAATGATAGATCAAATATCGTTTAAAACTCCAAGTTTGAGTAAAATATAGTTGAGTTCATAAAACAGTGTAAATCACATGGACTGAGTTCAAATCATATTTCAAATAGTGAGGGAAGCAGTAATGATATTTTATAAAGAGTTCAAATAATTGGATATAAGCCCCAAGTATGGCAGTGAGCCCAAATCATAATGATAACAACAATTTTTTTGCAAATACGTGGTAAAAACCAACAACCGGGACGGACCAAGTCATGATCCCCAATGGTGCTCTACCCCATGCTCAGGTCCAGCATGCAAGTCACCTTGATACAACACTATGATGTGCAAATATGGGGTTTCAAACTCTCAGGATATCATTCCCAAGTATTACTCACCTCGAACCGGCGAAATCTCAAGCCCGTGATGCCTTTGCCCCTCTAATCGGCCTCCACGTGCGTCGAAATTAGCCAAAAATTGAGCGAATACATCACAATATGCAAATGCGACAATACCCAATCGAAAACAATCGAATTATTGAAAGAACCTCAAAACTAGCAAAACCCGAGCCCCAGGACCGCTTCTCGAAAAATTACAAAACTTACATTTTTGGAATCCTCGTCTCGTCACAAATCCATACATATAAAATTTATTAAAATCGGAGTTCAAATGGGCCACCAAATCCCAAATTTACAGAGCAAAAACCAAGCCCTAGCTTCTTCAATTTTATACCCAAATTCATAGAATTAATGGATGATTCTCCAATTAAATGACGTATTTAGGCCACGATACTTACCTCCAATCACTTCCAGTTGAAATCCCCTTCAGATTCTATCAACAAGCTCTCAAGGTAGTGTAAAAATGGTGGGAAAATGGCATAAGTCACGGATGAAATAACCATTAAATGAAATCTAGTGCCCAGGCCTTTCTTCTTTGCGAACGCAGTCGACCTTCCGCATTCACGATGAGTAAATTTCTCTGACCAAAATTTTCCTTTACACTAACGCATCAACTAGCCCGCGAGAGCAATGCTCCAGGTAACTCTACTACGCGAACGCGTCTGACACCATGCGTTCGCGATGCTTAATCCCCCTCTTAAATGCGAACACGAACAATCCTTACACGAACGAGATAGCCAAATTCCAGGCCCACTCCAGCTAACTCTACGCGTTCGCATCCTTCTCACTCGAACGCGTAGAAGGAATTTGATATTTTAAACTTCAATACAACAAAATAGGGGGGTGTGATTTGTATGGTACCTCATTTTTGCGTTCGAAGAACCTGGTTCGTCTAAGTGATCTAACTACAGCAGTTTGCAGAATAATAATGCACAGAGATTTTTTCGTGAAAAATACCTGGCTCAAAAGGTGAAAAAATGACGACCTACTACTCAGTAGGATTTTCCCAAACTCCACTAAAATTACTGAGCTAAAAACTGCATTTACAAAGACTCTTTGTAAACCTAAGGATTAACTCTAATCCAAGTGTGGCACATAGTCTCAACTGTTGCGACACTTTCAAGTTAACTCTAACTTGACTTCTCAAAGTACCTAATACAATTGATTTTAAGAAAGCTGGAGGGTACAATATGAAAACCTACTACAATTGAACTAAACTTAGAATAAACACAATGGTGAAACTGGTTCTTCTACCTTAGTTCATGTAGCTTCAGATGTGCACACTTGTATCTCGCATATATTACTTGCAAAACAGACTTGATCCCTTTTGCTCTCAAATATGCTTAACTTCTTCTTATGTATTACCTATAAGAGAACAACTTAGTTATTTAATAGATCAGTAGTTGGAGTTTGATCGATACTCCAATGCTTATCTTTTGTCGATTTGAGTCCTTAACTAATACAAACTCTCATCCATATCCTAGCTTAGGATTGTGTTCTCTTATCATAAGGAGACTGCCCTCCTTAGAACTCAATGCAGCCTTTTCGATTCCGTTCAGAAGATATTTGTTGTATACGCTTCAGTACATATCTTCCTCACGTGCCTTCCATGTGCAGTGGTTATGACTAACTGTGTTTCTCATGATGGACCAGGGCCTTCCCTGATGTTCATTTGTCAATCTTCAAAACTTCAACTGAACTTGGGCCAACAAATTCCCCCTTTTTGATGATGACACTCTGTGCTTTTAGTGATCAGAGAATGTGTGAACCTTAGCTGAAATATCAACACTTAGAAAATTTTTTGAAAATTTTCAACTTTTATAAAGGGCTAGATTTAAGTTAGGTCATAAACATCACTTGTTCAAATAATGAATTTTAAGCACAATATCTTCACCCTTTTGGCATCATCGAAAAGTTGCATAACTAATGTGATCTCAGTAATCTAATCAGTACTCATGGCCACTGGGGTAACTGCAAGTGAAAACATATTTTAGTCAAACAAAAATCAACTCAAACATATAAAGATCAGATTTAACAAAAGCAAGAAAAGCGGCACATTGATTAGCAAGGTATTTCTACAATGCATTCCACAATAAGAAAAATATAATTACCAAACCATGAGCAAAAAGAAAGAAGCATCTAAAATCCTAAATTGGGTCACTGAGGAATCTAGACTGGTGCGCACTAGGATAGGATATCTAAGGCTTAGAAGAGCCAGAGGGTTGGGTTAACATTTGTTGGAGCATTACTTCATTTTTCTCCTTCTCCTTTGCAAATTTAGCTCTCAACTCATTTCTTTCTCCCTCCAATTCAGCAACTCTTGCCTGAAGCCTTGCTATCTCAGCATCCTTTGCCCCAACCTCCTAAACTAAGGCTCTGACCTTACTATTCACTGGAGTTTTTGCTGAAGAACCAGGTTCAACTGGAGCTGTGCTGAGCAGATAATCACAAGCTTGAAGGGTGTTGCTGCCAAAATGCTCTTTGCTTTAAGCCATTTCCCACTTTTTCAGGGGAACATTTAATCTTTCAAGCACAGTTGTCAAAATAAATCCATAGGGAATGGCATTAGCTTTTGAGCCATTGAGTACCCTTTCAAGCAGCTTCACAATAAAGGTAGGCCAGTTGATCTGCTTCCCTTGATTCAGGCATTGCATAAGCACCAGATCCATATAATTTGATGTATGCCTTATTTCCTGTCTGGGTAGAAGACATTTGTTGACAAATTCAAAGAGCACTTTGTGGTCTTGCCTCACTTCATTTTTCTGAACTGCCCTGGCCTCAGGTACCTCTTCATCTGATTTAGTGTCACAAAAATTCCTTGTGATCTGAAGATCAGTAGGCAATCTATCTAGGCACGACCACCTCTGCCTTGTATAGTCATCATACCCCTCACTAGGGATGCCTAGAATTTTACCCAACTTTGCAGCATTGAACTTCACCGTGACACCTTTCACTTTGCTAGTCACTATCCCATTTTTCACTGTCCCATTTGCCATGAACTCAACAAGTTCATTCCTAGACAGTTTTCCATCCATCTGAAGAACCATGTCCTTCAAGCCTTGTGCTTCTAAAGCATATAGAAGACTTATCACACCTGGCTCCTCCAAGTCCTTGAGTAGTCTTCCCTTCAAAAAATTTCTCTTGCCAAACATGGCATGTCTGTCCTGTTCTTTCTCAGATTTATCTCCTTTATCCTCACTCCATTCATCATTTTCTTCAGTAGTTTTTACTTTTTTCCTTTTGCAGCTGACCTTGTTTTCTTGGCAAGAATGTGTTCAGCAGGCACTGACTTAGAGGACTTTTTGGAAGAAGTCCTGGTTCCCTTGGACTTTGTTGTTGGAACTTCCACAGTAGGACTCTCTTCAAGATGGACCTGTTCCATCTCTTGTTCTTCTTTTTCAACCATAGCCTCCGAGCTTTCAGCTATCTTTTCTTTCCCTTTTTCTTTCCTTTTTTTCTTTCTTTCTTCTAAGGCCCTTTTCAATTATACTTCACTTTCCCTAACCCTACTTCATGTAGCTATAATCCTAGCAGTAGACATGGGTGGTGATTGCTTGCTTTTCTTGGTTGGTTTGGATGCAGCAGGGGTTTTTTGTGATGAACCACTTTCTTTAATAAGTCAGCCAAACTTTCTTCATCAGATGAACCAGGTTCATCTTGTTGTTTGGTAACCCCTCAGCCGCCTCATCTGATCCACTCCCCCCTGACCTTGATACTCCTCCTTCCCCACTCCCACATATGGCTAAATTCTTCTTCTTCTTTTTCTTCTTCAATTTTTCAGAAGCACTCCCACCTACATCTCTAGCAGCCCCTATCAAAACAAATTGATTTTCCTCTCTTTGAACCACATCTGAAAAAACATAACAAGTGTCTACCTCCCTTTGAGTTTCTTGAGTTTTCGTCTGTTGAGAAGACCCATGTTCATATCCTTCACTAATGGAGATGTAATCATCAGAATTCGAGCTAGAGTTAGACTCAGCTACTGGGCCTGCTTTCTTTTAACTTGATTAAAGTTTTTCATTCAAGGCTTTTCTTAGAAAACCAGTGGCTACGGTTTTTCTTGCCAGCATTTTCTAGTGACGGAATCTAGGTTTTGGATTTTCAACTGGTGGTGTGGAAGATGAGGTGTTGGGTAAAATGGGTGGTAGAGTGCCAGGGTTGTCTTGGGGATTTGTCATGGTGAGAAATTTTTGAAACCCTAAGAGAATTTTAGTGGTGTAGAAGCTTTGGAGAGTTAAAGGAACGAAAGAGAGAATGATCAGGGATTTTGAAGAATTGATAATTAATGAGTGTTTTGGGGGTTTTTAAAGAAGGTAATTATTCCTCAGAAATTGCAGCCTTTTCAGTCGCCACATAGAGGTCTAATCAAATTAGAGTTCCGCTCTCCTTAGGTATTAAATATAATTGCTAGAATTTAAGAAATGGTGTCGTTATATATAGAATTCTAGTTTCAATGAAATTGGTTCAATTGGCTCAATGGATAGAATTTTGGACTTTTGATGTATCTGGGATTCTTGCTCACGATTGATAATTAAATTTTTCTAATTGTGCAATGAATAGAAACATACCTGGACTTTTCATGAGCATAATTTGATGAACCAGGTTCTTTAAGTGAAACTTCTCTTGATTATGCCTCAAATGACAAAATAGAAATTTTGTAAAAAGATTAATGTATTTCATAGACACATGTCATAAGAGTATACTATATACAGTATGAGATTGAGTAGAAATTAGACTAATATTCACACAAATTAAGAACTCCTAACCAAATTTTCTTTTTTTTTTTCAATATATAATTTTTTTCATTGTGCTTTCTGAACTAGTCCTTTTAGGTGATCTTAATCATCCGTAACTCCAACCTGTTCCTTTCAAAATTTTCTCTACTTAAAGCCTTAGTGAAGATGTCAGCTATTTGTTTATCAGTTGCATAGAATTCTTTGGAGATTAGCCCTTTCTCATAGTTGTCTCTTAAGAAGTGGTGTCTAACATCTATGTGCTTAGTCCTTTTGTGATGAACCAGGTTCTTTGTCATGCTTATAGCACTAGTGTTATCACAGAATATTGGTATTCACCCCACTTCTATACCAAAGTCTACTAATTGTTGCTTGATCCACAGTAGTTGAGCACAACAAGAAGCAGCAACTACACACTCAGCCTCAGTAGTAGATCAGGCTACTGAATTTTGTTTCTTGGTGGCCCATGATACAAAACAAAACCAAGAAAGTGAGCCATACCTGAAGTGCTTTTTCTATCTACTAGGAAGCCTGTATAGTCAGCATCAGCATATCCTACTAGATCAAAATTAGTATCTTTAGGATACCATAGGCATAATTCAGTGGTCCATTTCAGGTATCTCAATATTCTTTTGACAGTAGTCAAATGAGACTCTTTTGGATTAGCCTGAAAACGTGCACAAAGTCCTACACTAAAAACAATGTCAGGTCTACTTGCAGTAAGATATAAGAATGAACAAATCATACCCCTATACAACTTTTGATCAACTTGTGAGCACGTGATTTTTGCCTTACTTGAGAAGTACTCCCAGAAAATTCAAAAATAAAAATAGTTTCATGTTGGGTATGACTTTTTGTGATTTTGTGTTATCATATCTTTTTGTGTGCACGTTTATTTATTTAAATTAAAAATACAAAAAATATATGCTAAGTTTTGCATTTTTTAGTGTTTGATATCGAAGTCATGTGATTTACGTTTTAGGCAATATGTAATTGTGCACGTTAATTGTAGTAAAAATAGCGGTGTTATAGGTTAGTATATACATATGTGTGTATATATATATATATATGTATCTATATACATATATATATATATATATATACACATACACATATAATATCCGATCTGGGCCAAATTCAGTCTAAAAGCCAGGCCCAAACGGATTTCTTCTAACCCAGCCCAAATACCCGTCCAGCCTCAGCCTGTATAACACTTGATCTGGACCGTTGGATTTTATTATCCAACGGCCCAGATTAATCATTTAATCCCAATATACACTCGGACTATGCTTTAACCAAACGACGTCGTTTGGTTTAAGTGAGGGGATCCTGATCGTTGATCGTAAATGATCCAACGATCAGGATTCAATCTCATCTCTGGTATATATTCCTCATTTCATACCCCGCCCCCCAAGCCAGAACCCCCCCTCTCCCTTCATCTCCCTCAGAGCTCTCAAACACCCGGTGTAACGCCGCCCTCCTCCGCCTGCCGGAAATCGCCTCACGGCGGTTCCGGTAGGCCAATCGCCACCAAACCAATGCCAAACCCTTCCCCTCACCTCCCCCATTACGATCCCAGCCTCCATTAACCTCGAATCATGCCGGAGCTCCTCGAATCTTCATTTGAAGATTCGAGTCAAACTCGAACCTATGCCAAATCACCCCAAATTCACACCACGGTCTCCTCACACCTCCCCCACACTCCCAACGACATTGGTTTGCTTCGAATCTAACCAAAAATGCAAAAGCCCCAAATCCGAGCCCAAGAACCCTAATTTTGAAGAAACCCAATTCGAGCCGGTTTAGCCACAATTGAAGTCCAAGGGACTTTAGTCTAGGTGTTCTCAATCGAGAACATCTCGATTAAAGCCCGTTTGGCTTCAATAATTCCACATTTTGGTTCAAAGTTTGGGTCGGCAGTGTTCTTATGAGGTATTCATTCCTTCTTCGTTCGTTTTAATTCGATTGTGTGAATATGTGTGTGTTTTATTCATTGTTTCAATTCTCATCTAGCATGCTTTTAACTTCCCATATCAGTCGACCTGCTATCCTCCTTTGAGGCCTTTTATTTGGCCAATTCCTCTGTTTTAGTAGTTAAAATGAATCATGAGTCCAATGTGATTAAAGTCGTCGAGGAATTAGTTCGTAACATTGGTCCTTGAATCTGCCCGTATGCAAGTGTGGGATTTGGTTACTGTTTGATTCAGATTAAAGGGATAATTGGTTGTAGTTAATAGGATAATTGTTTAATCACACACCCATACAAAGGGCTAGTGGAACTGAGCACAGCAGGGCATCCCCACTGAGGTCCCTGCCACCAGCCTTGTTGTTTAAGGTTTGAGTCCATACTTTGGACAAGAGATAGTGGGTTTGCAGGGAATATGATGGGTTGGGGAGTCAGGGTAGGGGGTAACCTTAGTTTAACATGCTGGCCAGCCAAAGTAGAGGGGATTGGCTATAAATAGGATATACATTGATAGGCATACGGACAGACACTTGAGAGGAGCAGACTGAGAGTAACTAAAGAGGCATAGACAGTGATAAATTTGAGAGCATCTGGAGAAGCAAAAACAGGACACCTGAGAGTAACTAGGACACCTTGTGATACACAGATACAAAGATACAAAAGAGGCTACTGTTTCATTGGTTCCGGGGTCACTGTTTTGTGAGTTTTGATGCAGTGGCTGAGCTATTAGGCTTTCGTGTGTTGTGATTGTGTATTGCTATTGGTGGCAGTGTTCATTTGGTGCTTGTTGGTCGTTTGTGTTGCTGCTCTTGTTCATTTGTTGCTGCCTGGGTTGGGTGTTGTTGCTGTTAGACAGTGTTGTTGTTGTTGTGTCTTCATAGCTGCTGGTTCATTTGATTGCTGCCACTGTTAGTGTCTGCTATTGGTCTAGTTGAGGGCTGCTATTAGTGGTTGTTGCTGTGGGATTGATTTGGTGCTGTTTGGTCAGTAGTGTTGTTACTCTTGGCCGTTTGTATTGCTGGCTGGTGTGTAGTTGTTGCTGCCTGGTTTGGTTGTTGGTGTTGTTTCATTAGTTTGTCACTGGTTTTGGTCTAAGTGAGGTTGGTCCAGTATTGTTTCTTCTTGGTTGTTTGATACTGCTGGGTTGATTTGGTACTGTTGGTTCCTTATTTTGTTGGCTGTTGGTCTATCTGGTTGCTGGGCTATTGGTTATTGGTTTACTGTTGCTGTTACTGTTCCTGCTACTGTTGTTGCGGTGCCATTACTCACTCTTCCTTGTTCTTCCGCATTCCAGGTACACACCTCTGTTATTGTAGTTCCTTGGTACGAAAAGAATGAAGTTTGAAGCTTGTGCATAAAGTCTATCGAAACATGTAGTCGTTTATAGTTCTTATGTTTAATTACATTCTGTTATTCTTCAATTAAATTTGTATTGCTAGTTTTGTTACGGAAATGTAGCTAGACCAAAGATACACTATCATTAGATATGCACGTAAATCCGAATTAGTCTGTTGTATCTTTGTTCAATCTTCTCTACTCATGTGTATAATCTCCAAACCTGTTAAATGATAGACCTTATGTTAAAAGCAAGATTAGCTAGGGAGTTGTTACTCAACGGAATGACGTAATTAGATTAAAAAGAGTCGGGGGTGCATTTCATGTGACCCGACCCCAATTTCGGGCAAAAGTAAATAAAGCATGTCATGAACCGCAGGCGCATTTCATGCGATGTGGTTAGTAGCAAGTTTTAAGTAATTTGGAATCAACTCTTAAGTAAGATACAGTGAGATGTAGTTCGCTTTAGATTTGAATCAAAGGTACGCCTCGCCCAATAGTTACACTAATCACATAGCCGTCATAAATGTACATATAAATACTTAGGTTTCGAGATGCGCCGTTTCTTAACGAATATCACGCCTTTCTCAACAGTGTAAATAAGTAGTCGATCCGGGCACATATTTTAGTTTTACCTTTTTAAATACGGGTGTGCATTTCATGTGACCCAAATCCAAACCCCGAAATGTTGAATGAAAATATGTTGAGGATCCGGGTGCATTTCATGTGACGTGATTCGAAAGCATATTTTTGAGCAACTTTCTCTTTCGTAAATCACAACCAATAATAAAAGTGGTAAAAGGGGTATTAACTTGCACTAGGTACATAATTGTAAAAAGCAGATAGATAAGCCAAACACGACAGTTGAGCGACCGTGCTAGAACCACGGAATTCGGGAATGCCTAATACCTTCTCCCGGGTTAATAGAATTCCTTATCCGGATTTATGGTTCGCGGACTGTTAAATAGAGTCATTCTTTTCCTCGATTCGGGATTTAACCGGTGACTTGGGACACCATAAAATCTCCCAAGTGGCGACTCTGAAGTAATTAAAATAAATCCCATCTCGATTGTCCTTTAATTGGAAAAACTCTTTGCCTCCTCGCGGGTGCGTAAAAAAGAGGTGTGACAGCTCTGGCGACTCTGCTGGGGATTTCTTTAGAATTCGAGCTCGGAATAACTGTTGTATTTGGCATATTTTATCTGATTTTTTACATGTTGGCATCAATGTGCAAAATGTTGTTTTTACTGCTTTGATATTGTGTGAACTGTACATATAAATTGTGCCGGAACCAATCTCCTCTCCTGAGTCTTCTAAATCATGAAGAAGGGTGCACTTCGTGTGACTTCTTTTCCGTATAGTGTCTAATTCCCATTTTAGAACGAGGTTTGGATAAGTTGCAAAACCGGTGAAGCTTCTGTATTCCCGGATTGCTGCCTCCTCCTCGGCTCGAGCTGTCCGCTCGGGTAAGCCAAGTCTAGAACAGATAAACCCAGGTTTTTAAACCTAGAATAACAAAGCTTCATGCCGGATCCCTAGTAGGAAACGTTTATTTGCATCATGTCGCATTTTGGCTTAGGGGACTCAATACAGGGGTTGGGTCCGTCTAGGACAGGTGACCTGAAATGAACAGACTATCCTGCTGCATCCTGTTTGTCTTGCGCATTTATCTGTTATAGACTTGCATGAAAAAAAAAAAAAAAAAAAAAAAAAAAAAAAAAAAAAAAAAAAGAAAAAAGAAAAAAGAAAAAAATGTGTGTGTTTTACTCTTAAGATAGAAATAGCTTATTTGTTTTCCTTTAGTAAAGTGAATAAATAAATAATGCCGTTTGTTTCGTCAAAACCGAACTACGGGGGTTTGATTCTCATCGGATGTGAGATACGTAGGCAACCTCCATCGGGTCCAACTTCACCTTTTGAAAAATTAATTTTTGTACTAAATAAGTCGGTGACGCTGTTTTCAAAAATAGCCGAATGTTCCCGGAAGGGACGCCGGAAGGCTAATTTCGTATAAACGGCCACCTTCGGGTCAATTTTGATCAATTTACCCCACAGCCTTAAAAGCCTTCGTCCCCGAGACGTTGAAAGGCCGTGATTGAAAACTGATTTTTTTTTATTTTTTAGCAAAACAAAGTTGTTTTCTTATTTAAATCACCTTAATAAATGTGCAGGATGAGCACGAATCAGAATAAATCATTTTCAATCTTTAGTGAGGTCCCTCAGCAGCTCCGTATATGGTGGAACGATTTGGAAGACAGTAGCAAAAAGGTCGTAGGGAGAATTTTGGGAGGTTTGGTTGATCTGTTGAATATTGAGCCAAGGGAAGACATCATCAAGGCACTGGTATCTTTCTGGGATCCGACCCGCAATGTGTTCCGTTTTGTTGACTTTGAATTGACGCCCACATTAGAGGAAATTGCGGGCTATGCAGGACTTAATGGGAAATTAAGAGGGCAATACCTACTCTCACCAAGACCGGTATCTCCACATGGGTTTATGGATTTACTGAGCATTAGTCGGAAGGTGAAAAATGATGATCTGCTGAAAGGGTATTGCGACCTCCAATTCTTATATCAACGGTACGGCACTCCTCGGGGTTTTGAAGAGTCAAACCTTGGACCGACTCACGCAGGGAATAGAACCAAGTGGGAGGCCAGACGAATTCTAGCATTCATAACGACATTCTTGGGGATTGTGATTTGTCCGCGTGAAGATAAGAAAATAGAGATAAGTCTGGTAGGAATAGCCGATGTTGCAATCAAAAAGGCTACCAGCACGGTGGTCCCTTTGGTTTTGTCCGAAATCTATCGAGCCTTGATTGTATGCCGAGAAGGGGGCAATTTCTTCCAAGGATGCAATCTGTTACTCCAATTATGGATGCAAGAACACCTCCATCACCGAACACAATACATGAACCATGGGTTGACCGGAAAAACCTGTATCAGGGGTTTCGAAGAACGGATGATGGGTGCTGTATTCCCTGAAGGCGTCGAGGCATGGCTTGCACGACCTGAGCTCAATAGAAGCCGATCAGATTGAATGGGCATTCGGGTGGTTACCCGATACCGAAGTAATATATATGGCAGCCGAGGAGTGTTATATCCTTCTGATGGGGATCCGCAGTGTCCAACCATATGTCCCTCACCGTGTATTACGTCAACTAGGAAGGTTTCAGGTTATTCCTACCGATCAAGACCTGAGGAAGTACGCCATTGAATTGAGCCCGGGAGTTGCATTCCCCGAAGAGAAGATTAGAAGGCTGTGGCACGAGTGTCGGTTCCTTGAGCCTAAAACCATGGTCCGGGAACTAGCCAAGGGAGAGGTGGATCCAAAGTACAACGTGTGGTTCGGGAAAAGATTTCAGATCCGTCGAAAATGTTCTAAAAGAGCCCATGTCCAACAATTCACGGAAGATTCACGGGAACAATGGGATTGGTTAGCAAGGGAGGAAGGGTACAGGACGAAGATTGGTAGGATAGAACAGCAGGTCCGGGACCTTCAGTTCGAGAAGAACATGCAAGCTGCCACCGACGAAGGAGACAAAAAGAAGTTGGCACAAGAAAATGACTTCTTGAGAGCTCAAATCCAGCAAATGAAAAGAGATGCTGATAGACAGTCGAGGAGTTGGGCCGACGAAAAATTGATAAGGGGTTTGAGAAGCCAAGTCACCGACATCCAAAGAGAATTGGACGAGTCAAAAGCCCAAATAACGAGGATCCGTGCTAGCTGGAAAAAGGAGGCACATCAACATGCACTTCACCTAAAGCGGGTGGAAGAAGATTACACTGATATCATCACTAGCCCGAGGGAAGCAAATGTTGTCCTTAGGGAGCGGGTTTTCAAGCAAGCCCAAGATGCCAGAGCAGACCTCGACCGCTGCCACAATTTGATGGCCCGACTGCAAGGACAAGTGGATAGGCTCCTAGATCAAGTCACCAACAATGCTGGAAGATTGGGGGCGAAAAACCAGCAAATAGAGCGGCTACTCGGAGAAAGGGACATGATCAAGGATAGAATTAGAGAAATCGGGCACTATGTCACCATGAAGTGCCTAGCTTGTGAACGAATGCCCCGCGCCGACCTTTTCGCTTCAATTATGGGTTATGTTCATCGGATCATGGAAGAGTTGAGGGAACTGCACAAGGATCTCACACCGAGGCCTGCGGCAAGGCCGAATGATGCCTCGCAGGCCCCCAGGGAATTTAGGGCATTAGATTTTTGACTGAAAATGTATTTTTAATGTTGAGTCAAGCTAGTTGGCATTTTCTTTACTTTCCCAAGTCAAGCATTTTCTTTTGTTTTGTTGATTGTTGTAAGACGTGTTTTGTAACTACACGGTTTTATTTGATATAAAAGTTACTGAATTTTGCCACACTCTTGTTACCAGAACTACGCTCGGTCTGATTCACGCGGGGTCGTGATACGTAGGCAATCCACATAAGATTCGACCACCACTAAAAAGAAAGAAAAAGAATCCAAAGGCTAAATAACAATAAGGCTTGCAAAGATAGTCGAAAAAGAAAAAAAAGAGAAAAAGAAAAAGAAAAAGAAAAAGAAAAAGGGCCGGAATGACGCATGTTAAAGAGTACACGTAGAAAGGGTTATTTGGTTAGGTGCATTGCATCCAACGTGCTATAACATATCTGTCAAACTCGGTGAACTAACAAGTTTGTTGCGTATTCCGGAAAGTTTAGCAGTTGGTTTGACGGAATATCCTGGCCAGCCATCACTACCGTACTAGATCCAAAGGACCAGTTACGGTAAGCATGTCGAGTTCTGGCAAGAGTCTTGAGGAAGAAAAATCCGAGCTGCAAATCATGAAAGAAGAAGTAGACCGGTTAAAACAACAGATAACAGAGATGCACCTGGCCTGGGCCAGGGAACAGTCTTCACCAAACCGCCCTACTCTCGCCTCAGCTCCAGAGCATCCACCCATCGATCCTTCAACAAGCGCCCCGAGCTATCCATACTTTCAGGGGGAAAATCCATATGCCACCCACATTCCACCAGCCAAACCAAATCCTCCTCCAGTCACCCCCGTTTTTGTAGCACCTCCACCTGCTCCTCTGCAAAGGCCGGCCAGCGAGCCGTATGTTCAGATCCATGACAACTCTTACTATCCTCCAGAGCCTACTTTCAGGGCTCCTGAACCACAATCACATACACCTCACTGGGATAATCCGGCAGAACCGGAAAAACACTTCCAAAGTTCGGAACACGAGGAAGTTGCCAGAAAAGTTAAAAGCCTGGAGCAGTCCTTCAAGAACATGCACGGTTTAGGCAACCAGGTCAGCGTCGCCTATAAGGATCTGTGTCCATTTCCGGACGTCCAGTTGCCGGCAGGATTTAAAATGCCCAAATTCGACCTATACGAGGGGCATGGTGACCCAGTGGCCCACCTGCGGGGGTTTTGCAGTAAAATGAGAGGGGCCGGAGGACGGGACGAGCTTCTGATAGCCTACTTCGGCCAGAGTCTGGGAGGATCGGCGTTGGAGTGGTACACTAGACAGGATCCCAATAGATGGTTTACGTGGGATGATTTGGCTCAAGCTTTTATCGGCCAGTTCCAATACAATCTTGAGATAATCCCCGACCGCCTATCATTGCTAAAACTAGAGAAGAAGCCTGCCGAAAGCTTCAGGGAATTTGGTTTCCGATGGAGGGAACAGGCGGCCAGGGTAGATCCGCCGATGAGAGAAAGCGAGATGGTGGACTACTTCTTGCAGACATTAGAGCCCACCTACTTCGGACACCTGGTAACGTCCGTGGGCAAATCATTCACCGAGGTGATAAAAATGGGGGGTATGATCGAGGAGGGTTTGAAGGCCAACAAGATCATGAGTTACTCAGCACTGAAAGCCACCACTCAGGCTATCCAAAGTGGTACTGGAGGAGTACTGGGGAAGAAGAGGAGAGAGGAAGTTGCGGCCGTCGAGTCCGGGGCATGGTTCAGAAATAGAGGCCCCGCACCACAATATAGCCCACCCCAACCTCACCACCAAAATTACTCTCACAACCCATATAGCCACCCACAACATTACTATCCCGCACTTGATCCCCATTTTACTGTCCACCATGCACAGTCCTATTCTGCACCTCCCGTTCATGCACCATGGCGTGCACCAAACCCCCAGAACAATCATCCACCCCCAAGAGCTTACAGAAACCCCTCGGGCGCGAGTTTCCGTCCGAACCAGGCATTCAGGGGCGACAGGGCGCCGAGGCCAAAGACTTTCACTCCCTTAGGAGAGTCTTACACTAGTCTGTTCCACCGGTTAAAGCAGGTAGGGTTGCTGAATCCGGTTGAAGCTAAGCTGCCAAACCCTCTTCCGAAGAACCTGGACCATTCAGTAAATTGTGCCTACTGCTCGGGATGTCCGGGACATGATACAGAAAAGTGTTGGAGGCTGAAGACGGCCATCCAGGAGCTCATTGACACCCGCAGGATCGAGGTCCAGACTCCAACAGAGCCCAACATCAACCAAAACCCGCTTCCAACTCATCACGAGACCAATATGATCGAGTTGGTACGGGCGGAGGAAGGAAAGGAGAAAGCCTCTCAGACTGTAATGATGATTAAGTCTAGCGGGGCAGGAACGAGAAAAGGGCCAAGCTGTGATGAGTCACCCAGTTGCAAGAAAGACATACCAGGAGAGTCGGAAGCAGGAAAGGAAAGTGTGAACGAAGTACCGGTGAAGCCGGCCAAGATAGTTGTACCAGGGGCAGCAATCAAGCCCATTTTGACAGTAGCAGGCGTTCGAATGGATCCCTTCATCATCCAGCCGGCAACACAGTTGCCAGTAACTGATAGCCGGGCTATCCCATGGAATTACGCTCGGAGTACAACGACCTACAGAGGAAAGGAGGTGAGAGAGGAAGTTTGTGAAGCCCAAGGGTTGACCCGCTCGGGGAGATGTTTTGCCCCTGCGGAATTGAGGAAGACCACTCCGGCAGTATTGAAAAAGCCGGTCACCGATGAAGAGGCGGAAGAATTCTTGAAAAAGATGAAGCTGCATGACTACTCCGTCTTAGAGCAGTTAAAGAAGACTCCGGCACAAATATCATTGCTATCCTTGCTGATACATTCTGAAGAACATCGGCAAGCATTGATGAAAGTCCTGAATGAGGCACATGTACCGGATAAAATCTCGGTGAGCCATTTGGAGAAGATCACCAATAGGATCTTCGAAGCAAATCGGATCACCTTCACCGATGACGAGTTGCCTGAGGAAGGCACTGAGCATAACAGGGCTTTGTATCTTACGGTGAAGTGTGAAGAGGCGGTGGTTACCAAAGTCTTGGTTGATAATGGGTCAAGTGCTAACATTTGTCCTCTCTCTACACTGGGCAAATTGAAGGTAGACATCGGCAGGGTACGCGAGAACAGGGTATGTGTTCGAGGGTTTGACGGAGGAGGCAAAGCGTCGGTTGGTGACATAGTGCTAGTCTTGACAATTGGGCCAGTGGAGTTCACCATGGAATTCCAGGTGCTGGACATGGTGGTGTCATACAACCTCCTAATAGGGCGACCATGGATTCATGCCGCAAGAGCAGTTCCATCCAGCTTACACCAGCTCGTCAAGTTTGAATGGGACCAGCAGGAGATCGTCGTCCATGGAGAGAACGACCCACAATCAGGCACCATCATTCCCTTTGTTGAAACAGAAGAAGATGTTGGGCCGTGGGTGTATCAGGTCTGCGATGTGGTGTCCGCCCACCGAGTTCCGGAAGGGGAATGTATTCCCGGCGACAGAACAATTACCGCGGATGTCATGGTGGCGCATGAAATGTTGCGACATGGTTTCGTACCCGGTAAAGGGCTAGGTGCATCTCTGCAAGGAATTATACAACCGGTATCAGTGGTCGAAAACTTGGGAACCTTCGGCTTGGGATTCCGGCCAACCTCAGAGGACATCCGGCGAGCAAAGAAGAGTAAGCAGAAGACATGGGTGCTCTCAAAACCTGTTCCACGCCTTTCCCAATCTTTTATCAGGTCCGGAGCAAGAGGACATCCAGCGCCAAAGATTCCCGGTCCTACGGTCAGGCCAGACGAAGAGTTCTTCAGGAAGTTCGAAGACCTATTCACAGATGTATGTATGCTCGAGGACGGTGAAGGATCTAGTCACGCCGAGATACAATTTGTGGGACCAAAGGCAAAACTGAATAACTGGAAGGCTACTCCTCTCCCTGTCCGGAAGGAGTCTTGGTAGTTTGTCTTGGATTGTTTTTCTTTCGAAGTTTTGTATTGGGGGTTTGTCCCCGGAGTAAAATCCCGTTTGTTTTGTTCATTTTTGATTTAAGTTTGCAGTTTGTTTTCCCTTTGTACAATTCCCATCAATGAAATTTGGTTCCTTCGTGTCTAATTTTGTTTATCTTTTCTTCTTTTTTACTTTTCTGAACAGCCTTCTTGCAACTGATCTTAATGATATGGCGTGCTTAAAGATTAATCAACCCAGTCTAGAAAGTCAATCGGGTTTGGAAATAATAACACATGAAATAAGAAGTGACGAGAGTGAGTCAGAGTACGGCGATGATGAAGCCGAAGAAGAAATCGGTGAAGAATTAAGTCACTTCGAGGAAAAACCCAAACCGAATTTAAATGATACTGAGGCCGTTAATCTAGGGAGTACGGATGACGTCAAAGAAACCCGGATAAGTGTCCATATTGAACCCAATCTGAGAGAAGAACTGATCAAAACACTCATGGAGTTTAAAGACATCTTCGCATGGTCATACGACGACATGCCAGGACTCAGCACTGATCTAGTGGTTCATAGATTACCCACTGATCCGGCATATCCTCCCGTCAAGCAAAAGCTGCGGAAATTCAAGACGGAGATGAGTGTAAAGATCAAGGAGGAAGTGACCAAGCAGTTGCAGGCGAAAGTCATTCGTGTCACTCGATACCCCGAATGGTTGGCCAACGTAGTACCGGTGCCAAAGAAAGACAGAAAGATCAGAGTATGCGTGGACTACCGCAATCTCAACAAGGCGAGTCCTAAGGATAATTTCCCGCTTCCCAATATCCATATCCCGATTGATAATTGCGCCGGACGCGAAATCGGATCCTTTGTGGACTGTTATGCGGGATATCATCAGATTTTGATGGATGAAGAGGACGCAGAAAAGACGGCTTTTATCACACCGTGGGGGACTTATTGCTACCGAGTGATGCCGTTTGGTTTGAAGAATGCAGGAGCAACATATATGAGGGCGATGACTACGGTATTCCATGACATGATACACAAGGAAATTGAGGTGTACGTGGATGATGTGATCGTGAAATCCAGACGTCAAGAGGACCATGTTGCTGACCTCAGGAAGTTCTTTCAAAGACTTCGAAGATACGACATCAAGCTCAATCCGACCAAATGCGCATTCGGAGTTCCATCAGGAAAGTTGCTAGGATTCATCGTCAACCGACGGGGCATTGAGTTGGACCCATCCAAAATCAAGTCCATTCAGGAGTTACCCCCGCCGAAGAATAAAACAGAGGTAATGAGTCTGTTGGGAAGGTTGAATTACATCAGTAGGTTTATTGCCCAGCTTACGGCAACCTGTGAACCCATATTCCGCCTATTGAAGAAAGACGCTGCGATAGAATGGACGGCAGAATGTCAAGAAGCGTTTGACCGGATCAAAGGGTATCCGTCAAATCCACCCGTACTAGTTCCGCCTGAGCCAGGTAGACCCCTGATTCTTTATCCGACGGTCTTGGAGAATTCGTTTGGCTGCGTACTGGGGCAGCATGATCTTACTGGCAGGAAGGAACGGGCCATTTACTACCTCAGTAAGAAGTTCACAGTCCACGAGGTCAAGTACACTCATCTGGAAAAGACATGTTGCGCCCTAACTTGGGTAGCCCAAAAGCTGAAACACTACTTGTCTTCTTACACCACGTACCTCATTTCGCGGTTGGATCCGTTGAAGTATATTTTCCGGAAACCCATGCCTACAGGGAGGTTAGCAAAATGGCAAATATTACTTACGGAGTTCGACATCATATATGTGACAAGGACGGCTATGAAAGCTCAAGCCCTGGCCGATCACTTAGCTGAGAATCCTGTCGATGACGGATACGAACCTTTGAGGACGTATTTTCCGGACGAAGAAGTATTACAAATTGATGGGTTAGAACTAACCGAGGAGCCAGGGTGGAAGCTTTTCTTCGACGGAGCGGCGAACGCAAAAGGAGTCGGAGTAGGGGCGTGCTTATCTCTGAAACAGGACATCATTATCCTGTTACTGCTCAACTGCGTTTTCATTGTACCAATAATATGGCTGAGTACGAGGCATGTATCTTAGGGTTGCGATTAGCGGTGGACATGGATGTACGGGACGTCTTGGTCTTGGGGGACTCGGACCTTCTGGTACATCAGATTCAGGGAGAATGGGAAACCAGAGATTTAAAGCTTATCCCATATCGTCAGTGTTTGCATGATTTGACCAAACGCTTTCGATCGGTAGAATTCAAGCACATCCCAAGGATGCATAATGAGGTTGCCGACGCGTTGGCTACTTTAGCATCAATGCTACATCACCCGGACAAGGTTCGTGTCGATCCGTTGCATATCCAGATCCGGAATCAACATGCTTATTGTAATGTGATAGAGGAAGAGGTGGATGGTGAGCCGTGGTTTCACGATGTCAAGGAATACCTCAGGTTAGGAGTATACCCAGAGCAAGCAACCGGAGATCAAAAGCGAGCTATTCGGCGGTTGGCAAACGGATTTTTCCTTAGTGGAGGGGTGCTGTACAAAAGAACCCCAGATTTGGGATTGTTGAGATGTATAGATGCAAGTCAAGCCACAACAGTTATGACGGATATACACTCGGGAGTTTGCGGACCACACATGAGCGGATACGTATTGGCAAAGAAGATCCTTCGAGCAGGATATTATTGGCTCACTATGGAGCGGGATTGTATAAGTTTCGTGCGAAGATGCCATCAGTGTCAGATACACGGAGATTTGATTCATTCTCCGCCGACCGAATTGCATACAATGTCCGCACCATGGCCGTTTGTCGCATGGGGTATGGATGTTATTGGACCTATTGAGCCTGCCGCTTCCAACGGTCATAGGTTCATTTTGGTAACGATTGATTATTTTACCAAGTGGGTGGAGGCCAAGACATTCAAATCAGTGACCAAGAAGGCGGTGGTGGATTTCGTACACTCCCACATCATTTGTAGGTTTGGAATTCCAAAGATGATCATTACAGATAACGGTGCAAATCTTAACAGTGGATTGATGAAGGAGGTATGTCAACAGTTCAAGATTACACACCGAAATTCCACACCGTATCGCCCAAAAGCAAACGGTGCGGTCGAGGCGGCAAACAAGAACATAAAGAAGATATTGAGGAAAATGATAGAAGGGTCTAGGCAGTGGCATGAAAAGTTACCATTTGCGCTGTTGGGTTATCGCACTACCGTCCGGACTTCGGTAGGTGCAACTCCTTACTTGTTGGTATACGGGACCGAAGCAGTAATACCCGCAGAAGTTGAGATTCCATCCCTCCGAATCGTCGCTGAAGCTGAGATTGATGACGACGAGTGGGTCAAAACCCGATTAGAGCAATTGAGCTTGATCGATGAAAAGAGATTGACAGCAGTATGTCACGGCCAATTGTATCAAATGAGAATGGCGAGAGCATATAACAAGAAGGTACGTCCCAGGAGATTTGAGGTGGGACAGCATGTGCTGAAGAGAGTTCTACCGCATCAGGCCGAGGCGAAAGGCAAGTTCGCTCCAAATTGGCAGGGACCTTTTGTGGTGACTAGAGTATTATCCAACGGCGCTCTATGTTTGACTGATGTCGAGGGAAGATGCACCGATATGGCTATCAATTCTGATGCAGTTAAGAGATATTATGTGTAATTCTTTAATGCATTTGTCAATGTTTGGTTTCGTTTGTGTGTATTTGGCATTTTTCGGAGAATGAAATGACAGAGGCAATTTTTCTACTACCCAAACACTTTAACCTTTGTTTCCCCATTTGAGCCTTAATTATTCTTTCATATACCCTCTTTCGGAATCATCAAGGAAGATGTGTAACGAAATAGAAAAAGAAACAAAGAAAAAAATACAAGAAAAAGTGAACTACGTTCGACCTGATTCCTCAAGAAGGATACGTAGGCGCCACACGGCTCGGTCATAATAAAATAAAAATCAAAAAAGCCCCCAAGCAACAAAACTGGGGCAGAAGTCATTGTTTCGTTTGAAAGATAGTGTGGATTCCGAAAGTTGTAATAAGCTAACCGTTGAGGCTAAACCCCTTTCTTCAGCCTCACGCGCGGAAACCATATCAAGAACCAGAAAGACCTCTCGATCAGTATTTGAGAAGTGCCAAGTCATGTGAATGAAAGCCAAGAGTGACATCCCGACCCTCGATTGAATCCAGGATGCAAGCCAAAAGGGGATAACACTCTAGAGGGAATCTCAGGGGTGATACCCCGCCGCAAGGAAAGAAAGCATAAATGAGAGAGTCTTAACGGTGAAAACCCTCGCGGGCACCTTAAGGCGAAGGAAGTCGAGAGAAATAAAATGAGAGAGTCTTACGGTGAAAACCTTTACGGGCACCTTAAGGCGACGGGAGATAGAGAGAAATGAGAGAATCTCATTAGTGAAAACCCTTTGAAGGGCACCGTGAGGTGACAGGACGAGATGGTTACAAGATGTCTGCATGAGACAAGGTTGGGATATCCGCTTACCTCTAGCAGGACGCGGTATCAGAAAGTGATTGATATGAATAGATTGGGTAGTTTAATCTCAAAGGCGCGGCATAACATTGGATCAGGCACACATTCAGATAAGTTTTCCTATTTTTGAGTTCGGAAAAGTTTTTCTCTTCTTTTGTCATTTGCGGTCAGTATTCTTTTCTTTTCTTTCGTTTTCGAAAATTGATTTTTCAAAGCTCACTACCAAGTCTCCCAAAGCAGTATATTGAAAGTGAATAGGCATGGAACAAGGCAATGAGACAGAAGTCGTTACGATAGTGAGATTGGGATGACAGGCCGAGTGGAAGGTGCGCAAGAATTATGGAGTATGATGGACACATGTGGCATGTCCGAAAGATGATTTCACGCAACAGATCACCGGCTTAAAAGAGTCGGACCAAACCAAAGAGTGGAATAAAAAGGAAAGATGAGAGGTCGTTCGTGGAAAAAAGCATCTTCCCAAGCAAGCGTCAACATCGTCCTCAAAGTTCGAGAGAGGCCAAGCAGCTGAAAGAGAATGGCCTCAACAAGAGTGGCACGACCACTCGCGGCCTTTTGAAACTAACAATTTTTCTTTGATTTAAAGCAGGAAAAGAGGGTCCGACGGCAGAAAAGCATACCGTCCAGAAGTTTATCACACTGGGGCAGAAAATTTTCTCTTGTTGCGAAAATTTTCTGGAAAGCAAGACTCAGAGGATAAGTGTAGAAAGCAACACAAGATGGAGTGATCTTTGAGCCGGGTATCATCTCCAGCAGCTATTGGAAAAAGAAAAATGGCTTCGAGATTCCCCCAGCAGTATTACATCCTATAATTTGATCAAGGAAACAAAAGCGTGAGTCCCAGAAGAGGTAGGGGACGAAGGAAGAGAATGAGGGGTGAAAGAAACAAAGAATACTTCCTCAGCAGCATCACCCCCCCAGCAGGCGAGTAAACAGTTCCAAAAGTATCCCCAGCAGCCAGAAGAAAAGTAATACGACCGGGGGAAAGAAATTCCAAGACAGGATAATCCGGAAGAGAAGGTGGTCCGAGAGGTAATGCAGGAACAAGGATAGGGTACAAGAGGCAAAGGAAGGTAATCAAGATAGGATGAAAATCAGTGAGTTGTAGTTGAAGTCAGGGAGCCCGCCTGGAGAATGGAGTGGCGATTTAATTTTGAAGTTGTAGTTGAAGTCAGGGAGCCCGCCCGGAGAATGGAGTGGCGATTTAATTTTGAAGTTGTAGTTGAAGTCAGGGAGCCCGCCTGGAGAATGGAGTGGCGATTTATTTTGAAGTTGTAGTTGAAGTCAGGGAGCCCGCCCGGAGAATGGAGTGGCGATTTACTTTGGAGTTGTAGTTGAAGTCAGGGAGCCCGCCTGGAGAATGGAGTGGCGATTTAATTTTGAAGTTGTAGTTGAAGTCGGAAGCCCGCCCGGAGAATGGAGTGGCGATTTAATTTTGAAGTAGTAGTTGAAGTCAGGAAGCCCGCCCGGAGAATGGAGTGGCGATTTAATTTTGAAGTTGTAGTTGAAGTCGGGAGCCCGCCCGGAGAATGGAGTGGCGATTTAATTTTGAAGTAGTAATTGAAGTCGGGAGCCCGCCCGGAGAATGGAGTGGCGATTTAATTTTGAAGTTGTAGTTGAAGTCGGGAGCCCGCCCGGAGAACGGAGTGGCGATTTAATTTTGAAGTTGTAGTTGAAGTCAGGGAGCCCGCCCGGAGAATGGAGTGGCGATTTAATTTTGAAGTTGTAGTTGAAGTCGGGAAGCCCGCCCGGAGAATGGAGTGGCGATTTAATTTTGAAGTTGTAGTTGAAGTCGGGAGCCCGCCCGGAGAATGGAGTGGCGATTTAATTTTGAAGTTGTAGTTGAAGTCGGGAGCCCGCCCGGAGAATGGAGTGGCGATTTAATTTTGAAGTAGTAGTTGAAGTCAGGGAGCCCGCCCGGAGAATGGAGTGGCGATTTAATTTTGAAGTTGTAGTTGAAGTCGGGGAGCCCGCCCGGAGAATGGAGTGGCGATTTAATTTTGAAGTAGTTGAGGCCGGGAGCCCGCCCGGAGAATGGAGTGGCGATTTAATTTCGAAGTTGTAGTTGAAGTCGGGAGCCCGCCCGGAGAATGGAGTGGCGATTTAATTTTGAAGTTGTAGTTGAAGTCGGGGAGCCCGCCTGGAGAATGGAGTGGCGATTTAATTTTGAAGTTGTAGTTGAAGTCAGGGAGCCCGCCCGGAGAATGGAGTGGCGATTTAATTTTGAAGTAGTAGTTGAAGTCGGGGAGCCCGCCCGGAGAATGGAGTGGCGATTTAATTTTGAAGTTATAGTTGAAGTCGGGAGCCCGCCCGGAGAATGGAGTGGCGATTTAATTTGGAAGTTGTAGTTGAAGTCGGGGAGCCCGCCCGGAGAATGGAGTGGCGATTTAATTTCGAAGTTGTAGTTGAAATCAGGAAGCCCGCCTGGAGAATAGAGTGGCGATTTAACTTTGAAGTTGTAGTTGAAGTCAGGGAGCCCGCCTGGAGAATGGAGTGAATTTGGTAGAGGAAAGCGGTAGAATGTAACAGAAATCTTCGGCATGAATCCAAGTTCGTAAGAAGAGACGAAGCATCGGAAGGAACGCCAAGTCAGACAAGATGGCAAGGAGCGCGACAAGATCAAGTTAAAAAGGATAGATAAGAATTTGTAGTACTGTAACCTAGTCTAGCTTCTTGTTTTTGTTGCTTAGCACGGTGTAACGAGGAAATCAGTTAAGCAGTGGTAACAGCAATAACAGCGGCAACAGCAGTAACAGCGAGATCGCAGCAGGCTGGTAGTCCCAGCTACCAGAACTTCCCGAACTACATTGACCTGATTCCCTTTTAGCCAGGGATATGTAGGAGACCTTTGAAGCAAGGTTCGGTCAAAACTTTTCCAAAATGCTTCATACGGAGCGTTCGAATAGGCAAAAATCGCTTATATCCGCTCATTTATCTTTGCACAAAAACTCTGCGTGTTTACGCGCAAAGAAGATAATTGTGAGCACGTGATTTTTGCCTTACTTGAGAAGTACTCCCAGAAAATTCAAAAATAAAAATAGTTTCATGTTGGGTATGACTTTTGTGATTTTGTGTTATCATATCTTTTTGTGTGCACGTTTATTTATTTAAATTAAAAATACAAAAAATATATGCTAAGTTTTGCATTTTTTAGTGTTTGATATCGAAGTCATGTGATTTACGTTTTAGGCAATATGTAATTGTGCACGTTAATTGTAGTAAAAATAGCGGTGTTATAGGTTAGTATATACATATGTGTGTATATATATATATATATGTATCTATATACATATATATATATATATATACACATACACATATAATATCCGATCTGGGCCAAATTCAGTCTAAAAGCCAGGCCCAAACGGATTTCTTCTAACCCAGCCCAAATACCCGTCCAGCCTCAGCCTGTATAACACTTGATCTGGACCGTTGGATTTTATTATCCAACGGCCCAGATTAATCATTTAATCCCAATATACACTCGGACTATGCTTTAACCAAACGACGTCGTTTGGTTTAAGTGAGGGGATCCTGATCGTTGATCGTAAATGATCCAACGATCAGGATTCAATCTCATCTCTGGTATATATTCCTCATTTCATACCCCGCCCCCCAAGCCAGAACCCCCCCTCTCCCTTCATCTCCCTCAGAGCTCTCAAACACCCGGTGTAACGCCGCCCTCCTCCGCCTGCCGGAAATCGCCTCACGGCGGTTCCGGTAGGCCAATCGCCACCAAACCAATGCCAAACCCTTCCCCTCACCTCCCCCATTACGATCCCAGCCTCCATTAACCTCGAATCATGCCGGAGCTCCTCGAATCTTCATTTGAAGATTCGAGTCAAACTCGAACCTATGCCAAATCACCCCAAATTCACACCACAGTCTCCTCACACCTCCCCCACACTCCCAACGACATTGGTTTGCTTCGAATCTAACCAAAAATGCAAAAGCCCCAAATCCGAGCCCAAGAACCCTAATTTTGAAGAAACCCAATTCGAGCCGGTTTAGCCACAATTGAAGTCCAAGGGACTTTAGTCTAGGTGTTCTCAATCGAGAACATCTCGATTAAAGCCCGTTTGGCTTCAATAATTCCACATTTTGGTTCAAAGTTTGGGTCGGCAGTGTTCTTATGAGGTATTCATTCCTTCTTCGTTCGTTTTAATTCGATTGTGTGAATATGTGTGTGTTTTATTCATTGTTTCAATTCTCATCTAGCATGCTTTTAACTTCCCATATCCGTTCGACCTGCTATCCTCCTTTGAGGCCTTTTATTTGGCCAATTCCTCTGTTTTAGTAGTTAAAATGAATCATGAGTCCAATGTGATTAAAGTCGTCAAGGAATTAGTTCGTAACATTGGTCCTTGAATCTGCCCGTATGCAAGTGTGGGATTTGGTTACTGTTTGATTCAGATTAAAGGGATAATTGGTTGTAGTTAATAGGATAATTGTTTAATCACACACCCATACAAAGGGCTAGTGGAACTGAGCACAGCAGGGCATCCCCACTGAGGTCCCTGCCACCAGCCTTGTTGTTTAAGGTTTGAGTCCATACTTTGGACAAGAGATAGTGGGTTTGCAGGGAATATGATGGGTTGGGGAGTCAGGGTAGGGGGTAACCTTAGTTTAACATGCTGGCCAGCCAAAGTAGAGGGGATTGGCTATAAATAGGATATACATTGATAGGCATACGGACAGACACTTGAGAGGAGCAGACTGAGAGTAACTAAAGAGGCATAGACAGTGATAAATTTGAGAGCATCTGGAGAAGCAAAAACAGGACACCTGAGAGTAACTAGGACACCTTGTGATACACAGATACAAAGATACAAAAGAGGCTACTGTTTCATTGGTTCCGGGGTCACTGTTTTGTGAGTTTTGATGCAGTGGCTGAGCTATTAGGCTTTCGTGTGTTGTGATTGTGTATTGCTATTGGTGGAAGTGTTCATTTGGTGCTTGTTGGTCGTTTGTGTTGCTGCTCTTGTTCATTTGTTGCTGCCTGGGTTGGGTGTTGTTGCTGTTAGACAGTGTTGTTGTTGTTGTGTCTTCATAGCTGCTGGTTCATTTGATTGCTGCCACTGTTAGTGTCTGCTATTGGTCTAGTTGAGGGCTGCTATTAGTGGTTGTTGCTGTGGGATTGATTTGGTGCTGTTTGGTCAGTAGTGTTGTTACTCTTGGCCGTTTGTATTGCTGGCTGGTGTGTAGTTGTTGCTGCCTGGTTTGGTTGTTGGTGTTGTTTCATTAGTTTGTCACTGGTTTTGGTCTAAGTGAGGTTGGTCCAGTATTGTTTCTTCTTGGTTGTTTGATACTGCTGGGTTGATTTGGTACTGTTGGTTCCTTATTTTGTTGGCTGTTGGTCTATCTGGTTGCTGGGCTATTGGTTATTGGTTTACTGTTGCTGTTACTGTTCCTGCTACTGTTGTTGCGGTGCCATTACTCACTCTTCCTTGTTCTTCCGCATTCCAGGTACACACCTCTGTTATTGTAGTTCCTTGGTACGAAAAGAATGAAGTTTGAAGCTTGTGCATAAAGTCTATCGAAACATGTAGTCGTTTATAGTTCTTATGTTTAATTACATTCTGTTATTCTTCAATTAAATTTGTATTGCTAGTTTTGTTACGGAAATGTAGCTAGACCAAAGATACACTATCATTAGATATGCACGTAAATCCGAATTAGTCTGTTGTATCTTTGTTCAATCTTCTCTACTCATGTGTATAATCTCCAAACCTGTTAAATGATAGACCTTATGTTAAAAGCAAGATTAGCTAGGGAGTTGTTACTCAACGGAATGACGTAATTAGATTAAAAAGAGTCGGGGGTGCATTTCATGTGACCCGACCCCAATTTCGGGCAAAAGTAAATAAAGCATGTCATGAACCGCAGGCGCATTTCATGCGATGTGGTTAGTAGCAAGTTTTAAGTAATTTGGAATCAACTCTTAAGTAAGATACGGTGAGATGTAGTTCGCTTTAGATTTGAATCAAAGGTACGCCTCGCCCAATAGTTACACTAATCACATAGCCGTCATAAATGTACATATAAATACTTAGGTTTCGAGATGCGCCGTTTCTTAACGAATATCACGCCTTTCTCAACAGTGTAAATAAGTAGTCGATCCGGGCACATATTTTAGTTTTACCTTTTTAAATACGGGTGTGCATTTCATGTGACCCAAATCCAAACCCCGAAATGTTGAATGAAAATATGTTGAGGATCCGGGTGCATTTCATGTGACGTGATTCGAAAGCATATTTTTGAGCAACTTTCTCTTTCGTAAATCACAACCAATAATAAAAGTGGTAAAAGGGGTATTAACTTGCACTAGGTACATAATTGTAAAAAGCAGATAGATAAGCCAAACACGACAGTTGAGCGACCGTGCTAGAACCACGGAATTCGGGAATGCCTAATACCTTCTCCCGGGTTAATAGAATTCCTTATCCGGATTTCTGGTTCGCGGACTGTTAAATAGAGTCATTCTTTTCCTCGATTCGGGATTTAACCGGTGACTTGGGACACCATAAAATCTCCCAAGTGGCGACTCTGAAGTAATTAAAATAAATCCCATCTCGATTGTCCTTTAATTGGAAAAACTCTTTGCCTCCTTGCGGGTGCGTAAAAAAGAGGTGTGACACAACTAATGAACCAGGTTCATCAGCATTTAATTTAGTGGCGGTTGCAATAGGTGTATCTATTTCTTTAGAGTCCTCCATTTTAAACTTCTTGATTAGTTACTTTGTATATTTTTGTTCTAGAATCATTTTTCCATTTGAGCTTTGTTTTATCTGCAGTGCTAGGAAGAAGTTTAGTTCACCAATCATACTCATTCAAATTCACTGCCCATTAATTTTTCAAATTCCTTGCTCAGCCTATCTGTATTTGCCCCAAATATCATATCATCAACATATAATTGTACAACAAGAAGATCTTTACCTTTTTCCCTTAGGAATAAAGTGCTGTCAATTTTACCTCTTATGTACCCATGTTCCAGAAGGAATATTGACAATATTTCAAACCAAGCTCTTGGATCCTTCTTAAGAAAATAGAGAGCCTTATCTAGCTTGTAAACATGATCAGGACATTCTTTGCTTTCAAATCCTGGAGGTTGTCTCACAAACACTTCTTCTTTGAGATAACCATTTACGAAGTACTTTTGACATCCATTTGATGAAGAATGAATTCCATATGTGCCACAAAGGCTATGAGGATTCTAATTGCTTCAAGTCTAGCAACTGGAGCAAAAGTCTCATCAAAATCAATGCCTTCCTCTTGACTATAGCGTTGAACCACCAACCTTGCCTTATTTCTTGTAACTGTTCCATCGTCATATAGTTTGTTCGTGAAGACCCATTTTGTCCCAATGACTGACCTGTCTTTAAGTTTTGGAACCAAGTGCCAGACTTGACTTCTTTCAAACTGATTGAGTTCATCTTGCATAGCATTGACCCAATATGCATATTGTAGAGATTCACTCACATTTTTAGGTTCAATGAGAGACAAAAAGGCATCAAATGCACATAGGTTCTTCAGTTGTGATCTTGTCTTGACCACTGATGTTGGATTATTGATGATGTTCTCAATGGGCTGAGAACTCAGATACTTGTAAGATTTCCCTACCATCTGGTTTCTGCTTATTTCTCATTCATTGTTATGCTACAGAGGAACAAGTTCAGATGGAAGATCCTTTAGATTGGTTCCCCCTGTCAGGTTGCCCAGGGTGAAAGGACATGTTCCATCACTTGCTCCTTATTTTGATGCTACCTTGACTTGTGTTGTGGGCTTCAGTCAATTATCTCACCAGTCCAATGGCTTCATCTTTATGTTCCCGTCTCTCAGAAAGAGTGTTAGATTCATCAAACACAACATGTACACTTTCTTCAACCCATAGAGTTCTTTTATTAAACATTCTATATGTTTTGCTATGTGAAGAATATTCGAAGAATACTCTCTCATCACTTCTGGGATCAAAATTACCTATGGAGTCATTGCCATTATTGTGCACATAACACTCGCAACAAAAAGTCGTAAGGTGGGATATGTTTGGTTTATCCCTTTAAGTAACTCATAGGGAGTTTTTTCTACAAGAGGTCTAGTCATACATCTATTTATTATATAACAAGCAGTGTTTATAGCCTCTGCCCAGAAGCTGTGAGGTAGTTTACTGGAAAGTAACATGGTCCTTGCCATATCCTCAAGGGTCATATTCTTCCTTTCAACTACCCCATTTTGCTGAGGAGTGCTAGGGGCAGAAAATTTATGATCTATTCCATTTTCATCACAAAATTTAGCAAACTTTGCATTTTAAATTTAGTTCCATGATTAGACCTAATAGATGCAAGTTGATTTCCTAATTTCTTAAGGGTTTTTCTAATAAAAGCAGTGAACATTTCAAATGCTTCATCTTTAGAAGTTAGAAACAATACCCAGGTAAATCTAGAATAATCATCAACTAGCACTATTATATATCTTTTACCACCTTTTTCTCATGGCTCTCATTGGACCACAAAGATCCATATGAAACAAGTTCCAACGTCTTGGAAGTACTTACCATTTTCTTAGGTTTAAAAGATGACCTTACCTGCTTCCCCCTTGCACATGCCTCACAAACCTTGTCTTCCTTGAACTTGATATTAGGTAACCCTATCACCAAGTCCTTGGAGACTAATTTATTTAATTGATTTAGACTGGCATGGCCGAGTCTTTTGTGCCAAATGGGCGGATCATTAATTAACACACTCAAGCAAGTAAGTTCATTTTCAGAGAGAGTTGACAAATCTACAATGTAAATATTGTTAGCTCTCCTTCCCTGCAAAACAATCTTGTCAGTAGTAAGGCTAATCACAAAACATTTTGTGGAAGTAAAAGCCACAAGGTTACTTCTGTCACACAGTTATGACACACTTATCAGGCTATACTTTAAGCCATCTATCAAAATAGACATTCTTAATGGAATGAGAGTCTGTTTTTCCTACCTTTCCAACACCAATGATCTCACCTTGCTTACCATTTCCAAAGGAGACATTACCTCATTTTGGGTTCTCAAGTGAAAGGAACCGGTTCTTGTTACCAGTCATATGTTTTGAGTAGCCACTATCCATGAACCATATTTGGCTACTTCCCTTCACTTGGTCCTACAAAAAGCAATCATGGGTTAGTCTTAGGAACCCAAACTAGTTTGGGTCCCTTTCTATGGGCAAAAGGATAAATCAAATTTTTCTTTGCCCAACTAGGCAGTTTGTGCTTTTCTTTAACAAAAGCTTTGTTCTTTTGACTAGCCTTTTCTCTAGCATTACATTCATTTTTGTAATGGCCAGTCTTACCACAGTGTGTACAGATCTTATTCTCAGGAAGTCTGAGATACTTGTTTTTGGGATCCCATTTTGGAGCTTGTGTCCCAAATCCAAGTCCTTTTTTGTTGCTACTATGATGCTCTTGCAGCCTGGAGAGTGCATCAGAAGCCTTGTTTCATTTGCATGTTTTGTCTAATTCATGCTTTACCTTTCCTAAATCTTCTTTTAAGACTTTAATCAACTCATATTTCTTGTACAGTTCATATTTCATTTTTCCTAGATTTTCTTCTAGGATGAGAGATGATTGATCAGCCTTTTTCTTACCTGTCCCTAATTTCAGTTTAATGTTTTCATATCTAAGTTCTACAATCTTATTTTCAAGTTGATGAACCTGGTTCTTCAAATCAGTATTTGTGTTGTCACCTTCATCAGCCCTAGACTCTAGTCTTTTACATTTCTCTTCTAGGATAACATATTCTTTAGACAGAGCATCTTTCTCACAATTTATTATTTCAGACTCATCTATGAAGTGCTTCAGCAAATCAGCCAGTTTTCTTTAGACAAGAACTTAATCTTTTCTTTAAGGTGTAGAATACATACCTCTTGTTCATCTTCTGATTCTCCGATGGCCATAAGAGCTTTCTCATCTTCAACTTCATTTTCTGAGTCCTCATATGATGTTTCTCCCCATGCAGCAACCATAACTTTAGTTGATCCCTTATTCCTTTTTGGTTGAACTTGTTCCTTCTTCCTGTTTCTTCTTTCTGCTCTTTCTTTCTTCCATTTAATCTCCCATTGAGGATAATTTCTGATGTGGTGATCAGTCTTCCCATACTTGTAACAACCTTCATTGGTTTGTTTCTCAAGATCCCTAGATTTACTGAAAGTTGCTCCTTTTGAAGCACCTTTTCCTCTCATAAGAAATTTCTTGAAATCTCTGGTTATCATAGTCATTTCAGCATCTTATAGATCTGATCCTTTCGAAATTTTGAGAGCTAGACTTCTTTCTTTCTTTGGAGCATCCATCTTCATTGTTTGCCTTCTCAATTCATAGGCAGTGAGATTTCCAATTAGTTCATCTAACTTTAGGGTAGAAATGTTCTTTGATTCCTGAATGGCAGTGATTTTGCTTTCCCAAGAGATTGGCAGAACCCTAGTTAGAATCTTCTCCACCTTGTCTTCTTCCAGGATAGTCCTTCCAAGAGACCTAAGTCATTTGTCAGTTTTGTGAACATGGTACACATTTCTTGGATAGTTTCTCCATCTTTCATGGTAAAATTCTCATATTGAGAATACAATAGTGTTCCTCTTGACCTTTTTACCTGAGGTGTTCCTTCATGATCCACTTGTAAAGTGTCCCAAATCTCCTTCGCAGTGGCACAACCTTGAACCCTGCTGTATTCACCAGGACCAAGTCCACACATCAACCATTTCTTGGCTTTTGCATTTTCTCCCATTTCCTTAGATCTTCAGCAGTACAATCTATTCTAGTCTTTGGAACATCCACGCCTTCAGCATTCTTTTTGGTTGTGGCTAAAGGACCATCAGTGATAATATCCCAAAGCTCATAGTCTTCACCCATGATATGTTCCCTCATTCTGTTTTTCCACCAAGAGTAGTAGAGGCCATTGAAGAGAGGAGGCCTGGCAGTGGATTGCCATTCCCAGTTCCCAGGTGGTGCACTCATATTGATCTTTCCTAAGGTGTTAACCTCTTCAAGGATAACCTGCTCTGATTCCAATAGATACTTTAAACGTCAATACCACACAAGAGGGAAGGTGATTTATGTGGTACCTAATTTTCGCGTTAGAAGAACCCGGTTCTTCTATGTGATTTAACTACAACAGTTTGCGGATAATAAATACTGAAAGTAAAGTGCGTAGATATTTTTACGTGAAAAACACCTGGCTCAAAAGGTGAAAAACCCACGACCTACTATTCAGTAGGTTTTTCCCAAAATCCACTAAAATTATTGAGCCAAAAACTGCATTTACAAAGACTCTTTGTAAACCTAAGGATTAACTCTAATCCCAGCGTGGCACACAACCTCAACTGTTGCGACACTTTCAAGTTAACTCTAACTTGAATACTCAATGCACCTAATACAATTGTTTCTAAGAAAGCTGAAGGGTACAAATTGAAAACCTACTACAATTGAACTAAACTTAGAATAAACACAATGATGAAACTGGTTATTCTATCTTAGTTCATGTAGCTTCAGATGTGCATACTTGCATCTCGCATATATTGCTTGCAAAATAGACTTGATTCTTTTTGCTCTCAAATATTCTTAACTTCTACTTATCTGCATTACCTATAAAAGAGAATAACTTAGTTATTTAATAGATCAGCAGTTGGAGTTTGATCGAGATTCCAATGTTGATCTTTAGTCGATTTGAGTCCTTAACTATTACAAAATCCCATCCTTATCCTAGATTAGGATTTTGTTCTCTTATCATAAGAAGATTGTCCTCCTTAGAACTCAATGCAACCTTTTTGATTCCATTTAGAAGATATTAGTTGAATATGCTTGAGTACATATGTTCCTCACGTTCCTTCCATGTGCAGTGGTTATGACTAACTGTGTTTCTCGTGATGGACCAGGTCCTTCACTGATGTTCATTTGTCAATCTTCCAAACTTCAACTGAACTTGGGCCAACAGAATTCTTCAGCAATTTTTTCTGAAAAATCGGCTATCTTCAAATATGGAAATTAGTCCGTTTGACCACCCGAATCCATCTCGAGGCCCCCGGGACCT
>JASVEL010005713.1:0-42874 GCA_032618575.1 Nicotiana noctiflora
CTACAATTAAACTAACAACAAATAGTCAACTCAATAAAACAAATCCAGGACCTGTAGGAATTGAACCCACAGTCCCATTCTCAGTACCTCTGGGTCTCCGGGAAACGAACCCGCAGCCCATGTCTCAATAGTATCTCAATAGCTCAGGATCTCCGGGAATCGAACCCGCGGTCCTTACCAATAATCAATAAATCTCAGGATCTCGGGAATCGAACCCGTAGTCCACATTTCAATGAATCTCAGGATCTCGGGAATCGAACCCGTAGTCCCTACCAATATCACTCCGGGTCTCTGGGAATCGAACCCACAGCCCTGGGTCTCCGGGAATCGAACCCGCAGTCCACAAGCACAGCAATTAAAGGAATACACAGAGAGAATAAATTATGCTTAACTATAACTTCGCCGAAAAATAGTGCCAATAATTATCAAGGAGTTCAAATAAGGCAATTAGGCAACTAAATAGTTAAGGGCTACCTAATCATGTTTTTCTATCCACTACCGGTAAAACATCAAATTAACAGCCAAAGACAGAAATACCGCTCATCGAACATTTTTAATAAATACGTGTTCAACAACCAGCGCATGTACACGCCCGTCACCTCGCGTACAAGGCATTAAAACTATCACATAATATCCTAAGGGTGAAAATTCCCCCACACGAGGTTAGACAAGCCACTTACCTCAATTCCGGTACAAAACCGCTAAGTAATAACCCTCTTGCCATGAATGTCGGCCTCCACAAGTGTAGAATCTGATAAAAATCAATAGAATCACATCAAAATAGGCCAATTGGGCATTACCCAATCAAATTAACTCAAAATACACCAAAACCCACAAGTTGCCAAAACCCGACTTTCGGTACGCTTATCGAAAAATCACAAAAATTATATATTCGTTTTCCTTATCTCAATACGAGTCCGTGCATATAAAATTTATCGAAATCGGACTCCGTTTGCCCATTCAAATCAAAGATTTTCTAACATTTAGGCCTAGGGCTCAAACCCACCTTTAATCTTCCAATTTCAGTGAAATAATCACGGATTTCATGATAAACCAACGAATTAAGGTCAAGAAACTTACCCCCGATGATTTCCCGATGATATCCCAACGTTTTCCCTTTCAAAAACCTCTCTTGGAGCTCAAAAATGGCGTTTTTGTGTATGGGGGTCGCGGGTGTTATGTTCTGAACTTAAGCTCACTGCCAGACATTTTCCTTCATCGCGTTCGCGTGGCCCGTCACGCGTTCGCGATGCTCTAACCCATTTACCCTTCGCGTTCGCGTGACGCCACTCGCGTCCGCGATGCACAGCCGGCTAAACCTTCGCGAACGCGGCGCTAGTCCACGCGTTCGCGATGACCTTATTTCCCATCCAACTCGCCTTGCTCTTCGCGAACGCGACACATGGATCGCGAACGCGGTGCCTCCCCTCCTTCCACTACGCGAACGCGACGCCTTGGACGCGAACGCGATGCTCTGCAGCACCCAGCCTACGCGAACGCGAACAAGGCCCTCGCGAACGCGATGGCTTAAATCTTGCCCAGTGATCTGCAGTTTTTCTGCAGATTTTTCATGCCCCAAAGTGCCGGATGATGGTCCGAATTCATCCCGAGGCCTCCGGGACCCCAACGAAAACCACCAACATACTCCAACACACGATACGAACTTATTCCAATCATAAAAACATGTCTAACAACATCAAAACCCATAAATCACATCGATTCAAGCCTAAGTTTCTTAAAACTTTCCGAATTGCATATTTGATCAAAAACCCGACCAAACGACGTCCGAATGACCTGAAAATTTGCGGACATATCCAAAATCACATAACGAAGCTACAGAAATTGTCGGAATTCCATTCCGACCCCGGATCAAAATCTCACCTATCGATCGGATTCGCCAAAATTTCAACCTTCGGCATTTCAAGCCTAATTGAGCTACGGACCTCCAAAATACCTTCCGAACGCGCTCCTAACCCCGAAATCACCTAACGGAGCTAATGGAACCATCGGATTTCCGTTCCGAGATCGTCTTAACACTGTTCCGGCTATGGACCATTTTCTAGTTTCAAAGCTCTTATTTGGGGACTAAGTGTCCCAAAATGCTCAAATTTTCGGAACCGACTCTCCCGGCAACCCACAATAGCAGAAATGAACTTTGGGGAACAGTTAAATTAGGGATAGGGGCGTAATTTCCTAAAACGACCGGTCGGGTCGTTACAATACTAGAGTATTAAAATATTAAAAATCAAAATTTAGTGTACATATGCCTGTAGAGTGCATCGCAGTTGACTTTTAAAAAATTTCCAAGTATCGTCATTAATGACGATCATAGCTCTGAATGATATAATTTCAGCGTCACCGATGATCACCTTCACTCATGTAGTTTATAGTTGAAGTTGTTCATATTTTAATGAATATAAGTAGTATTCGACAAATTAAATTTGTTAAAATATCAGCTTGACAACTTAGGGGAGTCCTAGTTTATGATAACTGGAGGCGCTAATTATTTAAAATCCGATCTATCTATACCAATAACTATGATTACAACATATATTATAGAGACATACAGAGACACACGTACTGTAATAAATTGAATTATAATCTATGGCCTTTAGAGACTTAGCGAAAGTCTACCGCATGGTTTATCTTTAGCTAAACAATAAGCGGGTAAATAGTTTGAAATATATGGGTAGGAATAGTAAATAGTTTGAGCATAGGCATTAAAGGGTAAATAGTTTGGAATTAAAAGGCATAAAGTGAGATTTTCTCTTATATATTTCAACTTCCCTAGGCCCAACAAATTTATTCAGCTTTCAGGCCCGTCAAAGTTTTTTGTCAAATATTGAAAAGAAATTGTTCTACTTCCATCTTCGAGAAATAATGCGCCCGTTTGATCTGATCGTAAATAGCTGATAAGCTTGAAGTGCTAAAAAATACTTTTATGTGTTAAAATTAATTTTTTAAATAAATATTTATGTGTTTGGACAGACGTACTGAAACTGTAATCCAGCTGATGTGTATGGTAGAAAAGTGTTAATAAGTTTTTTTGTTAAAAATGACTAAAATATCGTTAAAGACTTTACAAAAGATTATAAATTAAAAAATTTCTTTTGCAAAGAAAATGATTAACAACGAATATAGAATAAAAATAAAGTTAAAAAAATATTTTGAAAAAAATATTTTATGAATTAAAAAATATTATTACGGATAAACTAGTAAAAACAATGGTCAAATTAAAAGTGCTTGTAAGCTAAAACTCATAAGTTAGGGGTGGCCAACTTATGACTTATGAGTGATTTTAGCGTATAAGCACTTGACTTATAAGTCATTGGGTGTTTACTAAATGCATAGATAAGCTAAAAGATAATGTTATGCGAGTTTAACCACCTTATAAGCTTAGCCGAACTCCCTTGTAATCTTTTCTCTTATAAGCCGGATCCTTATTGATTTATTAACAAGGTAGAAATTTTATATCGTGGGTTCTAAGGTGAAAATGCATATAACACGCTCGTTGATAATTGCATCGTTGTGCCTGGGTTACGAGGGCTTTCAATCCAATTTACTCGGCGTGGCACCTGACCTTAAGATGTGATTCATTCTAGGCATATTAGCACAGCGTAGTCCTCCGGTTTCGAATCGGGGTTTGAAATCAAACTCCACAATTCGGGGCGAGACCCAACTTCTTAAAAATGTGTTCGAGTATATGTATATTATTTTTCACTCAAATACATATATTTACAACTTCAACCCAGAAGAAGCAGTAAGTTCTGCCGAACTCGCGATATCTATGTTGGATCCGTGATTAGAGGAGGACATTGTGTCTTATCATAGTATAATTTAGAGTCCGGAACCGAAATAATAGTAAAATAAACAAAAAATACCAAAATAAACCAAAAAAAAAATTACGAAATTACACATTTCGCAGTATAAAACTGCGAAATGGATTAAAAAATTTTTTTTTTTGAAAAATAGGCGTTAGTGTAAAAGAATAAAAAAAAAATTTTTTTTAAAAAAATAAGGCATTTCGCAGTATTGTACTGCGAAATGCAATTCGCAGTTTTGTACTGCGAATTGCATTTCGCAGTACAATACTGCGAAATGCCTCCCCTTGTTATATCCGCAATCTTTTCCTCTACACTCCCACTCTCACTCTTAAACAAAATCAAACAATCTCTCCCTCGGCCCCCCCTCAAATTCTCTCTAATTTTTTGCCAAAATTTTGATTTCGAAGTCCCACCCGTCCCCTTCAAGTGCAATACAAGTGGGGCCCACACGAAGATACTGTTGGACACGAATTCGATAACAAAATTTCAGTTTTACAGCTTTAATTTGAGGTATTTGAATTAATTTTATTTTATAAATTATTAGAAAATATGTTAATGTTGGTATATTTATTGTTTTAGTATTACATTAATATGTTATTGTATATCATGTTAGCGTAGAGCCTGTTAGCGTAGAGCCTGTTAGCGTAGAGCCTTGTAGCGTAGAGCCTTATTTAATTTTAGCGTAGTCTTTTAGTATGAAAATATTAAAATTGAGATTTAGAATAATTAATCATTATTATGTGGTCCCGGGCCTCAAAAATCAAGCCTGGAACCTTTAAACAACCGTTATATTAAATTATACGTAATTTAATTAATTAAGTTAACAAAATTATGAAAATATTAAAATTGAGATTTAGAATAATTAATCATTATTATGTGGTCCCGGGCCTCAAAAATCAAGCCTGGAACCTTTAAACAACCGTTATATTAAATTATACGTAATTTAATTAATTAAGTTAACAAAATTATAAAAATATTAAAATTGAGATTTAGAATAATTAATCATTATTATGTGGTCCCGGGCCTCAAAAATCAAGCCTGGAACCTTTAAACAACCGTTATATTAAATTATACGTAATTTAATTAATTAAGTTAACAAAATTATGAAAATATTAAAATTGAGATTTAGAATAATTAATCATTATTATGTGGTCCCGGCCCTCAAAAATCAAGCCTGGAACCTTTAAACAACCGCTATATTAAATTATACGTAATTTAATTAATTAAGTTAACAAAATTATGAAAATATTAAAATTGAGATTTAGAATAATTAATCATTATTATGTGGTCCCGGGCCTCAAAAATCAAGCCTGGAACCTTTAAACAACCGTTATATTAAATTATACGTAATTTAATTAATTAAGTTAACAAAATTATGAAAATATTAAAATTGAGATTTAGAATAATTAATCATTATTATGTGGTCCCGGGCCTCAAAAATCAAGCTTGGAACCTTTAAACAACCGCTATATTAAATTATACGTAATTTAATTAATTAAGTTAACAAAATTATGAAAATATTAAAATTGAGATTTAGAATAATTAATCATTATTATGTGGTCCCGGGCCTCAAAAATCAAGCCTGGAACCTTTAAACAACCGTTATATTAAATTATACGTAATTTAATTAATTAAGTTAACAAAATTATGAAAATATTAAAATTGAGATTTAGAATAATTAATCATTATTATGTGGTCCCGGGCCTCAATAATCAAGCCTGGAACCTTTAAACAACCGTTATATTAAATTATACGTAATTTAATTAATTGAGTTAACAAAATTATGAAAATATTAAAATTGAGATTTAGAATAATTAATCATTATTATGTGGTCCGGGCCTCAAAAATCAAGCCCGGAACCTTTAAACAACCGCTATATTAAATTATACGTAATTTAATTAATTAAGTTAACAAAATTATGAAAATATTAAAATTGAGATTTAGAATAATTAATCATTATTATGTGGTCCCGGCCTCAAAAATCAAGCCCGGAACCTTTAAACAACCGTTATATTAAATTATACGTAATTTAATTAATTAAGTTAACAAAATTATGAAAATATTAAAATTGAGATTTAGAATAATTAATCATTATTATGTGGTCCCGGGCCTCAATAATCAAGCCTTGAACCTTTAAACAACCGCTATATTAAATTATACGTAATTTAATTAATTAAGTTAACAAAATTATGAAAATATTAAATTTTTCTATGTAATAATTAATTTTTCTTATTTATAGTACACGACATGGCATCTCGTAAACCTGCACACCCTGGACCTTTGGCAGCAGGATTATTAGTACTGCAGGGTGACCATAGATCTGAGTCTATTTGGCACGGCCAGCTAGCTCTTCAGACTATACGCCCCAGGAGGCCGGACGATCTGTGTGAGTTTTTGGCGCATCATCCCTTTCCTCCACGAGTTGTACACCTTCTAGAGCAGATCGGCTTGTACAACATATTTGAGCTGGGACGGATGCGGCTTGACTGGTCGCTCATCACAGCGTTGATAGAGCGGTGGCCACCAGAGACGCATACATTTCACCTGCCTACTGGAGAGGCTACGATCACTCTCCAGGATGTGCAGGTGCTGTATGGATTGCGCATTGAGGGCCGCGCATTGACACTGCCCCAGGAGTGGAGACGGATGACCCGCGCACAGCTGGCGGATGCGATGGGACGGATGACGGGTTTGCACCCGGAGGGCAACGTTGGTGGTTGTGGTCTCCAGATATCCGTCATTAGAGAGTTCATGGCGGAGTTGCATCCACAGTTCACGCAGGAGACAGAGGAGTTGTGGATTATCCGTTTCACTCGGATGGCATTACTCGTGCTATTTGGGTGTGTCTTGTTTCCCAACACGTCGGGGAACAAGATATCGATGCGGTTTCTCCAGCCTCTGGAGGATATGGAGCAGGTGCATCAGTACAGTTGGGCAGCTGCTGTTCTGGCGTATCTCTACAGGAGCATGTGCCGGGCTAGCATCGGTGCAGCTACTGATATTGGTGGTTTTTTGCCACTCCTGCAGGTGCAAAATACTTTCAAAATTAATTAAGCACAAATTATATATTGTGAAATGACTCATAATTTACATCAATATTTTTTGTTAGGTTTGGGCGTGGCAGCGTATCATGCCTCTACAGCCACCTCTGCCGGCACAGGACTATCCGCCCCTCCCGCTAGCTGTGAGATGGATTCTCCGGCGGGGGAATTACCGAGGAGTGGATGTGCACCACAATCTCCCCCTTATTAGGGACCGGTTGGATATGTTGCATACTGGACAGGTAAACATCTACATAAAGTTGATTGTTTTGAATGTAGTTGTACCTTGCATACTAATTTATTGTTATTCGTTGTAGTTCATCTGGATGCCGTACACCGATGAGCTACTTTCCCACCTACCTGCTATTTGCTCGGCAGACCGGCTCATATGGGGCAGCTCCGTCCCATTGATATTCTGGGAAGTTGTTGAGTATCATGCGACGGAGCATGTGCTTCGTCAGTTTGGTCGTCATCAGCCGGTACCGAGTGATCCCTCCTGGGACCCTACTCATTATCAGCGTGACGACCGTCACAACATGAGCCGGGATTATGTAGCGTGGCTGCGTGACCAGGTAGTTCATTGGGAGGAGCGAGCTCAGCGCATCCCGCCACCGCCGACACCGTACCAGGAGGCTAGTATTGCGATTTATGAGGCCTGGTACAGACGTAACACCGGAAGTATGTCGGGAACCCCATCCACATGCTTGACGGCCGGTACAGACCGTATGCCGGACGACACGAGTCACTGGTATTTTTTTTGACGTATTAATATCATATAATTATGGCATAGAGTAATTTACTTACTAATTGACTTATTTCACAGGTTAGTTGGTTTCACCGGGTCTACCAGGCTAGTGTAGATACCCAGCAGTCTGAAGACAACCCTGGACTGGTTGACTTTGCACAGATGGTTGCCCAGATGTGTCGTATGGGACTGGAAGAGGCGAGGGAGGGCAATAGGTTAGATGATGAGCCCGATTATATGGATGCAGACGCGTACCGGAGGGGTAGGCCAGTCCTCCGTGCAGGGGCTAGGGCTCGCAGGGGACGACGACGACGTGCACGA
The DNA here is from genome assembly GCA_032618575.1 of Nicotiana noctiflora. Lineage (NCBI taxonomy): Eukaryota > Viridiplantae > Streptophyta > Magnoliopsida > Solanales > Solanaceae > Nicotiana > Nicotiana noctiflora. Next base: position 7,932 of record JASVEL010005713.1, read on the forward strand.
CGAGTGGGTGTTGAGGAGCCGGTCGACCCACCTGCAGGGTTTGGAGCTGGGGGGTTTGGAGATGAGCAGGAGGGTTATGTGCCTCATCCAGCTGACCCTTCCAGCAGCATGCAACGGCGTTTTATGACCTATCCAGCTGACCCTTCCAGCAGCATGCAGCGGGGTTTTATGACGCATCCAGCTAACCCTTCCAGCAGCATGCCCTCATACGACCCTGGCAGTAGTATGCCCTCATACGACCTTTAGTTGTCATTGCCAGCGACACAGATGACCCCATCCGGACCATTGCAGATTATGGGTGCCTTTGACGGGGATGTACATGAGTACTTCGCTGGCACATCTACTGCAGCTGAGCATCGGCCGACCCGTGTCGTGGATGGCGGTCGTAGGTTGAGTTATACATCGTCCCCTGCATTTGATGCAGTATGTTTGTATTACTTTTGTTTTTCAATTCTATATTATTTTACTTTCGATGCAATAAATTCATTACATCTATTTTTATGCAGTCTTCATCTCAGACCATGTTTGACCATACTACATGCGATGATGAGCTGACCATCGATGAATATACGCAGGACCTCGACGAGACCATTGTGAGAGAAATAATTTGTTAACCATAATAATTTAAATACCTCTCTTATTTTATCTAACATTACTTATTTTTTATAGGTTGGTGCCGGCCCAACGGCCTATTCCTCCGACCATGCAAGTTGTGCTGTAGATGCCGCTGCACATCCTCCCATAAAGAGGCGGCTTGACGATGATGATCCAGATAGTGTGCCAGACCGACAGGGGATGCGGCTTAGGCCAGCAGCAAATTTGAGGCACAAAGCATGCGGCACTCATTGATTTTATTATGTATATACACTTGTGTAAATAATATTTATTGTGAATAAATAAATATTTTTTGATTTCATTAATGTATAAATACAAACATAGCATTAATAGTAGAAACAACACTTCCAATTCAAATATAACTAAAGCAATAAATAGAACAATGAGCCAAATATCTATAAACAACACTTCCAATTCAAATATAACTAAAGCAATAAATAGAACAATGAGCCAAATATCTATATATAAAATAGAACACAAACATAACATTCCAATAAAACTTACAACATAATATTCCCATAAAACTTAAAATTGTTCAATACAAACACAAACATACTATTACAGTTAAAATGAAATGAAACTTAAACGAGAGTAAAATCAAGTAGACGTTCTAGCCACTTAAATTGTTTCGTCTATGAGCTTCCATTTATTCTGCGTTCTAGCCACTTAAATTGTTCTAGCAGTCGTTCTTGTTCGTCTTCTACCTCTTTTACTCTCGCCTTAAGCTCCGCAATTTCCTGTTTATTTTTTTGGTTTTCTCCCATAGCTGATGCCAATTTCCATTCTGCTCTTAGTTTTTTATTTTTTTCTTCCCTCACCTCGTCCCTGAGTTGTATCCTTCTTATATTGCTATTGTAGTTGCTTTCTGCTTGCGCTAACCACATATTATGCAGATTAAGCATTCGTTCTCTGTAGTTTGCTTGGAGACACTGTTCCTCGGCCCATTCATTGAACTCACACATTGGCTCATTCGGATTTTTGTAGCAATCCATCCGGTTCATGCACATCCAGTAGTGGCGTCCAACATCATCACCTTCCCAACATGTTTGTTGCACACATTTTTTTCCACAGTAACACACTGGTGTTCCATATTGAGCCAGTAACACACTTTGAAAATATCAAACGTTCGCAAGAAATATTTGCGCTTTGTAAGATTTTAAGCACATGTAATGACGGTAATGAGCCCCGTATTTATAGGCAACATAAACATAAATCGTTATATAATACTACGAATTGCATTTCGTAGTATTAAACTACGAATTACAAAAAAATGCAGCTTTTTCGTAAGAAGTGACAACTTTTTGTAAACTACGAATTACAAAAAAATGCAGCTTTTTCGTAAGAAGTGACAACTTTACATTTCGTAGTATTGAACTACGAATTACATTTCGTAGTATTGAACTACGAATTACATTTCGTAGTATTGAACTACGAATTACTAGGACAATAAAAATCACATAATTTTAAGGTTTTTTCAAATAAAAGGACAAATTTATATTTGTAGTATTGATCTACGAATTACATGGACGAAATGACATAGATATGACAATTCACATGCTTTTCATAACTTTACTTTTCGTATTATTATACACTATTTAAAAGTGCACAACATCACATTAAGAAAATTACAACAACATACGTAATTTGAAGAATAATTTTATTTCAAATGCACAAAAGGTACTACATACATATATTACAACTAATAATACAAAAATAAGGAACTAATGTTATGGTTGATAGTTGGGTACATTGGACGAACTTGCACTTGAAGGACATTTACGGCGGTCATGTCCAGTTTGGGAGCATATGCTACATTTACGTGCATAAACAGACTCACCAACATCCATTTGGTTTGGTATACGTGTTCTCTTTTGTACTCTCAACTTGCGCAAGTACTCCTTGTTACATACCAACTTAAAAGGTTTCGTCGGCCAATAATGCTCAGCACCTAAAGGATGCAACTTCCCACAATACGTGTCTACGTATGCTGCAACACTGTAGTGCCTATCAATGTAGTTTGTTGCCCCATAGCCAACTTGTTGAAAACACTTCAATGCATGTGGGCACGGCATGTGGTAGATGGTCCATTTCCCACACGAACATAACCTTCTACTTTCATTCACCGTATGTACATTATTCCCATGGTGTGCACGATTACCTGTCTTAACTTCGAAAACACCTTGTTCATTGTCGTACTGAAGATAAGAATGCCACTGTGCTCGCTTCCTCTACTTTTCGAATCTTTCCATGGGTTTTGGCATAAATTCAACACCTCTATCCAACAATGATGATGCAGCTGCATGCCTTTCAACAAATCTCTCTGCACTCTGTTTGAAAGTCATGCGGACCATGGCAGTGACAGGCAGTCCACGGGCAGATTTCAACAAGCCATTAAATGACTCCGACACATTCGTGGTGAGGGCTCCCCATCGTATGCCACCATCAGCATGCAATGTCCACATTTGAGTGTCATGTTGCATCAACCAACTATAGGCTCGTGGTTCCAACTGCCGGATTGCTTCCATGCACCTATTGAATTTACATAGTTGGTGCTCAGTTGCAGCCATCCACATTAAGTCATGCAACGCCTTGTCAGGAAATCTCTTTTGAAAATTGGCCTTTAGGTGCCTCACACAGTAACGGTGGTATGCATGCGGTGCCTGCCATTCAGGCAAGTGACGTACAGAACTTAAAATACCACCATGCCGATCGGAAATTAGACAAATACCTGAACGCTGTTTCACAACGTGTTGCTTCAAGTGGTTCAAGAATTGCGTCCACGTCTCTTCACTTTCGTTCGCACAAATGGCAAAAGCAAGTGGAAATATTTGGCCATTGGCATCTATAGCAACTGCAATCAAAAGCTTAATATCATACTTTCCATAGACATGAGTACCGTCTATAGAAATTACAGGACGACAATGCACAAAACCATCTATTGCTGGTTTAAATGACCAAAATAGATAGTTGAATATAAATTCCGGACCGCCAGGACTTCGCTCGCGCCTCCATTCAACAATAGTACCGGGGTTAAATTGTTGCAGTGCAGCCATGTACCTGGGAAGATTTGAAAAAGGACTTATCCCAGTCGCCATAAATTAGTTCAAAGGCACGTTTGCGACCGAGATATGCCTTTCTTTTACTTATAGTACAACCATACTCCTTGTGGACAGCTGTAATACACTCTTTAATCTTAAATCTAATAGACACTTCCAAAAATGGAACCAAGACAAGGGAAATCAAGTCAACATCCAGGTTGAAGTGGTTCTCATTGAATGTGTCCATTTCACATCTATGATCGCTAATAAATTTACCAATTTCCACAAACCAGATTTTTTCTTTGTAGCACGAAGCATCCAATGACAGCCCAAGAACCACCTGCGACATACAGCCTTGTATTTATCCCTAGTTGACTCAGTTATCGTCATCTCACGACACTCCCTTATGGTATAGATTTTTACAGCCCTAACTAGGCGAGCTTTGTCAGGGAAATACATACCCTTTGTAACAACACCTGGTCTACATTCATCCCACATCTTCGATCGTAATTCATCATAACCCCTTGTCAATGCATCAACATTAGGCATGGCAGGCAAATTATCCAGGTATGGAATATTTCTCTCATGAAAAGGCACGTGGGATTCATACACTCTTCGTCTAACCAGGGGGGGAGGGGGAGGAGGAACATGCTCCCTAGTCAAATCAGGCTCCACATTCACTTCCTCATCCTCATCGTCACCCTCCACATCATCACCCTCCTCACGGAAGGGTGTCTCATCACCAGACTCATCCGCATTGTTATCGTAATCACTATCATCCTCCTGACTCTGCGCATCTGCTAAGTCACGAGTAAAAACATCGTGTACGGGCAACTTTGTTAGTCCAGGAGCTTCTAGAAGCTCGTTTTCACTGCATATAACCAACAAAAATTTAAGTATCCTAATCGTATTGTCTTGAAATTTAAATGTACATATCACTACATCACTGTACTTACAACTCGTATTGTCTTGAAGTCTCATGCTGGCTTTCTTGAGGTTGCTGATAACTACCAGAGGGACCACCGTGCTCCAATACTGCAGATTTTTGCAAATTCCAACTAGGGACGTGGTCATAATTTGTCAAATTCAATTCCGGACGATACACCCTATGAAAATTAGAACTATAAATACAAATCCAAATAAAACATAATGAAAAAGATTTCACTAAATTTAAGTTTACCGGTCGTCTTCTTGATTATACGAAGTAGTAACATTATTTTCTGGCTCCTCATTCGCCTGTGGTGACAAATTCAAATCAAGAGAACCTCTTCCATCTCCAACTTGTCCGCCTAATGCTCCTCCAAAATAACCATCCGATGAATGTGGGTTATCACTTATACGCACTCCCTCATTACTACTAAGGTCTTCAACCTTGACATACATTTCTAATAATTTTATTACAATGTATTCTCTATATTCGTCCGGAACCCGCAAAAAATCTCTAAGACTTTCATCATCGTCAATGTTAAACTCCGAATAATAAGCAAACCCATGCGGAGTCACTGAATAAGGAAATCTTCCGATTACTTTAATGCTAACCGAACGCCTCCGCTCACTCATTTTTTTACGTAACAACGATACCAAAGTATTGTATTGCATATTAAGCGGCAATTTAACATGACACTGTGGAGGAGAGCTATACCTCACTGAGTTATTATCCACAATAACCTCACCCCCCAATACAATGAAACCCTCATTTTGGCAACTTGAGACATTATAAAAAATGGATTGATAAGGAGAAGAGAGAAAAACCGAAATAATTTGCGTTGATAGAGTTTTGATGAAGTTCAATCGTCTATAAATAAGGAAATTTTGAGAATCAAATTCGCACTACAAAACTACGAATTATGATTTTTAATTAAAAAGTGGGCCCATTTGCAGCCTATTTCGCAGTTTTGTACTGCGAAATAGCCTATTTCGCAGTACAATACTGCGAAATAGGCCACTTTTGAAAACACGGCCATTTTTAAAAAATAAAAAATAAAAAATGACATTTCGCAGTATAAAACTGCGAATTGCACTAACGGCCGTTAGTGCAATTCGCAGTTTTATACTGCGAAATGCTTAATTGTGTATTTTTTTTTTTTTGGTTTATTTCGGTATTTTTTGTTTATTTTACTATTATTTCGGTTCCGGAACCAAACTCCACAATTCGGGGCGAGACCCAACTTCTTAAAAATGTGTTCGAGTATATGTATATTATTTTTCACTCAAATACATATATTTACAACTTCAACCCAGAAGAAGCAGTAAGTTCTGCCGAACTCGCGATATCTATGTTGGATCCGTGATTAGAGGAGGACATTGTGTCTTATCATAGTATAATTTAGTCCTTATTTTAAAAGAAGATGAATTGTCTCTTTCTAAATTAATGTGTCTGGCTCCTGTAATTAATTCTCAAATCATATGCTTTAGCTTTGCAAGGAATATGTAGTTTCTGAATTCGAGAATATTTCATGACATGGTGCGTACTCCTATTCAAATTTTCGCCAAAATAGATGTCGATTTGGAAAATTAAGAAGAAAAGATGTTTTAGAATATTATAATTGAGAGTTCTTTCAATATTTTTAAACAAAATCTGAGATGTCTGATCACGTCCAACTATGCCTTATAAAAAGGACTAAGCGGTAGCTGCAAATATAATCTGGTTTACAAGTCCGGAGTCGAATCCCACAGTGAACTAAGGTTTAGCTACATTTGTTCACTATCCCCAAGAAAACAAACATGAACAAATCCTAACTTATAGATATTAAGATTCTTGTGTTTAACTAATTAACTAACAAATTAAAATAGTAAATTAATAACTAACGATACTAAGGGTTAGAGAAAAGATTAAGGAAGTCTAGAGTTATGATTTCCCCAACTGTCGGAATCCTTCCTGCTATGTCTTCTACAATTTCGCCTAAGTATTCTCTACCAATCATGAACACTCTTATTACCGTAAATCTCTCCTGAGCAATTACGATAATTTACCAAACGCACTCTCCCGAGCTACGCTAGTTGACTTTTAATACAGCTCACTTCAGATCGAACCCACTGCTTCGTTATCCATAATCCCACCTTTAAACCCTCGGTTATTGATCCCTCATATGCTCTGGAAGTGGTGTTGTTCAGCAATTACCTAAATATGCACTCTCTCCCAAGTTATGCATAATAATTAGGCACAACTAATTGACAACTTTTCAATCAACCAGAATACAAACGTAGCTGAACAAACAGAGAAAAACTATGGCTCAATAATATAAAAACATAACAAGAATTTATCCTACAAAAGGTTCTATTAAAACTGTAGATAACAAATTAGCTATTTACAATAGTATATAAAACTACAATATTAAAAGTCATAACAAACAATGAAAAATAGGAAGAGGAAGGAAAAACTCGTAGAAGAATTCTCCGCCTTGCTCCCAATGTGTTCTTGCCTCCTTAGCTCGAATCTGTCTCAAATCTCTCCTCTTCCCTCTTCTTGGCCGGCCGCCTTTGTTTAATATAGGGTTTAGGGCTTAAAATCTCGTGTTTTGAACTTTGGTCCCTGAACTTTATGCGTCCTGCCATGGTCCCACCGCGGTTACGCCAAGACCGCGGCCAGAATGATCCTCTGAATCTTTGGTAATGTTCGCAGTCCTACCGCGGTCCAACCGTAACCGCGGTTTTTTACCCTGTTATGTTTCGGATTTGAAAAAAAGTAAAATATAAAAGTTGTATACCTTTGAGTTAGCTTTTCAACCATATATTGTGGAGCTCAAATAGAGTTCTGAGTAAAAAGTTATGTCTATTTTACTAGACAGTGCACAATATGTTGCCGCGAGTCTTCGTTCGTACTTAATTATAAAATTTGACCCTTGAATACGATCCCAACTTAATTATTTGGGCTTTTGCTCAAACTTCAAAGCTCCAAATCACTTAAATTCATTTCATAACATCTATAATGCTCGGAATCACTCCTACAAGACTTAAAACACACTATTAGTGCAAAATATTAGCGATTAAAGCGTAAACTCAACTAAAGTGAAGTAAATTAGAGTGTAATAATTGACTAAAATACGTAGTTAAAGCGTATCATAAATGTCCAATCGAAAGTTCTTTGAATTACCGGCATTCTCCTCCAATGATCCCAAGAATACCTATCTCTAGTAGAATTATGTTTAGAAAATTGAAGAAGAAGGAATATCATAAAAAGGAGATGAGTATGACTAGAATTTAAAGTTTATGAGTTTTGAACTTGTTATTAAATTTATACTCCCTCCATTTCAATATATATAAATTTTTTTGAATGGATACGGAGTTTAAAAAAAAACTTTTAAACTTAAGATGCAAAATGAGACATATATATTTTTTCATGATCCTATCTATAGGTAGAATACTACGAGTAGAAGAAGACTTTGAGGTCATCATAAATGTTACTATTTATCAAGTTTTTAATTTTCTTACATTGAATGGAAAGCATACTCTCTAAAAAGTCCAACAATGAAATTATTTGAACAGATTTACTTTTATGCAATGATTTATGACAACACAAAATATATATACCTTATTTTGTACCACAAATTTAAAAAAAAATTCTCTTTTATTAAACTCTGTGCCCAATCAAATGGGTTCACATAAATTGAAATGGAGGGAGTAATACTTTTTAATTATTGGATGACAATTAAATATCACTACAAGAAAAAGGGCCTATAGCAAGGGGAAAACGACCGTTAGAAGTCCAAATCCGATCGTTATAAGCTTGTAGCGACAGGAAAAATCCGATCGTCGCCGGTCGTGAAAAGCTTTAACGTTAAAGGTTAACGACCGGGCTGTAAGTCGGCCGTTAAAGATCCTTTAACGACAACATAAATTTCGGTCGTTGTATATCTTTTTTAGCGATAGATTTTCCCTTTGTTATATTGTCATTCTAATCGTTAAATAACTTTATGGGAGCAACAAATTTGGTCATTATAGGTGCTTTTACTGCTCAAATTTCCCATCGCTAATGAGATGTTTTACTAAATATAATTATAAATCTCTATTTTACTGAATATAAAATAATTATTTCATATGCTTTCATACACATACGACACAATGAAAACTATATTAAATAATCAGTTTTCATATGAAGCTTCATCATTGATACAAAAAACTAAAAAATAAAACAAATCGTTCAAATTGTATGACAACATATTAACAACTCCTAGAAATAGAAAAAAATGCATTCAATGTGCATCAGATATCTTTAAACCACCCCCAACAAAATAAATTTCTTGTATTTCAACTTTTTGCTCTGTACTTTTTCAAGAATTGATACTTCGAACTTCCAAATCCTTGTTCTGCTACACTTTACTTGTATATGACTCGTATTAGAACTACTAGATAATTTTGCCCATGCAAAGCAATTTGCAGTCTAAAGTAATCTTTATTTGCAAAATTGCAAATAAAGATTATCTCCAGATGATATCTCATGCTCAATTCTAGGTAAGCTTTCACGACACTTTGGCTTTACCAAACATGATCCTTGCATCTTGTTGGATTATGCCTTCAACTTCACCATAACTTGAGCAACCTTGAAAGTGTTAAACATTGTTGAGAATCGAAGAAAATCTAGTATAACCTGAAAGACATTGTTACGAAGAAGCAAATGCATCTCCATTAGAATTGGACTTTACGTTGTTACCGAGATGTAAATCTTCTAATGTAAAGTAACCTATGCATCGTAAAAAAGCTACAACACTTAAATATTTAAATCATAATATTAGGTGATTTGTTACTACAGTTTGATGATGTTTGAAAGAGTAAAGTTATAATGAGTAGATAAATGATTTTAGTAAGCAGAACATAAAAAATCGTACAACCAAGTGCTTTCACAGTTCAATCAAATGTTTAGTAAGCAACCCTCTTTGTGTTCGTCAGTATATAAAGAATCACACTATTTCTTTTGCGATTAACTGTCTAAGAAATTGTTAAAAATGATTCAAGCTATAAAAAATAGTCTATTAGCTCATTCATATTTATCGGAAGAGAAAAAATAGCTCATTAATTATTGCCGAAAGAGAAAAAAGAGCTCATTCATTATTTAAAGGAGCGCAAATCTTTAGCTTAGTTTTAAAAGAGTTGCACAAATCTGATTTTACAGGAAAAATGTGGGAAATAGGAAGCAGAAATAAAGTTCTCCAGAAATAGCATGCACTACTGCACTCCCATTAGGTATAACATTTTCGGTTCAATTATGTGACGACCCGGCCCGTCGTCACGACAGTTACTGTCCCGTTATACTCTCATTGTGTGTTTCATATTTCTATATTTGTATTAGAGTCTATCAGGTGAATTTGGATCGATTCTAGTTGAAAATTAGGCATATAGCCTTTTTGAGTGAATCTTGTTTCTGAAAAGTTAACTTGAAGTTGACTATATGGTTAGAGGGCTCGGATGTGGATTCCGGTGATTCAGTTAGATTCGGGAGGACATTTGTGACTTAGGGGAGCAATCAGATTTTTCTTCTGAACAAGGAGGATTAGTTTTTCAGAGTTGTTAAATGGCTCCTTGACCGTTTGAAATTTGAAATCGCGCTCAACTTTCATCCAAATGTTCTAGATTTTTCCCCTATAAATACTACCTTTTTCTACAGGTAAAAGGGGATTCGAGAGCCGCCACTCAACATTAATGTAAACACTATTATATTCCTTACTCTTACCACTCTTCTCGTCCCTTAGAAACTTTTGATAAAGAACTTTCAAACTTTATTTTACTGTCTCGGCGTACTTTAGCGGCGATAGAGGTGTTCGAATTTCTTTGGCTCGAGTTTTGGATCTGTTCATAACGAGAGAGTAGATTCGAAGGTCGACGCCACGTTCACTGCCCTGCAAACGGTCAGTCCCTTCTCAACTCTAATCTATTTATTTTTTCTCTTGTTGTTAATGAATATGAGTTACTCTTCTTGTTATAAGTCATTATTTAGTGTCTAGTTGTTCACCTAGAAGTCCTGTTTAGATTTCTTTTGGTTATGTCAAATCTATTAAAAAATTTGACCATATATTGTAGACTAGAGATTGTCTTTAGCCTATCTCAAAATTTAGAATTATAATTTATATTTGTTAAAGGGATATCATGATTTTAGGCTCTTTGTACTAGATTCGATGTTTTATGTATTTTTCTTAATCATGTGAAGGTCTCTCACAAATTTTGATGGCTTGTTATAGCCTAGAAATCATATTCTAAGCTTTTTTCTTATCCAGGTATAGGAATACTGACTTAGGTGCTATTTGTAATACTAGAGATCATGATTTATGTATTTCTTTAGTCATGTAAAGATCTGTTATAAACGTTTATTGTTATACTTTGAATATAACATTTAGGTTTCCTTAAAAGTCAGAATTATAACTAAGTTATAGCCGTTTTATTTACATATACGGGTTGAAAGACTATATCTTATTTGTAATGCTTTTTATCTAGTCTCAGGAATCCAAGGCTTAAGATGTACTTTCTATAGAGGGCATGATGCTAGGTTCAATCTTTTGTATAAATCGTGTTCATATGTGTTTAGCTTCTTTTATTTGACCTTGATAACCTAGGAAGCATAATTCCCGTTTTAATATATTATTTCACTTATGTAGTCATTGACATAAATAGAGAATTTCTTTTATGTATAAATGTTATCATATTTGCTCCAATCCTTTATTGTAAGATGACAATTATACTACTAAGTTTTGAAATACCTCAAAATTGAAGCAGATAGTTAGTTAACTTAATTCTTTATGATAAAACATTAATTCCAAGCTTACAAGTTCCTTTTTATGGATATTGACACACTTTTTCTACTGTCAAATCTTTTGAAACATGTCTTTACCTAATCACATTTAAATTAACTTTTATGTATTTCCTGTAGAGTGACTTTAAGACTTTATGTTGATATTGAATAAGAATGTTTACTTTTGAAAAAGAAGTGAGAATTCTTCTAAAGAATTTCATGCTATTAACTTATAAAACTAGTTGCTTCTCTTACGTTCTTGGTTAGAGTAACATAAGCAGGTATTTTCCAGCATTAAGATTTCAAGTTGTGTGTTCTTTTTCTGCTTAATCTTTCTTCATCACTTTCCGTATTTTCTTTATGCTTCTACCTCTACCTAGTCCTAATTCTTTCTTTCTTTTTTTGGCATGATACACCTGAGCCAAAGAATCTCACCCGAGACTCAACACTACCCGAACATGGAGTCATCGCATCCCATATCGTCTTCCATAGAGTGCATCGGATAACAAGAAAACAAGTGAAATTCGCTTGGGGGCGCCTATGACGACCTCCTCCTCCTCCTCCTAACATTTATATTGTTTTGTTATGATTTTTCTCTGTTGTGTGGTTTTCAATTTTTTTTTCATTCCTTTTTCTTCTTTTATTGTGTGTTTGGTCTTGGTTTCAATTTCTTGGGGCTACTGTTTGTATCTAATGTTAAAGAGAAAATATTAACAGCCAAGTTGTATTAGTAGGTATTGTTTTATCACTTGAAAATAAGACCCAATTGTAAAGACCTTTTAAATTAATAGTTTAATAAGTGCTCATCACTAAAGTTAATATAATAATAGAATCAAAGTCTTTGTAAGCTAAAGATACTCTTTTTGTACGTAAACATTATCTTCTTAAGTTAGACCTGGTTAATCGATTTTCCTAATTTAATTAACATATATTAATAGTTTTCCACGCTCATATGTTCTATTCACGTAAAACTACTTTCAAATACTTGACTATGAGCTAAGCTCTATTGCCAAACACTAAAAAGTATTTAGAATGCCATATTTTTTTAAAACTTGGATTTCTTTTAATCTAATTAACCTAAGTTTGGCCGGTTAACAGTTATTAACGGATCATATAGGGTGCTTTAATAACCTTCCCTATAGGATTAATTAGAACCCTTACCTAGAATTTTTAAGGCTAAGCAGACCATAAAACAGAGTTAAGTTTAAGCACTACCTTACTAACATTGGTGTCCTAATTCACCATTAAAATAATTAGGTGGCGACTCTTTTAACTAATTGAACCTCAAGAATTACCAATATGTTACTCTAGTGTGACCCATGTTAAAATGGGGTATAACAGCTTGGCGACTCTACTGGGGATTCTAGGTTCTAAACCACAACAAACTTAGGTTACTAATAAATTTTAATGTGTGTATTTTTAATTGTTTATGATGCTTATTTGAATTGTCGTTGTGTGATAAGCTGCTTTATATGAATTGTTCATCTATTCTTATTACTTTATATAATTTGTTATTCCGTTTCACTTCCTCCACTTCTGAAAAATTCACACAAAGCACACATCTAGCGGTTATGCGGTTTGCAGCCGTGCACTACTCAAAACACGTTTTAGGAAAAAGTTTGGGGGTAAGTCGATCAGTGGTGCAGTCGACAGTCACGAGATTTTCACACTCAAGTTGTCCACTTGGGAGCAGACCAGTCTAGAAAACCCACTCTTAGTCAACCTAAGATAGAGCTAAACCAAAACCCTTTTAAGAGCATGCATCATTTTTTAACCTTAGGTGATCTAATACCCGAGGTGTATTAAATTCATTAGTTAACCTTACCTAAATGTCCAAGTGGGTTTTTGTGACGACCCAAAGGGTCATCACTTGTTTTATTAATCATTTCGAGCTTCTGAGGTCTTGAAAACCTCATTTATAGTTGCCTCGATTTGCGTGCATAGTTCGGGCGCGAAGCTGGAAAATATTTATGTTGAAATATGTGAAATATGTGAAAAATTTGAAAAATTATGATATTAATATTGATATGGTTGACTTTGGTCAATATTTTTGGTAAACGGACCCGGACTCGTAATTTGACGATCTCAGAAAATCCGTAGAAAAATATGGAACTTGGGCGTATGCCCAGAATAGAAATCCGAGGTCTAGAACCCCGGTAAAAACATTTTTCTGTTAAATTATTTTTTAAAAATATTTAAGGGAAATGAAACTGAAATTTGATTAAAACGTGGTGATATCAGGCTCGTATTTTGGTTCCGACACCCGGTACATGTCATATATATCGGTTAAGTGCTTCCTGTAAAGTTTGGTTGAAAACAGACGTCGTTTGACCCGTTTCGACTTTAAATTGGAAATTTTGGGAGTTATGAAATTTTGAATAAAATCTTGAGTTTTAAGGCTCAAATCATTGATTTTGATGTTATTTTGGCGATTTGATCGCGCGAGCAAGTTCGTATGATGTTTTTAAGTCAGTGTGCATATTTGGTTTGGAGCCCCGAGGGCTCGGGTGAACTTTGGATAGGCCACGAGATCAATTTTTCATGTTAGAAAGTTGCTGTCAGCATCTGATATGCAGAGTTCGCAAATGCGAACAAATGTTAGCAAATGCGAACAAAAGTTTGCAAATGCGAACTTCCCAGATTTTTCCTGTGTTCGCAAATGTGAACAAATGTTAGCAAATGCGAAGTCGCAAATGCGAACAAAAGTTTGCAAATGCGAACTTCCCATATTTTGCCTGTGTTCGCAAATGCGAACAAAAGTTCGCAAATGCGAACATCCCAGTTTTGCCTTGGCTTCGCAAATGCGAACAAAAGTTCGCAAATGCGAACATCCCAGTTTTGCCTTGGCTTCGCAAATGCAAACAAAAGTTTGCAAATGCGAACTTCCCATCCTTAGCTTATTTTTCAAACTCCAGAATTTGGTCCGGGTTCGCAATTGCGAACCCCTGCTCGCAAATGCGAACATAGAGACCTATAAATCACGATTTCAAGCTTCATTTTTCATATTTCACAACTCAAAACATCCATTGGCGATTTTTCACGAACTCCATCTTCTCCAAATCATTGGTAAGTCCACTATTACTCAATTTCTTCAAACTTTAACATCATCTATCATGTTTTCATCTTCAATTTAAGGTTTTTCATGGGTAAAAATGGGGGATTTTGGTAGAACTTAGGTTTTCATAAAAATTGGGATTTTGACCTTAATTTGAGGTCCGATTTGAGGAAAAATTATATATTTGAACTCATGGATGATTGGGTGAATTTATTTTGGTTCGAAACTCGGGTTTCAATCATGTGGGCCCGGGGTTGATTTTTACTATTCCGGGCAGAATGTTGAAAAACTTATATTTAGCCATGTGAACTAGTTTGTTAAGTATAATTGGTGATACTAAGTCAATTGTATATAAATACGATTGGATTGGAGTCAAATCGAAAAGGAAAAGGCATTGCTACGGATTGAGTTATTCGTAAACATTTGAGGTAAGTGTTTGTTCTATCCTAGCTTGAGGGAATAGGAATTGAATTATGTATGAATTATTGGTTTGGAGTTATTGGTGTTATACCGGTAATGGAGATAAATTGTAGGTTCAATGTCATTTATTGGTTGTATACCGGTAAAACACATATAAATTGTTGAGTAGGAGTTATTGGTGCTACACCGGTAACGGGGATATATCGTTGATTTATTGACATTTATTGGTTTTACACCAGTAATAAAAATACTATTGATTAGAGATTATTGGCTTAATGCCGGTAATATACATTATTAAAAATTGGGATCGTGTGGCGCGCCGTCCACTTATATATTAAAGAATTTGGGATCGTGTTGTGCGCCGACCACTTATATGATAAGAAATGGGATCGTGTGGCACGCCGACCACAAAGTAATTTGAATCTTGGCATTGGCCATAGTTGCCGGTAGCCTATTGATACAATTGGGAGAGGGTGGTACGCCTGCCACAAGATATAGCTTATTGTTACATTTGGGAGTGAGTGGTACGCCTACCACAAGATATGAAATGAAAAATAAATTGAGACATGAAAGTAAGATTTGTTCTGTTGACCAGATTACTCTGGATATTGTGAGATATTGATTGTTATTTCAGAGCAGATTCTTTCTTTATAAATGTTCGATAACATTTTCTGTTGGTGTATATGTATATATATATTTCCACTGCACAGGTTTATATGGGTGACTGGCCTTAGTCCCGTCACTACTTCGCCGGAATAGGCCAGGCACTTACCAGCACATGGGGTCGGTTGTGCTGATACTACACTCTGCGCTCTTTTTGCACAGATACAGGTTATAGACAATAGCAGCGGTAGTATCACGATTGTAGATATTCCGACTACTGAGACTACGAGGTAGCCTTGCAGGCGTCCGCAGGACCCGTTATCTCTTCTATCTATATATTTTATTATGTTCTCTCATGTATTCGGGATAAATAGCTTATATTTCTTTTGGACAATTATGTGTATTATTCTTAGAAGTTCGTGAGTATTGTGACACCAGTCTTGGGTAGTGTATTATGTTTGGGTTTTCCGTATCATATTTGATAAAATTGAATAAGTCTTCCGCTAAGTTTAATTATTTCGCTGTAATTATATGTTGTTAATCAATGTTTTAAGAAGAGATTAGTAACTACTGAAAAATGTAAGTGACAGTTGGCTTGCCTAGCTTCCACTAGTAGGCGCCATCATGACTCCCGATGGTGGGAAATCCGGGTCGTGACAAGTTGGTATCAGAGCACTAGGTTGCACAGGTCTCACAACTCACGAACAACCTTAGTAGAGTCTGAGGGATCGGTACGGAGACGTCTGTATTTATCCCCCAGAGGCTACGGAGTTAGGAAAATATTCCCTTCATTCTTTCCTATCGTGCGAGTTTGTTCTTCAAATGTTAAGTTGAATTTCTACTCTGTTCTTCCGCAGATGGCAAGAACAAGTGCATCCTCATCTACTGACCAACAACCCGAGGTCCCAGCAGAGGCAGCTCCCGCTAGGGGCAGAGGCCGAGGTCGAGGTCATCCTAGAGGCCAAGGTAGGGTCAGAGCCCAGCCCCGAGCAGCAGCACAAGTGGCAAAACCTCAAACTCATATAGAGGAGGAGGTTCTAGTCCCAGCAGCTCCAGTGGGCCCAGCTTAGGTCCCAGGAGGGATTATGTTTTCACCGGATCTTCAGGATGCTTTGGTCCAAATAGCAGGTTTTATGCGTAATATCACTAGAGCAGGTTTATTACCAGTAGCACCAGCCAATTCTCAGGCTAGATGAGGTAATCAGACTCCTACTACGCGCACTCCGGAGCCAGTAATTCCCCAGGCTCAGGTTCCAGTAATTCAGCCAATTGAGGCAGCTCAGCCTGTAATAGTAACTCAGGTTAGTGATGGTGCAGCTATGTCTGCTGATGCATTATGGAGGTTGGACAGGTTTACCAAGCTGTTCACTACCACATTCAGTGGCACTCCTTCAGAGGATCCCCAGGATTTCCTATATAGCTGCCATGAGGTTCTCCGTACTATGGGCATTGTGGAGACTAATGGTGTGGATTTTGCTACTTTTCGATTATCTGGTTCTGCCAAGACTTGGTAGAGGGATTATTGTCTATCCAGGCCAGCGGGATCAGCATCTTTGACTTGGGGACAATTTGCAGAGCTGTTCTTGGAAAAGTTCCTTCCAGCAACTCAGCAGTAGGCTCTGCGCAGGCAATTTGAGCGTCTTCATCATGGTTCTATGTCTGTCACTCAATACGAGACTAGGTTCGTGGACCTGGCTCGTCATGCTATTGTCATACTTCCCACAGATTGGGAAATGGTGAGGAGATTTATTGATGGCTTGAATCAGCCGATTCAACTACAGATGGCTTTGGGGGCAGGAACTGAAATGACTTTTCAGGAGGCGGCTAATGCAGCCCGCCGGATCGAGATGGCTCTGTCATAGGGAGCAGGTCGTGGATCAAATAAGAGGCCCCGTAATTCGGGTAGATTCAGTGGTACCTTGTCGGGAGGTAGATATTTTCATGATAGATGCCATCCTCCTAGGCCTTATCAGTAAGCTCTTCAGGTTTCTCATGATGCTTCTGGTGATCGTAATTCTCAGCCACGCTACTCTGATCAGCAGCCTATCAGTGCACTACCACTTCACTATTTTCAGCAGCCGAGGGCTTGTTTTACGTGTGGTGATCTTAGGCACATTGCATAGTATTGCTCTCAAGCGTCTGACGGATCTCAGCAGCAAGGTTCTCGTTCCACAGTTCAGGCCCCAGTTCCCCCATAGCCTGCCCAGCCAGCTAGAGGCGGGGGTAGAGGACATAAAGGTGGAGGCAGAGGTCATAGAGGTGGAGCTCAGACCGATAGAGGTAGAGACCAGCCAGCAGCTGATCGTCCTAGAGATACTTCTCAGGGTGGTGGGGCACATCCCCAATGTTATGCACTTCCCACCAGACCAGAGGCTGAGTCTTCTGATGCCGTCATTACAGGTATTATTTTGGTTTGTGATAGAAAGGAATCAGCATTATTTGACCCTGGGTCTATATATTCGTACTTGTCCTCCTATTTTGCACCGTACTTGACCCAGCCTAGTGATCCACTGGGTGTTCCTGTTCATGTGTCTACACTCGTATGCGATTCTATTGTGGTTGATCAAGTTCATCGGTCATGTATTATAGTAATTGAGAGTCTTGAGACCCGTGCTGATTTATTGGTCCTAAATATGGTGGACTTCGATATTATATTAGGCATGGACTGGCTATCTCCATATCATGCTATTTTAGATTGCCATGCCAAGACTGTGACTAGCTCTGCCGAATTTGCCTCGTATAGAGTGGAAAGGAATTTCAGGTCATACTAGTCGCAATGTTATTTCTTATGTTAGGGCTCAGCGTATGGTTGGAAAGGGATGTTTGGCTTATTTGGACTATGTTCGTGATTCCAGTGCTGAGGTTCCTTCTTTTGACTCTGTGTTTGTGGTTCGCGAATTTCCTGAAGTATTTCCTTCAGACTTGCCAGGTATGCCACCCGACAGAGACATTGATTTTTGCATTGACTTGGCTCCGGGCACTCAGCCCATTTCTATTCCCCCATATCGTATGGCTCCGCCAGAGTTAAAAGAATTGAAGGAGCAGTTGTAGGATTTACTTGAAAAGGGTTTCATTAGACCCAGTGTTTCGCCGTGGGGTGCACCGGTGTTATTTGTAAAGAAGAAAGATGGTTCGATGAGAATGTGCATTGACTATCGGCAGTTGAACAAGGTGACTATCAAAAATAAATATCCACTTCCGCGAATTGATGATTTATTTGACCAGCTTCAGGGTGCCAAGGTATTTTCGAAGATAGATTTGAGATCTGGCTATCACCAGCTGAAGATTCGGGCATCTGATGTCCCTAAGACAACATTGCCCACTCGGTACGGACATTATGAATTTCTGGTCATGTCCTTTGGGTTGACAAATGCCCCAGCAGCTTTTATGGAATTGATGAATCGGGTGTTCCGGCCTTATTTAGACTTGTTTGTAATAGTCTTCATTGATGACATATTATTATATTCCTGCAGTCAGGAGGAGCATGCGCAACATCTCAGAGTGGCCTTGCAGACTCTGAGAGATAGCCAACTATATGCAAAATTTTCAAAGTGTGAATTTTGGCTAAGTTCGGTTGCATTCCTAGGTCATATTGTGACGGCAGCAGGTATTCAGGTTGATCTGAAGAAGATTGAGGCAGTCAAGAACTAGCCTAGACCGACATTAGCCACAGAGATTCGGAGTTTCTTGGGATTAGCGGGTTATTATTGGCGATTTGTGGAGGGGTTTTCATCTATTGCAACCTCATTGACCAGATTGACACAGAAAGTTGTTCAATTTGAATGGTCCAATGAATGTGAGGCAAGCTTTCAAAATCTCAAGACAGCCTTAACCACATCACCGATATTGGTTTTAGCCACAGGTACGGGACCTTATACTATTTATTATGATGCTTCCCGTATTGGGCTTGGTACAGTGTTAATGTAGGATGGCAAGGTTATTGCCTATGCTTCGAGGCAGTTGAAGATTCATGAAAATAATTATCCAGTGCATGATCCAGAATTGGGGGCGATTATTCACGCATTGAAGATCTGGAGGCATTATTTGTTTGGTGTAGCATGTGAAGTATACACCGATCATAAGAGTCTTCAATATTTGTTTAAACAAAAAGAGTTGAATTTGAGGTAGAGAAGGTGGCTAGAATTGCTAAAAGATTATGATGTCACCATTTTGTGTCATCCGGGAAAAGCAAACATGGTGGCCGATGCTTTGAGTAGGAAGTCAGCCAGTATGGGCAGTATTGCTTATATTCCAGTCGATCAGAGGCCACTTGCTTTGGATGTTCAGTCCTTGGCCAACCGATTTGTGAGGTTGGATATTTCTGAGCCTAGTCGAGTACTAGCTTGCACGATCGCTCGCTCTTCATTATTGTAGCATATCCGTGATCAACAATATAATGATTCTTATTTATGTGACCTTAGAGATACGGTTCAACGAGGAGGTGCTAAACATGTCACCCTAGATGCTGATGACATTCTGAGGATGCAAGGGCGCATTTGTGTGCCAAATGTTGATGGGCTTAGAGAATTGATTCTAGAAGAAGCTCACAGTTCACGGTATTTTATTCATCCAGGCGCAGTGAAAATGTATCAAGATTTGCGGCAACATTATTGGTGGCGCATAATGAAAAAGGATATTGTGGCATATGTGGCACGGTGTCTTAATTGTCGGCAGGTTAAGTATGAACATTAGAGACCTGGTGGTTTATTTCAAAGAATTGAACTTCCTGAATGGAAGTGGGAGCGAATCATGATGGACTTCGTTTCTGGACTTCCGATGACTCGGAAGAAGTTTGATGTTGTTTGGGTGATTGTTGATAGGTAGACCAAGTCAGCTCATTTTGTTCCTATTGCCACTACCTATTCATCCGAGAGGTTTAGCTCAGATTTATATCAGGGAGATCGTTCGCCTTCATGGTGTGCCTATCTATATTATTTCAGATCGAGGTGCACAGTTTACCTCACATTTTTGGAAGGCGGTTCAATGAGACTTGGGCACGCAAGTTCAGCTAAGTACAATCTTTCATCCCTAGACGGACGGTCAGTCCGAGAGGACTATTCAGATACTGGAAGATGTGCTTCGGGCGTGTGTTATTCATTTTGGGGGTTCGTGGGATCAATTCCTGCCTTTGGCAGAGTTTGCTTATAATAATAGTTGTCAATCGAGCATCCAGATGGCTCCTTATGAAGCATTGTATGGTAGGCGGTGTCGTTCTCCGGTTGGATGGTTTGAACCGGGTGAAGCTCGATTATTGGGCACAGGTTTAGTTCAGGAGGCCGTAGATAAGGTCAAGATTATTCAAGATAGGCTTCGCACAGCTCAATCCAGGAAAAAGACCTATGCAGATCGCAAGGTTAGAGATATAGCTTTCATGGTAGGGGAGTGAGTATTGCTCCGAGTATCGCCTATGAAGGGCGTGATGAGATTTGGAAAGAAGGGCAAACTTAGCCCTAGGTTTATTGGCCCATTCGAGATTCTTGATCGTGTGGGAGAGGTGGCATATAAACTTGCCTTCCCACCTAGCTTATCAGCTGTACATCCAGTGTTTCATGTGTCCATGCTTCGAAAATATCACGGCGATCCGTCGCACGTGTTAGATTTCAACACTGTCCAATTGGACAAAGATCTGTCCTATGAGGAGGAGCCGGTAGCTATCCTAGATCGGCAGGTTCGACAGTTGAGGTCGAAGAGTTTTCCTTCTGTGCGAGTTCAGTGGAGGGGTCAGCCTCCTGAGGCATTGACCTGGGAGTCCGAGTCTGATATGCGGAGCTGTTACCCATATATTCCATGACTCAGGTACTTCTTTCTTTTGTCCGTTCGAGGACGAACGGTTGTTTTAGAGGTGGAGAATGTGACGACCCAAACGGTCATCATTATTTCGAGCTTCTGAGGTCTTGAAAACCTCATTTATAGTTGCCTCGATTTGCGTGCACAGTTCGGGCGCGAAGCTGGAAAATTTTTATGTTGAAATATATGAAATATGTGAAACATTTGAAGAATTATGATATTAATATTGATATGGTTGACTTTGGTCAACATTTTTGATAAACGGACCCGGGCCCGTAATTTGACGGTCTCAGAAAATCCGTAGAAAAATATGGAACTTGGGCGTATGACCGGAATTGAAATCTGAGGTCTAGAACCCCGGTAAAAGAATTTTTCTGTTAAATTATTTTCTGAAAATGTTTTAGGGAAATGAAACTGAAATTTGATTAAAAAGTGGTGATATCGGGCTCGTATTTTGGTTCCGACGCCCGGTACAGGTCATATATATTGGTTAAGCGCTTCCTATAAAGTTTGGTTGAAAACGGACGTCGTTTGACGCGTTTCGACTTTAAATCGGAAATTTTGGGAGTTATGAAATTTTGAATAAAATCTTGAGTTTTAGGGCTCAAATCATTGATTTTTATGTTATTTTGGCGATTTGATCGCGCGAGCAAGTTCGTATGATGTTTTTAAGTCAGTGTGCATATTTGGTTTGGAACCCCGAGGGCTTGGGTGAACTTTGGATAGGCCACAAGATCAATTTTTCATGTTAGAAAGTTGCTGTCAGCACCTGATCTGCAGAGTTCGCAAATGCGAACAAATGTTAGCAAATGCAAAGTCGCAAATGCGAACTTCCCAGATTTTGCCTGTGTTCGCAAATGCGAACAAATGTTAGAAAATGCGAAGTCGCAAATGCGAACAAAAGTTCGCAAATGCGAACTTCCCATATTTTCCCTGTGTTCGCAAATGCGAAGTCGCAAATGCGAACAAAAGTTCGCAAATGCGAACTTCCCAATTTTGTCTTGGCTTCGCAAATGCGAACAAAAGTTCGCAAATGCGAACTTCCCATCCTTAGCTTATTTTTCAAACTCCAGAATTTGGTCGGGGTTTGCAATTGCGAACCCCTGCTCGCAAATGCGAACACAGAGACCTGTAAATCACGATTTCCAGCTTCATTTTTCATATGTCACAACCCAAAACATCCATTGGCGATTTTTCACGAACTCCCTCTTCTCCAAATCATTGGTAAGTCAACTTTTACTCAATTTCTTCAAACTTTAACATCATCTATCATGTTTTCATCTTCAATTTAAGGGTTTTCATGGGTAAAAATGGGGGATTTGGGTAGAACTTAGGTTGTCATAAAAATTGGGATTTTGACCTTAACTTGAGGTCCGATTTGAGGATAAATTATATATTTGAACTCATGGATGATTGGGTGAATTTATTTTGGTTCGAAACTCGGGTTTCGATCATGTGGGCCCGGGGTTGATTTTTACTATTCCGGGCAGAATGTTGAAAAACTTATATTTAGCCATGTGAACTAGTTTGTTAAGTAGAATTGATGATATTAAGTCAATTGTGTATAGATACGATTGGATTGGAGTCAAATCGGAAAGGAAAAGGCATTGCTACGAATTGAGTTATTCGTAAACATTTGAGGTAAGTGTTTGTTCTATCCTAGCTTGAGGGATAAGAATTGAATTATGTATGAATTATTGGTTTGGAGTTATTGGTGTTATACTGGTAACGGAGATAAATTGTAGGTTCAATGTCATTTATTGGTTGTATACCGGTAAAACACGTATAAATTGTTGAGTAGGAGTTATTGGTGTTACATCGGTAACGGGGATATATCGTTGATTTATTGACATTTATTGGTTTTACAGCGGTAATAAAAATACTGTTGATTAGAGATTATTGGCTCAATGCTAGTAATATACATTATTAAAAATTGGGATCGTGTGGCGCGCCGTCCACTTATATATTAAAGAATTTGGGATCGTGTGGCGCGCCGACCACTTATATGATAAGAAATGGGATCGTGTGGCACGCCGACCACAAAGTAATTTGAATCTTAGCATTGGCCATAGTTGCCGGTAGCCTATTGATACAATTGGGAGCAGGTGGTACACCTACCACAAGATATAGCTTATTGTTACATTTGGGAGTGGGTGGTACGCCTACCACAAGATATGAAATAAAAAATAAATTGAGACATGAAAGTAAGATTTGTTCCGTTGACCAGATTACTCTGGATATTGTGAGATATTGCCTGTTATTTCAGAGCAGATTCTTTCTTTATAAACATTCGATAACATTTTCTGTTGTTGTATATGTATATATATATTTCCAGTGCACATGTTTATATGGGTGACTGGCCTTAGTCCCGTCACTACTTCGCCGGGATAGGCCAGGAACTTACCAGCACATGGGGTCGGTTGTGCTAATACTACGCTCTGCGCTCTTTTTGGGCAGATACAGGTTACGGACAACAGCAGCGGCAGTAGCACGATTGTAGATATTCCGACTACTGAGACTACGAGGTAGCCTTGTAGGCGTCCGCAGGACCCGTTGTTTCTTCTATCTATGTATTTCATTCTGTTATCTCATGTATTCAGGATAAACAACTTATATTTCTTTTGGACAATTATGTGTATTATTCTTAGAAGTTCGTGAGTATTGTGACACCAGTCTTGGGTAGTGTATTATGTTTGGGTTTTCCGTATCATATTTGATAAAATTGAATAAGTCTTCCGCTAAGTTTAATTATTTCGCTGTAATTATATGTTGTTAATCAATGTTTTAAGAAGAGATTAGTAACTACTGAAAAATGTAAGTGACAGTTGGCTTGCCTAGCTTCCACTAGTAGGCGCCATCATGACTCCCGATGGTGGGAAATCCGGGTCGTGACAGTTTTCAACCCCAAGTAACACTTATCATATTTATGTGTATCATTTGAAGGGTAACATGCCGGTTATGTTGATTATTTACTTTAAATTAATTAAATCCTAGTTAAAAGAGCATGACTATCTTTTTATAACATGTGTAAAGTTTTCAAATGACATAATCTTGCGGAACAACGAGAAGTTTACACATGATAAAAATATCTTTTATTGTACTTTCTTTGATTTTCTTTACGTAAAAATTAATAAATGGCTTAAGCGATTCATGTACTTCTTTTGCATTTGAAAAATAAAATTACTTACTTAATTAATTATAATAAATATATTTTATTATACTTTTATTCTTTTGATGAAAATACACCTTTTAAAAAATATATTTTAGCAATTACATTTTACTATTTATTTGTTTAAAAAAATAGAATTACTTAATTAATTTATAGAAATGAGATGATACATAAAAAAATTGAATTACTTAATTAATTTATAGAAATGAGATGATACATAATGGCATACTTATCTTTCAAATACACGGTAGGCCTACCTCTGGCACAAAGAGGCCCTCACGTATTAGGACGCGCTATTATTTGCTCTTTGGAATGTGTCACATGATTTGCTTGCCTACTTGCTTACTTGCTTATTTGCTATGTTACTTACTTGACTTTATTATTTTTACTAATATTATCTGTTATTTTTTTAGAAAAATGAAGTATTAACTATTCAACTTGCTTATATCTTTTATTCATTCATATATTTCTCTATTCCTTATTTTTATATCATTTCTCTGAATTAATAATAATAATTACCATCATTCCGAGCTTAGCGCTCTTTAACGACTCTAGAGCATCATTGTTCATTTACTTAAGCTCAAATTTCTTTTAGGTCTACTCCAATTCTTAGAGTCTAATTAAGATATCTTTAGTCTCGCAGTATCTTCTAATTTTAATAAAGTACGACGTCTTTTCCATAAGCTCTTAAATAGGCTCGGTTTGTCATGAAATTTCTCCATATTCGTGTCTTAAACTAGCCTTAAAATTTTTCTTTACACAACAATGAGCATTTGACTCCCTAAGCAAGATAGCATTCTAAAAAAAAACTAGCGTAATCTTTTATAATATGAGAATATTTTGCCGATCTAATTTTGTGAGTTGATTTTTATTCGTGTTCTTTTCTTACAAATATAGTTACATATTTTTTTAAATATCTCCACTCGTGCCTTACATAAATTTTCAATTTATTCAATTCTGGCACAATCTTGCACCTATAATTTTTGTCTCATAGCTTCATATCTCTCAGAATTTGAATATTCGTACTAATTCTCATATACAAGTAGGTAGGTGTCTAATTTTGCACCATCTACCCAGCAACAGAAGGCCGCTATTTGGTTAATTTTTAACATCAAATTCTTTTTAGTATTTTCGCATATTCAATTCAAGCGTTTGCATCATCTTATTTCGGGTGGTCGAGATTAATCTTCATACACCCGTTAATTCTACGTCTTGGCATGTGAGTCGAGGTACTATCCCATAAGTTTCAAAACGATTGATACCGTATTTCGGGCCTCGATAGCTTTATGACTTGCCAACGCTAAATAATAATAGAGTCATTTAATATCCAATTGACTCTTATATCCTAATTACATATCTTGATTTTGAGCTTGTCGATATTTAATTAGCCAAATATTACTTTCAACGTCCCTCTTTGAAACACAGTCTATATAAGACTCTGTCTCATTATATATTTCCATTTTCGGTTCATGAAAGAAACTTGGGCAGATTATTGGCGCGCAGGTTGAGTATGATAAACATGAAATCATGCCATTGAGTAATCATCAGAGACTTCATAAAGACTGCGGCAATGTTCTAAAACACGCTCGAGTCTTGAAATGACCAAAACACGTGCTAGCTAAAGCTTTTATGTTTGACATGAGTCAACCTTTCACAAAATTTCAAATCAATTCGCTTCCATGACAATCCTTAAGCGTTAGAGCCCTCTAGATAACAATTCATTCTCGTTCATCCTTTTTGCAACATCGGCCATCATTTCTAGTTTAAGGTTCCTACTTAACATAACATGAATTAATCTATATACTCTATTATTTTTAGGTATTTACTTCATTATGATTATGCGCTAACACTTTATTTTTGTTTGTATAGTTTTATTCTTCCTTTAAAGGTTGCCTAGCATTGAACATTATTTTGGCTACGAATCTGCAAAAGGACGAGGCAATTATGACAGACCGATTTTAAGAATTCAACACTAGTAAGGGACTATTGCAAGCACAAACCGATGATACCAAGGCAAATGTGGTGCGAAGAAACATGTTGGTTAATCTTGGAAACACTTTCGACCTACTTCCAAATATAGCTTCTGCTTCCAGCTCAAATCAAAATATTTGCTTAACCATATCTTCTTGCACAAATCCTACTTATGCAATCTCTCTACAAATACCATTAACTTACACTCCTAATCAAGTTATGATGATGCCCAATATCCAGCCTTCTGCGGTCGCAATTCCTTTTAGGAAAGACAAGCAAGACAAATTATCATTGTGCCAATATGCAAGACGTGGTAAAGAAATACAGTCAAATGGCCACAGGAATTTGGATAATGAGCTCCAGCATCTAAGGAAAGCCATTGAAGATGAGCTGCAATCAAGAAGTTATCAAAGTTTGAAGTATGAAGATTTGTGTTTGCATCCACATGTTGAAATTCCGCTAGGTACAAGCTGCCAAAGTTCAACACTTTTAATGGGATTGGAGATCCCATTGCTCATTTAAAGGATTACTGCACCATATTGATTGGTATTAGACATAATGAGGCCATTCGAATGAGATTATTCATTCAAAGTTTGTCAAGATTAGCGCTCACTTGGTACACCAGACAAGATTTTAGAAAATGGCATACATGGGAAGATATGGCCCATGATTTTGTGAAGCAATATGAGTTTAACATCAGAACCGATCCGCACATGGTTGATTTGCTCAAAATAAAGAAAATGCCGCGTGAATCTTTTCAAGAATATGCCACACGATGGAGGTTAGAAGCTTCAAAAATTCATCCTCCATTGCCAGAAGGGGAATTGATATCAAACTTTGTCCAAATTCAAGAAGGCATATATTTTGATAAGCTTCTCGGAACTTGTGCACGCAATTTCTCTGATTTGATTCGAATTGGAAACGAGCTAGAACGTGGCATTCAGGAAGGAAGAGTTTTCGGCAAATCAATAGCTCAAACGATTAACCAAACCTTCTATCAAGAGATACATGGAAACCTGCAAGGAAAAGAAGATAACTCAGTTGCCACGACTATGCACCAGCCGCAATGCTATGACAATAACCCACTTTTGCAATCCTATGACACTTCCAACTTCCACAATAAGCACCTCCAGTTTAATCGCCAACAAAGTTTCCAGAGACAATCTCCCCGAGCACAATGCAGCCTCCGACCACAAAAGAAGGTGAAGCCCTGCTCTTTCACTCACTTGGATGAGCCATTGGTTGACATACTTGAACGATTGAAAGCCAAAGGTCTTCTACAACCGAGGAAGGGATTTATCTCTGAGCATCCACCTCAAAACTTTGATCCATCTAAGAATTGTGCATTCCATTCAAACATTCAAGGATATGACACCGAAGAATGTTCAGCACTCAAATTCAAGATACAATGCATGATTAAGCAAGGGAAGATAAATGTACAACCTGAGTTACCAAGCAATAATTGCAAAATTTCAACTGAAGGCACGATTATTGTCAAAGGCGATATATCAAAATTGGGACCTGGATGTTTGAAAAGAAAGCGCATAGCAGATCAAGAAGACTAAAATGATATCATATCACAACCATTCTCCACCCACCCGCCCTTCATACTACTCTTTTGCAATTCTTCTAAGACTTTTGTAATGAACTACGTTTTGACCGGATTCCCATTTAAGACGGGATACGTAGGCAGCCTTATGGGTTCGGTCTCAATATAATAAAAGTTTTATTCCCCTCAAAGCCAAACAGGGGCATATTTCGCAGAAGGATTCTCATTATTCGGCAAAGTAGAAATCATATTTTCGAGCTAAATTTTGGGTCTTCTTCGCATCCGCAAGTTTGACAAGCCATATCAATACAATTTGCAGATTCAATGCCAAAACTTTGGTGTTCTATGCAAGGCAACCATTTTCTTTTATACTAACAATCCTCTTTGAGTGATGTAGGGGCAATCTTTAGTTATTCTTGGAAAATATTGCAGGCTTCCCTAAAAGCTCAACATCAAAGTCAGAAGTTACAAGAGGAAGAAAATGATCAAGCCAATTATCAAAATTATATTTTGAAATTCATAGTTTTCTTTGATTGCAGGAATTTACCAATAATAAACTTTAGCATGCAGATTCCAAATTATTGGCATCGCTCCCTGAGTATATGTTACTATAAAGGCACTACATCAATTTTTTTACACTATGGAGTTACTGCACCAGAATCTTTGCATCGCACCATGAATTACACAACAAAAGGGGCACCATATCAAGACCTCTACACCGTATCAAGCTCTTTGCACTGCAACAATTTTGGTAATTAATAATAAAAACACCAAATATCGGGTCTATCCGCACTCAAAAAGGATATATCGAGTCCATCCGCCCTCAAATAGGGTATATCGGGTCTATCTACCCTCAAAAGGATATATCGTGTCCATCCACCCTCAAATAGGATATATCGGGTCCATCCGCCCTCAAATAGGATATATCGGGTCCATCCGCCCTCAAATAGGATATATCGGGTCCATCCGCCCTCAAATAGGATATATCGGGTCCATCCGCCCTCAAATAGGATATATGGGGTTCATCCGCCCTCAAATAGGATATATCGGGTCCATCCGCCCTCAAATAGGATATATCGGGTCCATCCGCCCTCAAACAGGATATATCGGGTCCATCCGCCCTCAAATAAGATATATCGGGTCCATCCACCCTCAAATAGGATATATCGGGTCCATCCACCCTCAAATAGGATATATCAGGTCTAGGCGCCCTCAAATAGGATATATCGGGTCCATCCGCCCTCAAACATGATATATCGGGTCCATCCGCCCTCAAATAGGATATATCGGGTCCATCTGCCCTCAAATAGGATATATCGGGTTCATCCGCCCTCTAATAGGATATATCGGGCTCATCTGCCCTCAAATAGTATATATCGGGTTCATCTGCCCTCAAATAGGATATATCGGGCTCATTCGCCCTCAAATAGGATATATCGGGCCCATCCGCCCTCAAATGGGATATATTAGGTTCATCCGCCCTCAAATAGGATATATCGGGTCCATCCGCCCTCAAATAGGATATATCGGGCTCATCCGCTCTCAAATAGGATATATCAGGCCCATCCGCCCTCAAATGGGATATATCGGATTCATTTGCCCTCAAATAGGATATATCGGGTCCATCTGCCCTCAAATAGGATATATCAGGTTCATCCGTCCTCAAATGGGATATATCGGGTTCATCCGCCCTCAAATAGGATATATCGGGTCGATTCGCCCTCAAATAGGATATATCGGGTTCATCCGCCCTCAAATAGGATATATCGGCTTCATCCGCCCTCAAATAGGATATATCGGGTTCATCTGCCCTCAAATAGGATATATCAGGTTCATTCTCCCTCAAATAGGATATATCTGGTCCATCCGCCCTAGAATAGGATATATCGGGTTCATCCACCCTCAAATGGGATATATCGGGTGAGGGCGCCCTCAAATAGGATATATCGGGTCTATCCGCCCTCAAATAGGATATATCGGGTTCATCTGCCCTCAAATAGGATATATCGGGTCTATCCGGCCTCAAATAGGATATATCGGGTCCATCCGCCCTGGAATAGTATATATCGGGTCTATCCGCCCTCGAATAGTATATATCGGGTCAATCCGCCCTCAAATAGGATATATCGGGTCCATCCGCCCTCAAATAGGATATATCGGGTCAATCCGCCCTTAAACGGAATGTTGAAGTTAATCCTTCCTCAAAAGAATATTTAATTTATTTTGACCCGAGTGGTCCCGCTTGCATAAACATTGCGAGAATATATCTTTCATAAATCATTGTCCAATGCATTTATTTTCATAAGCTGAATTTTCTTATGGTGTTGCAATCATAAAATATATCACCATAAAATTATATCTTTTATGTTTGCACAATAAATTCGTATTCCATATGAATTGACGTCTAAATATTATTTTCATAAGATTACTTTTGTGGAACATTGCATCTTATTTCCTAACAATTCTTTTAGCATTTTCAAGCTTTGCAGGAAATATAGCGCAACGTGGAACTATATCTTAGCATTGAACTGGGGCAGTTTGTTGGAGAGGAATACCAAACTCTCCAACAAATGTCAAGGATCTACTTCGTATTCTGCTAGGCTTGACTCTCAAAATTCCCCCAACCAAATCGTTATTTCAAATATCTTTCTTTCAACCATGGTATCCAGTGTCTCTATAATTCAACACTGGGGAAGCATTTTAAGATTTGCATCAATAGTTGAGTCCTACTCCAGGGTACCATATGTCTTGAACTACATATGGCCTGATTCTCGTGAAACCCGAGATATGTAGGCAACTCGACACCGGAGTTCGGCCACAATAATTTTTTATATCTCCTTTGTCCCATTCCAACCTTGATGGTCGGGACAAAATTGGCTACTAAGTCAATATTCTTTGGCCGAAAACTCTTTCATCGTCTCCTGCCAAAGAGGGGCAGCTGTTGACATCCAACTTTGTCCCTCCTTTTTTTTGAGTCTCTAATATCACTACTAATATAAAAATATCTATTCTACTATTCTTAACACCAAACTAGGCCTTTGAAAACTATTACAACTCTTATTATTATTATTATTATTATTATTATTATTATTATTATTATTATTATTATTATTATTATTATTATTATTATTATTATTATTATTACAACAACTACTACATTTTTTATAATGATTAATATGCATTTAATATATTATGACTTAAAGAAGTTAGTTTGAAGCCCTAAGGAACTTGTTTTGAAGAAAGAATCTGCCCAAGTCTTTCCGCAAGACCAATCCATCTCGGCCAAAAATTGTTAGGGGCCATAGTCCAAATGCCCACCAAACAAGCAGCCCACTTCTCAAGCCTATAGCCTAATCCTAATTCAGTTGCGCCTCCCTATCTCTTTACCCTCATACCCTTTTTGTGTCAAGTCACCCGAGTTTCAGCCATGGCCAGGCTTTATCTGGTCGATTTCGAGTAAGTTTCATCTCTCTTGTGTATATCGTGACTCCATCACTCACACGCCGATCCTTGAGAAGATTTTGTCAAAGTAAAAGGCCAAATACCTTTTGAGAAATCAGATTTTTCTTCTGAACAAGGAGGATTAGTTTTTCAGAGTTCTTAAATGGCTCCTTGACCGTTTGAAATTTGAAATGGCGCTCAACTTTCATCCAAATGTTCTAGATTTTCCCCCTATAAATACTACCTTTTCTACAGGTAAAAGGGGATTCGAGAGCCGCCACTCAACATTAATGTAAACACTATTATATTCCTTACTCTTACCACTCTTCTCGTCCCTTAGAAACTTTTGATAAAGAACTTTTGTCACGACCCTAGTTCACCAATTGTGAACATGTCGTGATGGCACCCAAGTCCCCACGACTAGGTAAGCCTAACACGTTGCGGAATCTATAAGTTATAAATACTTAAATAAGAAACAATGGAAAATAACATAAAAGATATGTAATCCGTGCCGCTTGGCACATACATCCGTCACACAATGAATAAAACACTACCAAGATCCGGAACCCCACGGTAACACATACTAAAAGGGAAATACAACTGTGGCTCTATGTGTAAAGAGTATCTAACAACGAAATGAAGAAAAATGTCAACTAGTAATACTAGAATAGAAGGGAAGCCTCCGGATCCGCGGACATAGCAGATCATACCTCGAAGTCTCCCAGAAAGCTGCGGAATCACCTAGTACGAGCCTGCTCTGATGTACCTGGATCTGCACAACAAAAGTGTGCAGAAGAGTAGCATGAGTACACCACGGCGGTACTCGGTAAGTGCCAAGCCTAACCTCGATGGAGTAGTGACGAGGAAGGTCAGGGCCCTACTGAGAAACAAATAATATAATGATAATAACAATAATAAGGAGTTTAAATGATAATAATTTCCGAAATTAACAACAATAAATGATTACTGCAATCGTCTACAATTAAGCTAACAACAAATAGTCAACTCAATAAAACCAGTCCAGGACCTGTGGGAATTGAACCCACAGTCCCATTCTCAGTACCTCTGGGTCTCCGGGAATCGAACCCGCAGCCCATGTCTCAATAATATCTCAATAACTCAGGATCTCCGGGAATCGAACCCGCAGTCCCTATCAATAAGTCAGGATCTCGGGAATCGAACCCGTAGTCCACATTTCAATAATCTCAGGATCTCGGGAATTGAACCCGTAGTCCATATTTCAATAATCTCAGGATCTCGGGAATTGAACCCGTAGTCCATATTTCAATAATCTCAAGATCTCGGGAATCGAACCCGTAGTCCACATTTCAATAATCTCAGGATCTCGGGAATCGAACCCGTAGTCCCTACCAATAACTCAGGATCTCGGGAATCGAACCCGTAGTCCACATTTCAATAATCTCAGGATCTCGGGAATCGAACCCGTAGTCCACATTTAACCACAGCAAGTAAAGGAATACACAGAGAGAAGTATAATATGCTTAACTATAACTTCGCCGATGAACAACGCCAGCGATTACCAAGAAAACTCAAGTAAGTCAATTAAGCAACTAGACCGTTAGATTCTATCTAATCATGCTTTTCTAACTACTACCGGGTAGGAATATCGAATTTAACAACCAAAAACAGGAATATCACTCATTGAACATTTTGAGTAAAGTATGTGTTCAACAACCAGAGCGCATGTACACGCCCGTCACCTCGCGTACAAGGCATTTAAAGTATCACAATAATATCCTAGGGGTGAAAGTCCCCCACACAAGGTTAGACAAGCCACTTACCTCAATTCCGGTACAAAACCGCTAAGAAATAACCCTCTTGCCGCGAATGTCGGACTCCCCAAGTGTAGTATCCTGATAAAAGTCAATAGAATCACATCAAAATAGGCCAATTGGGCATTACCCAATCAAAATAACTCAAAATACACCAAAACCCACAAGTTGCCAAAACCCGACTTTCGGTACGCTTATCGAAAAATCACGAAAATTATATTTTCGGGTTCCTTATCTCAATACGAGTCTAGGCATATAAAATTTACCAAAATCGGACTCCATTTGCCCACTCAAATCAGAGATTTTCTAACATTTAGGCCTAGGGCTCAAACCCACCTTTAATCTTCCAATTTCGGTGAAATAATCACGGATTTCATGATAAACCAACGAATTAAGGTCAAGAAACTTACCCCCGATGATTTCCCGATGATATCCCAACGTTTCCCCTTCAAAATCCTCTCTTGGAGCTCAAAAATGGCGTTTTTGTGTATGGGGGTCGCGGGTGTTATGTTCTAAACTTAAGCTCACTGCCAGACCCCATTGCTCATCGCGTTCGCGTTACTGTTCACACGTTCGCGATGAACAGTCCAACTTCTTCTACGCGAACGCGAAGTAACCCACGCGTTCGCGATGACCTGCGAACATTACCTATCACGAACGCGACGATCCCCACGCGCCCGCGAAGAACAATTTCCCTTCCTCAACACGAACGCGACGTCTCCCACGCGTTCGCGAAGAACAACCTTCCAGTTGACCATTTTTCTTCTACGCGTACGCGACACCAGGGACACGAACGTGGTGCTTCCTCTTTCCCTTCTACGCGATCGCGACTCAAGGGACGCGAACGCGATGCTTTGCCCTACCATGCCTACGCGAACGCGGCCATTGCCACGCGAACGCGTAGGCTTAACGCCTGCTGCACTGCTGCTGCATTTTCTGCAGAAATTTCAAAGTTCCAAATGCCCGCTTGATGGTCCGAATTCATCCCGAGTCTCCCGGGACCCCAATGAAAACCAGCAACATACTCCAAAACACAATACAAACTTATTCCAATCATAAAAACACGTCTAACAACATCAAAACCCATAAATCACATCGATTCAAGCCTAAGTTTCTTCAAAACTTTCAAAACTAACATTCAATCCAAAACCCGGCCAAACGACGTCCAAACAACCTGCAAATTTGCGGACATATCCAAAATCACATAACGAAGCTACAGAAATTGTCGGAATTCCATTCCGACCCCCGGATCAAAATCTCACCTATCGTTCGGATTCACCAAAATTTCAACCTTCGGCATTTCAAGCCTAATTGAGCTACGGACCTCCAAAATACATTCCGAACGCGCTCCCAACCCCGAAATCACCTATCGGAGCTAATGGAATCATAGGATTTCCGTTCCGAGATCGTCTTAACACTGTTCCGGCTACGGGCCATTTTCTAGCTTCAAAGCTCTTATTTAGGGACTAAGTGTCCCAAAATGCTCAAATTTTCAGAACCGACTCTCCCGGCAACCCACAATAGCAGAAATGAACTTAGGGGAACAGTTAAATTAGGGATTGGGGCGTAATTTTCTAAAACGACCGGTCGGGTCGTTACATCTTCCCACACTTAAAGATTCATTCGTCCTCGAACGAGCATAGAAAACATACCTGGAGTAGTGAAAAGATGAGGGTACTGGCTGCGCATATCCTGCTCGGTCTCCCAAGTCGCCTCCTCGACCGGCTGGCCCCGCCACCGAACCTTTACCGAAGCGATGTTCTTTGACCTTAGCTTTCTGAC